>OY829914.1:237534621-237858593 GCA_963691935.1 Nephrotoma guestfalica
GTTGAGACCAACTTCATTAGCAGATCTGATAGCTGTTGGCACTTTCTGCTGCATATCTGACCTCTTAGTCCCCATTGTATGATGCCATTAGGAGACAGGTGTCACCCTCTTCGAGTGTTATAGTATTTTTCACTTGGTTTGCCTTTATATTGAACTTGGTCTCCTGCTGTACAGTGGTGAATTCCATTCATTGGATTGTTTCAGTGATGATACGGATTGAGTTGATGTGAACTACTGACTACTGAACAACTGACATTTAACATTCTTAATTTTGATCCACACACACCTTTCTTGGGGATACTAATAGTTAAGCCTTCTTTCCAGATTTGTGGTATTCTGCCGGAATTCCTCACTTTTTGTATTACAGGTGTTATTATTATTATTATTGCAGCTAGCTGTAGACGAATCTCTCTCCTTTGAATATTTCGGCAGTTATACTGTCTATTCCAGAAGCCTTATTTCTTCAGCTTTTCAATGGCACTTTTAACTTCCCGCTCCATCGGTGGTGGGTGTTGTTGCTAGTTTCGTTTTTGGTGTCATCAATTAATGGATGACCAGACATTTTCGGTGCTGTTGATAACATCTTCCCCGAAATATTCTTTCCATATATCTTAACTTGTTGTGCTTCATCTGTTTAATACTTTTGCGAGTGTATTTCATCACACCCTCTTATATGTTTGTAATTTCTCCGGTGACTTTCTTTACACATGCTGTATATATAAAAAATAGAAAGCCCGCATATTTTGGGTTGCCGCTGCCTCTTCCTTCGGCAGCAGCCTTGAGGATGGATGCTTTCTGCATTTATTCCGTTGCCATCGATTTTGCTTGACGTATGAGTGATGTTTCTTCGTATCTCTTGCCTGCGTTCACCTCTGTCGTATTTTGCTGGTTGCTTACGTTGACGGCGTTCCTCAGCCTTTTGCCATTGTCATTTCACTAATAAATAGGTTTGTTTTTGGTAGCCGAGTACTTCCGTAGCAGAGTCAGTTTATTTATGATGTAGGTTCTTCAGTTCTTAATAATACATACACACACACCCTAACTACCCCTGGAGACATATTTTGAGTTGAGTCAGCCAGTATATTTTCAATCGATTTGTAAATTTCCTCCTAATTTGTCGTCGTCTTTGAGTTGTGTTTCACAACGGCTGGATTGATTTGAAATTTTGCTATTACCAAAACGTACTGTGCCGCCCCGCCCCCTATGAACAAAACTGACTTGTGATGCAGAAGTATTTTACGAGAATTTTCCATTGTTGTTTCGGCTAGAAAATCCCAACGCATGTTTACCCTCATATAGGAAGGAGAAGTTTGAAAAATCAGCACAGTGTTTTGTTCGTATGTGGCCACCCACCACCAATTTTGGCACTAAAATCAATCTCCCTTCCGTTTTTGCGTATACATCAATAATTTTGACGTCGTTACTGTGCGCGTTCCTGCTGTTTTCGCTTGTCTAAATTGCTCGCTCGTACGTAGAGAATTCATCTCTTCTGGGGCCATAAAATATGATGGGGGAGAGATGATGGATGGGATGATTGTTGTGTATCTTATTTTTGAAGAATGGTTTGGTTGGTCACTATATTATTTTTTGTTGATCTGGTGTGTTTTCGATTATTTGTTCGTTTATTTATTTATTATGTGGCCGCCCCCACACCGCCCATTCTTGTGTTCACTTGGTGGGAACCAGAGAGAATCTCATAATAATTAAACCCCACATATTTTGCATGTTTTATTTTATTTTGCCGCTGTTTTTCCAACTTACTGAGAGGCATAGAGAATGATGAAATTTCTATGGAGTTTAATTTTTTTTCTACTTGTGTGGAGAGGGAGGGGCGGCCCTTAATGTGTTTCTGTTTGAGTTTTCTGAGGTTCCAGTTCCCGATATAAGAGCTGAAGGGGTGAGAGTGTTTTCATTTGTTTTTGCCGGTTTGTGTTGTTAATTTCTTCTAATGTGTTCGTTTATTCGGTGTGATTAATGGAATGAATGATTTGGTTCAAAGAATCCTAAGAGCCCTGAGCAAGGCATACCGGCATGCCGGGGAGAGGTATCGTTCCTTTCTTATTACATATGGTGTTCCCAAGCGGTCACCCAAATTTGTACTAACACAAGCAATGGTTCCTTGACGATGGTGATGAAGTTGTTGTCGACTTATATATCTCTGCCACTCGCCCCCACAGCAACCACAAATACACTTAAAGTACAAAGAACTCCTTCTTAATCAACACGAATTATTTGGAATCACTGGAACATGCAATTCTTTTCGTAAAACCACCATTTGCGAGATTAACTACCTAGAGGAAATAAAGAGCAATCACTGCTAAGAGCAGGAATAACACCAATAAACATCTGGAAGGCAACTTCTTGATACAGTATAACAACAAAATCATAAGAGTCGACAGCCTGCCATTCGCAAAGCAAGAGATTAGGACCTATCAGGTCCTACCATCAGTACTCCAGCCCAATATAACGGAAAAAGGTATAAATATCGATCCATAATACCTTCATAACTTACATGGGAGTTATAGCTGTGATCTGTAAAGCTATTTTAACTTTTCAATCAAAAAGACCTAAAAGTTATAAAATAAGGTCTTCTGACAAATCAACCCATCAATTAGAGATCATCAACTGCCAACTCGGAATTCGACCAATTAAATTGGCATTCTGACCCACGGGCCGTGGATCTATAAAGGGAGAAGAGTTAACGACTATAGGAGCATCCGGTTCAATTATAAAAGCTCTGTGACAACAAGTCTACAACGTACCACGGGTGATACATCAGCATTAATGTTTTGCTGATGTATCACCCGTGGTGATTACGAATAATTTGCCACGAGTGGGTGGAAGAAGGTTAGTCATCATTAGAAACCATTTTTCGATTTCTAAGTAAGAGAACCGATGCCTTAGAGTGTCTCAGTTCCATCCAACGATCAAGGCAAGCATTACCCAAACGAGTTAGAGTGATGGTTTCTCAAACAACAAATATAATACCGTGCCTAATGTGTTCAGGGGATTATTATATCAGGAAATGCAGCAGATATCAAGCAATCATGTGCACGGCAAAATTTTTATGTAGCGCTTGTTGACGTAAACATCACATCACATTGCATCTCGAACAAACGAGCGGGGCAGATAACGAGGATAAGTCAAAGTCAAACTCTAGTGAGACTCCAGAATCAAGTGTTCGTGTTGCCGTGAGCTATGAAATGGGCTTACAATCATTTCAAGGCATTCTGCCCACGGTGATTGTTTTGGTAAAAAATAGGCTTTGGTGCAGAGACTACAACTGAGACGAGAGAGGGCGAATACAAAAATCATGGGTCTATAATTTCCGGAAACATGACGTCGAGGAGCAACGCTTCGTTCTTGATGCAATCCTTATACGATTCAACAATAAAGGTTATTCTAGAAGTTCTAATAATTAACTATTTACCAACATGCCTTCCTCAAACGACGATTTGCTTGGACCAAGAAGCAATACTAAATAACTAACCAGCTGATCCGTGCTTTAACATACCGCAGGTTCTATCGATTTGTTGATCGGAGCGGACAAATTTTTTGAGATTTTAAAGGGTGAGTAACAGCGATAAGGCTCAGTGATATTACACAACCAAGTTTGGGTGGATAGATTTTCGTAAACGGCAAACCATTAAGCGCATCGACAATAGTTCAAACCCGATGAGAAGATGGCCGATACGTTGTAAAACTGCCATTTAAGAATGATTGTGCGCAATTTGGAATAAGTAAATTTTTAACCAATCCGATATTACGCAATGCATTTGTAAATCAGATCGGAGAGTATACATAAGCTTGGAGCATATGCGAGAAATGCCGCAGACGTCCTGTATTGCCGATAATTATAATTTGCTACACAACTCTGTAGTGAAGGAAATCAGTGATACGATGAAATTTAGAGTGGTATTCGATGATTCGGTGAAGTATTCAAACGGCATTTCATCAAATGGTAGACTAATCGTTGGTCATTATGGGAAATCTCGTTACGATTTCAAGCATACAGAATTATTTTAGTCGCCGACATAGAAAAAATGTACAGGCAGGTTCTCATGTCAGTGGAGCATCACATTACGATATTATGGCGAGAAAATCCAGAAGATATTTTAAGACATTACCAGCTCACCTAGGGCGTTGCAGATGGCTGGGAATTCATAGGAAGCCAACGTTGGTGAGGAGAGACTTCCATTTAATTATTTTTGTTTGTTTTTTATTTAAATTATTACAACTGAATCCAATTCATCTAGCAATTTTTTTGTTAATTTAGACACTTGCGAATGGGAAGAGGCCGATTGGGCCGAACAATTGGTTTCGTTCTCTGCAATCGCCTTACTCCATGTGAAGTGTCCAACATACCACGAAGCTCTTCATTTACGTGTTGATAAATACGTTGTCCATGAATTACTGCAAGTTTTTTATTTCTTCTTGAACTGTCTGGATATTTAGGTCTCTATGAAAGTCATCATTCCTAATATACCACGGAGCACTTTGTTCTGAAAATTTTGTATTATTTTGGTGTTGGTTTTCTTTGTACAGCCCCAGAGCTGAATTCCGTAAGTCCATACCGGCTTTAGCATCTGTTGATATAATAGCAATTTATTTTCGGTTGACAATTCCGAATTGTTCCCGAACCAGCCAATACATTTTTCGATATTTGATATTAAGTTCATCGTTTTTCTTTTTAACGTGCTCTTCCATCTGAGCCTGGTATCTAAGGTCATCTCTAAATAGTTAGCCTTATTTGCATACGGAATCTGCTGACCGTTAATGATGACAGGTTTGTAGCTGACTTTTAGCAAAATTCACATGCGTGGATTTCGATTCATTGAGCCCGCCATACGCCATATTTTTGTCCATTTTATGATTTAGTCACATCCTTCTCCCAGTTTCCAATGTCGAGCATCAACAAATGTTGCAACGGTAACATCGTTTAATTGAGATAAATCTCTAGTGTAGAGCAGGTAAAGCATAGGTCCCAAAACACTACACTGCGGGACTCCTGTCGAAATCTTTTTTAGGTCGGAGTATTCTTCTTCATATAGTTCACCCGAAAGTGGCGGTTCTCTATGTATTGCTTTAGTAAATCTCTTGAAGAGTAGTTTGAAGTGCAAACCTCTGTGCCACACCTTATCGAAGGCCTGCGCCTCATTTAACTTAAGATTCAGCTGCATTTGATCGCCATTTCATTAAACTTTCATTTACTAGAATGGCAATCAAATGTAGCGGAATTATCTGAGGAGGCAAACTAGATTGTGGTGAGTGACATATGGAATGATAACTTATCCACGGTCAAAACTTCCCCGGAAGACCATTTCCCCGGAACCACTGTTACGCTTCACTTCGAGAAAAAAGGTTTGCAATATCGCACCCTCCCATTTACTTGGTCCGCACCAATATTGCCGAATAGAGCCTCGAAATTTCGTAACTCTGAAACAATTTCTGATACTAAACCACCAACGGTAGGCCAGCAGTTACTAGATTCTTGCATTCGTGAAACTAAATTTTCCTGTGCTGGCCATTACCCGATTCTATTTGCGAGTTTTCGTTTTGCTTAGTAAAGATGAGTTAAAGATGACAATTTGAGTTGAGCTGCGTTTAAGTTGTTGCATTATGCTGACTAAATGTGACCGAATTTCAATAAGCAATTCTTTCAATAACGGCGCTTTCCATATGCAGCCTAACGTTAGTAATCATTTTTTGCGAGAATCCCTGTTGAAAGTTTTGTTAAAAAAAATTGTAGATTAAACTAATTCGCACAATTCTACTTGGTCAGAAGAATTACTGATGTTGGATCATAATTGCTCCAGAAATACTCTTCGTCAAGCGGTCCTTCCTTGATGTCGTCAATACCCTTCTGCCAAAATTCGAGCTTGGTCTTCTAGATAACCATCTAGTCCCCGATTTTGTATTATGGTGCCTCTGCCTTCACGATCGAATCTAATTTTAAACTGATTTGGAACACTTTCGAACGATAATCTGGCTTCATCAATAAACTGAAACTGAAATGAACTTTACCCTTTGAATAAAAAACAATTAACTTTAATAAAATATTTTTATAAGTCATGTATGACAAGGCAACATTCAAGATTTAAGTAAAGTCTCTGTGAAACTCGTTCAGGCGTATGCAGCATGGTGTATGTTTGAATTGCACTCGTAACTCATTAGCCTCGGCGATAGGTCACGAACTGTCAAAAATGTTGGCATCTATGCAGCAGATGTAAATTCAGCATCCTTTATGAATGCCAAGTCGTTGAAGTATGCATGTTCTGCTGCTCATGCCGCAATCTCCGCAGTTGGAAACCGAATTTGTTAAGATTGCTAAGAGAAACGTGCCACGCCTGCAGGCACATCATCAACGATTACATCGTTAGCGTTTGCATACCGCTGATGGTTCAAATTTTCGTAATAATTAAACCGATTTTAACAAACCTACCATAATGGTCCTGTTACACAACACCTGTTAAAGAAGTTATCTGTGTTTAACTGTCAATTTAGTTTAGATATGTGAATATTTTATTTCAGCAGTAGCCATACACGTCTTCGGTGTTTCATGCATTAATCGAGCATGGCAACGCTCTACGCCTCTAAACTAAATAACACGCACACGAACACAAAATTACATTTTTATTAAACATAAACATAAATAAATTGCTAATCAAAAATTACAATTTCCATTTGGTTTTAATTAAATCGGCTCCACGTTCCCCAATCACATAGCTGTAAGCCTCGGTATGGCCAGATGGTGCCTCCGGAATAATACTTATGTCTATAACACGCAAATTTTTAAACCCATGCACCTTGAGACGATGATTAACGACACTGCCCGGATCATCTTTCGGCCCCATCCTGCACGTACCGACTTGATGATGAATCGGCACCGAGAAATGCCGTACATAACATTCCCAATACGCATCCGTATCGAATCGAAATGATTCGCAACCGAGCACGTTGGCTTTATATTTACGAGCACCTAACTGCCGAAAAGATTTCTGTCGCATTATACGTTGAGCCGTTCGTATCGAATCGATTTGTATTAATACGTCATTGTAATCGTGATAAAAATTTGGAAAAATTAGTGGATGGTCGAAAGGATTTTTTGATTTGAGCTTAATGTACCCCTTACTGCTCGGATGCAGTAACATCGAAATGAAGAAAAATGATCGTTTCTTCCGTAATGGTCCGAATACGGCATTATGGGATGCGGCCGATATTCCCATCCCAATGCGTGTCGCTGGTGTTAAATCGAACGCATTTGTTTCCATCGATTGCATTAGTTCAATATCTGGATAACCTGGATCTGGGTATCGGGTATGGTTTGTTTTGAAATATGCTAGAGCCTCAATGCCCGACGAGGTTATGGGGCCTTGTCCGCGAAGCCATTGCGCCACATTTCGAAGTCGAAATAAATTAGCGTTTGAGACGAGGCCATCATTTAAATTATCGAACGTGTAAATTGGCCCCAATAATCCGATGTGTTCGAAAAGTGTTTGGCCCACTGGTAAATCGCGAATCACTTTAATTCCAAGCTTTTCTAAATCACTTCGCGGGCCAATTCCCGATAACATTAATAATTTTGGTGATTGGAATGTACCGGCTGATAGGATAACTTCTTTCGTAGCACGTACTTGGTATTCCGTTTTATTTTTCACAAATTGTACCCCGTCCACTATTGATCGTTTATGTGCGTTAAAAATAAGTTTTGTCACCCACGATTCCGGCGAAATGTGTAAATTTTTGCGATGTGCGACGGGATGTAAATAATTTTCGGCTGCGGTAAACCTCCAACCATTTTTTGTGGTTGACTGTATATAACTCACCCCGAGTTGTTCGTATCCATTGTAATCCACATATGGTAATCCAAAATCTTGCGCCGCGTGTATAAATGCATCAGTAATTTTTGAATAAAACTGTACATCTTCCACGTTAACAGGTCCATTATGGCCACGCAATTTGGAATACTTCTGCTTCCGTAGTCGTACATTCTCAAATTTTATAAAATATGGTAACACATCATTATAGCTCCAACCTGTATTACCGTCGGCCGCCCACTGATCAAAATCACGACGATTTCCTCTTGTAAACAGTTTGTAATTAATAATGGATGATCCACCAAGGCCACGTCCGTGAGGAAACCGACATCTCAAATCAATCATTGCTCGGCATGCTTCACGTTGCGGTTCCGTCACGTATCCCCAATTATAGTCGGTCGCCTGCATTGCAGGTGCTGCTACCATGGCATCGGAAAAAAATGCAACTTCTGGTTTTCCAGCCTCTAATAGCAACACTTTAACATCGGGATTTTCGGTTAATCGATTCGCCAGCACACAACCCGCCGGACCAGAACCCACAATAATAAAATCGTATTCCTTCAAATATTGAAACTTCGGATAGCGAAATGAAAACTGCAGATGTAAATTATTTCGAGTAAATCGCCAAAACGGATGTTCCGGATCGTGTGATAGTGGTTCGATGTTTAGCACAAAATTTAACAACACAAATAAATTAACGGTTAATTTCATTTTTAACCGAATTGATTAACACAAAACAATATGAGCACTGCACACTCGTTGAAAGTTATGATCCAAATGTCTTGCGAATTTTTGTGTTTTCTTTTTCGATCGCGAGCTTTACCACCGTTTTCACTTTACATGCAGTTTACTATGTTATCGTGAATCGATATCTGACATTGGAAATCGATATGTAATAATAAGAAATTTACTATTACGCATATTTTATGTGTTAACCCTATATCGTGATGGGTTTTTGTGTAGAAGACTTCGCATGAATGGTTTACTTCCGATATCATAATGCAAATATTTTTACATTTTTGATGTTATTAGGTGAATGTGCGTGACGTATATAGTACTCGTAATACAATAAATCATGATTTAGGTTAGTAATGCAAAATATTTCGCATAAACTAATGTTTTTCCGTTGGTTGGTTTGTCAGTACAGTGTAATGTGCTGGGCTCAATCTTACCGTACCAAAATTTGGGAACTTCTTAAATAATAGGAATCTCATTGAAGGTCTACCGAGACTCTTGTTAACCTTTTTCGGTTTCAAAATGAAGAGCTATTATAATAATTTCGAGGACGATCAGTACTAGGACAAATTTTAATTTTGTATACAAGGAAAGCGCTAGTGGACACATTGACACCTCTGCTTCAATGTAAATGTTAACTTGGCTCGCAATTCATGATCTTGAGAGAGCAACGCAAAATTGGTCATGCAAGAACACGGCCTTCCCTAAATGAATTCCAAAGTGATCAAAGGACTGGCCTTGTGACTTGTTGATGGTGATCTCATAGGCTGGAATGACAAAAAATTCGGCGACGCAAGATAAATGAAAGTGTAGTTTCCGATGGTGCGAATCACTACACTTGCTCCTTTATTGCACACTGAAATTATGTTGGCTTTATTTAGCAAAATTCTGAGCGGGTTCCTCGATAAATAATCAGGCTTCAATACAAAATTCCTTCTTCGGATTGAGCTTTCTCAGCAGTATGATAATTACAACTTTTTCAGACATTCCAGCTGGAGTATGATCGTTGCGAAATTCAATGGATAAATTAAGAGAATCATTGGGATATTTAGTCTTTTGGAATTAGCGCTGTAATGTATGTGCGCTTCACCATAATTGCTGACAATGATTTTTCGATTCATTTCAAGTGCATGTGCATTTGTTGGTGCAACGATGACTCTTTTGATAAATCCTCAGCGGATGTCTACTGGATGTTGCCAAAAATGGTTTTAACATCTTCAGTGGTTATCATTCCACTTTGAATCTGAATGCGTCTTCCTCAAAAATCCCAGGTATTTGAGATAAACCACCAGATCCCACATCCAATAGCCATTGATTGTGCTCAGCCTGTACATTATATTGGACTAGGGCGGAGTGAGAAGTCTGGTAAAAATGAAACAAGGAATAATATTTTCGGCCAACAATAAAATTATTTTTTAACGTAGTCGCCTTTTAGCTCCATACACTTAGTTCAACGTTTTTCCAATTTTTCGATCTTTTCCAAATAATACGATTTCTCCAACCCTTCAAAATAGGCGTTTGTCGCATCGATCATCTTCTCATTAGAGCAGAATCTCTTTCCGCCGAGCCAGTTCCTCAAGTTCGGAAACAGGAAATAGTCGCAGGGGGTTAAGTCTGGAGAATATGGCTGATGTGGAAGCAGTTCGAGGCGTAATTCATGGGTTTTGGCCAAGACAACTACACTCGTGTGCACCCGTGCATTGCTTGGTGGAAGAGAACTTTTTTATTCGCCAAATGCGGTCGTTTTTCTTTCTAAACGTCGTTGAATTATACCTTGACCTTGTTGCCCGATAAAATCGCATTAGCCTTCTTCGGCGCAGATTCGCCAGTAGAAATCCACTGTTTTGACTGTTCTTTATCCCCGGTGTATAGTGATTGATCCATGTCTCATCCACAGTTATGAAACGATGCAAAAACCCTTTTTTATTTCGCTTGAACAACGCCAAAGCTGCCTCTTAAGTTGTCACACGTGTACGTTTTTAGCCGATTGTAAGCAAACGCGGCGCCCAACACGCGGATAGCTTTTTCATATTAAAATGTTCGTGTAATATATTGCGCCCACGTTCATCTGAGATGCATACTATCTCAGTTATCTCGCGCACTTTCACTCTGCGGTCTTGCAATACCGTATCATAGATTTTGTCAACCATTCATTTTTGGTGTGGTGACTTCATTTGGGCGTCCTGAGTGTTCGGCATCAGTTGTGCGTGTACGACCACAACGAAAATTAGTAAACCACTTGGGAATCATTTTAATCGATGGTGAAGAGTCCCCATAATATGTAGCAAGCTTTGTTTTGGTTTGCATAGTGGTTTTTCCATGCAAAGAAAATTGTTTAATTAACACACGAAATTCACTTTTTTCCATGTTTGCAAAAAAATAATGGGTTGTCTGTCTTAAATGACAGATCTGTCTGAAAATTTTTAATTTGATCTAGTGACAGATGGTATTGACACATGACATCTGAGACTTGCGATTGTGGCGCCCTCTGTTGCAATTTTACCAAACTTCGCACTGCGCCCTCGTATCATATTGATGATAAGAGTTAATTGATCGAATAATCTCAACAATGGGCCTAATACAATACTCTTGGCACTACTGGCAATGTCTGATGAAAGTCGCCACCGATAACTAAAACTATTTCGCCACACGGGAAGTAAGATCAATCACTTCACGAAGCAATTGATCGATGCAGTTTAGTCCGCATTTAGCCGTCAATTACAATCAGAGCAATCCTCGTTGTTCCAAATGGTAAAACGATTTTCCTTTTCCCCTGAATTATGCCATCAGTGTAGTGTAAAGGATGGTGTTTCTTGAGCCACTGGGACCGGCAAGATAAACGAGCTTATGCTTTCCATGCATGTTCTCTACTGCTATCGTTATCTTGATAAATGCGTTGGTTTGGACCTCATTGAACTTCTCAATTTGTTCATCTGCTTGTCGAGCTTCTTCAACTTGGTACTTAGATTTCTTTCTCAAGAGGATATCCCTGCGGCTTTGCCAATCCAACAGTTGAACAAAACACTTCATGTTGATTGAGAATGAAATTCATGTCATGAAAAGCGTCTTGTTGATTGGTGTGGCTTATCGTATGAAAGCAAACGGTCAAGCATCAGATTTTGAACATGATAACCATTTTGCGTAATTGTTGAAACATCAAGTAAGTTCCACCATCAGTTAAACAATGCTCCCACTCGTAGTCTGATTCAAGAAGTCCTCGTGCTTATTGCTGCTACCTAGAAATTTTGGTAAACTACTTTATTTGTTGTATTGTTCGTAATAATTCGACGTCGATTGAACCAGGCACATGAAGAAGTAGAATACTCGTACATAAGTACGAAGGCTCTCCGTTTTTGACAATTACGAAACAAATTTCCGCCGCCTCATTCCCGCTTAGTCCATTTACATTTATTAGAGATACTGTCGAGCATCTTCATCAGTTGTGGTCAATTCAAACCGAGACTCCAATTTTGTTTTGTTCGTTTGAGCTGCGAGCAATGACTCTTCCTCAGGACCCGCATCGAAGATAATTTATTGTACTGATTTGACGGGAGAACTGGGAGCCTCATGGCAGCATGTGAGCGATCGTGCATTTTTGATTATCTTAAACGCCAGATTAATTCAGAAGCGCTCACATAACGGCAATCAATAAAGTTGGATATTTCATTTATGCGTAGTTTTAGCTCACCGTAACATTCGCACAATCGGATCCCTTAAATATAGCAACTTTCAGTAATAAATAAGGGTTGTATTGCACGATGAATCGACCATTGACATTCAATTCGAATTGACATTTAGAAGAGTGACATCATTGAAGCTTTTTGGAAATTGTTTTGAGCCTTGACCGTCGTTCATGTAAGGCACGGTTTTTTTTTGTTTTTAAAAGTCTTGGTCTCGCTTCTGATGGTATCTCAGCACTGATAAATTGACCGATTCTGCGGACCGTGATTTGTGCTCGACGATTTAAATCATCAAAGTGTGTGTGCGAGGAAGGCCTCGCTTTTGAAACTCAACGGTGTAGACGTGTGCAATAGTTATTCCAAAAATTCCATTTGATTTTGAAAACTTGCGCCACTAACTCCACTTGGCGGATGTATTGTGGTTGTCGGCTTCAACTTGTAGATATGAGACAACTAATCATTGTAGTGTCAGCTTGCCAGAATTAATAATCGGATTAGGCATCTCAAATAGCTGCACAAATAGCTTAAATTGAAGCATTATGACATTGTTTCACACTCGATTGAAGACAATTCCTGGATAACATTTTCATTGCCGATTCGGCTGCCAGTCGATTTCATCATAAGGAAAAGCTGTAGGCTTTACTTTGCCACTTTATTTGAGGTCGGAGCAATATATTAGCGTTGATCAGAATGTATATCGCGTCGAAATGCCATACTTAGAATCGGAATTAGTTCAATTGCTTCAGCAGCACACGCAGCTTCTTGTGCCTCATATATCTTATTAATTGATAGTTTGAGCCAGTCGGTTTTACACGAAAGGAGTAATCCAGTTTGTCAAGAATGTCACCTCGGCAATTATGACATAATGAGGCGCCTGCTTGACAGTTGCTTTCAAATGCTGAAGTGATGAAACGTTTACCGTGTATTTTGAATACATAAGAGTCTCGTCCTGCCAAATTGACAATTTTAGCGCCCATCGAAGTGAATGAAGCAGCACTGTTATGCGACCTAATTTAAATGCGCAAGTGTGCAAACGAAAAAATAGTTAATAATTTTTTCGTTTGCTAATTGCTTACGCAGCCTGCAGAAGCCTAAAATGCCATCGGTACACCAGAAGTGCATGGTATATTCATTTGTTTTCCAACAATTATTTCGAAAATTAACGAATGGCATTCGTAATATAGAGTTCATGATTGACAATTTGATTATATCTTGGATTCATTCACAACAGCTAATGAAATTCCGTTTTAGGCAATATATGGCTTGTTCCATTAAAATTGGCTATTTAAAACCACTCCTGAAACTGGTATGGAACTAGACCATCTCTTAACAGATCATGATGAAATTGGGTATGTAGTATGAAAATATGATTCCGGTAAGCTTATAACTTGATCTATCGGGGGCGTTTGTAGTTTGCCCAAGCATTTTTTGAATTCCAAAGAATTGGTATTTCGGAAGAACCGGGAAAGAATTATGTGCTCAGAGCACTGAATGGAAATGTATATTCAGTGACCTACCAGAACCTATCAGATGTACAGATTTTGTTTCGAGTGAATGAATTTTTGAAGGGTATGACAAATCAAAATACTTCAATAAAAACCCGACTAGAAAAATTAACTTCCGCATAATGGCCAGATGAGGTATCAGACTCAAAACTAGAAACTCTTGGGTTTAAACTGCCGTTCACTTTTAGTAGTGTCTATTGTATTGTTTTTACGGTAAATTGTTGTGTTGAAATGAATTGTTCTTTCGCAGAACGGCCCTTTTCGGTGAATTGTTGTTTTCGATAAACTCGTTTTCAGTAAACTGTTATTTCGGTGATTTGCTTTTCAGTAAATTGCCGTTCTCATTGAATTGCTTTTCGGTGAATTGTCATGATTTCTCTGCAATGGACCACTTACCAACAACACTCCATCGTGATCAATGCTATATGATGGCAAGGCATGAATTTCATTATTGCAAATATACAGATGATCTTTAGATATGCCCACTTCTTCATCCAGTACATATTGCTCATACGTTTCTCAAAGTATTGAACCAACGAAGCAAACATATACCTGTTATTACCCTAGCGATCAATACCAAAGGAGCGATCACGCCCTCTAACAGTGTATAACTGTGTATTGAACTGAAAAAAACTGAAACTGAAAGGTTTTTGAATTATTTATAACTCCTCTCATAAGGACCAAAAATGTCCAAGAAACGATTTGCGATGAATACGATATTCGAAGCTGACTATTTTAGAAATGTTTTAAATTACATTACAATGACGCCACCAACATAGGAATGTTCTCAGAGTCTCACATTGAAGAAAAAAATGAAAATTTTCAAATTCTACTACAACGTTCAAGTGATGTTCACGAGGTCCAACTGTATGGTTGTTGAGTTAAAAAAAACATCATAATCCGTTCGCCACAGACGGGAAGTTTAAACTAAGCGTTTTAGCAGTGTAAATCTGAGGTATTATTTTTGGTATAAGCCTATAAACCGTTTATTTTTGAATCCAGTTCCCTATTATGTAAAGTAAAGTAAAACTAATTTTATTTACAACTTCTGTGGACAATTTTAAAATTGGAATTATTTCATAGTTTTCATAAGAAAGATTGATGAACAATTAACCAATATTCCGTGTTCATTAACCTACAAAAGATTATTATCTATGCATTGCGCAATATGTTAGTAACCTGTTAATCAGGACTCTAGGATATTATTAAATGTCCTTACCTTCCATATCGTGTACGCATCCAGCGTAATAATCTAAATTCAATTTCATTACGTTGTGAAAACTTGTTAAAAGGTCAGGTTGCTTACGCATTGAGATAATTCATGACCTTCCATGACCAGCTTGTTTTAGATAACAGCTTTTAAATTCAAAAACGTGAGATGTATAAAGCATCACACTAAAATAAAACCGACTACAATAAGTTAAGATTTTTAAGATTAATCGCATCTTTAAATATCCAAACAAGTTTTAGCGGTGCTTGTGCTCAGGCTCTTTGAATGTTATTAATCATGTCGAGATTTTAATTATATTCCCACACTCCGTTATCGTTGCGATAAAAACTTAAAACACAAACATCTTCAGACATTTACAAACCAGTTTGCCATCTTACAAACATTTATTTCATTAAGTCTCAAAGTACAAATAAGTTATTTAGGTGTATGAATCGTCTTGATAGTGTAAGATACTATTCACCATATTGAGACGAAATTAAAAGTTCATTTAACTTTCTAGAATGACTATTGAAACCAGGTTTTATTTTGTAAAAATTGGAAAGAATGGGATTTTCTAACGATGGTGTTGAATAGCTAAAAAATGTTACGATGCTGCACAGCTTAATAGGACTTTTAACGAATCATAATTGATTTTTGCCTGTTTAGCAATTTGTCCCTCGGGCAGCACATCCGGTTCATATTTTAAATAGATGAGCGTTCGCTCAGCATGCACCATTGATTCCTGTAGTATCAATTTGTAATCAGCATTCCCTTTTTGGGTTTCACGTCGCGCTATTTCCGCGAGTGTCGCATGAAGTTCAAAATGTATAGCACCCAAGAGACGAGATTCAGATGGTACAAGTCGATCAAGTAAATTTATAAGTTCGTTTGCTAGCACTAATTTTTTCTGTAAATCGGCGTCCGCTGCTGATTGCATACCGGACGCGCCACCGCTACCAATAAGCTGCACGAAAATTACTTTTACTTGAATTAACCGGTAATGATTTGGCGCCAGCCATTTCGAATAGTGTTCAATATATCGGGCACAATGTTCTGCATCATCACGGTTCATGCATTCAAAATCTTTTGCGGTACGTTCTAATATATTAGTCGCATATTTCGCTTCGTGCTCTTTACGGCAGGTTAAACAGTCCCAAGGCGTATCGGACGTTTTACGGTGCTTCGGTAGTATAAAACCTGTGCAATTCGCTTCCGGACATTTAAGTGCACTAAAATATGTACCGAATTCGGTACGATCCGAGCATCGTTTACATTCACAGTCAAACATTTTGGTTTGTCGTAAATGCGCCTGTCGACTTTGAGCACCCCACAGAACATCGGTGTATGATATACTCAAATTCTCGCCTTTGGTAATTGCACGTGGTGCCCAAAATATTACCTCTCCCGTTGAAGAAAAACTTTTTGTTACGTTAGGTGTACAGCAATGTTCAACCATTGAAGCATCGCTGAATACCGCCACATATGAAGGTTCCGTCAGCGGTATTTCATGACCATTGATTTGTAAAATTCCTGTAACCTTTAAAATTTCTTCTTCTGACCACCTATCACCGCATTTAAAAAATCGTGGTATAAATTGTGCTATACTCGCACGATCACTACGCCATTGATTTGTACCGACCCGATCACTCGAATGACTTTCCAACTCCATTAGCTTGGCCCATTTTTGCGGTGCTCCGTCTTTTAGTAGTAGTGCCCGAAGTGTTGTCAAGCACTGATATGTTGGGTGCGGTGCCAAAAAATGTTGGATTTTAACTTTAGAACCGCGTGCTATTGTAAATTCACATTCGGCTGTATGATCTGGATTGTCTTGACATTCTCGGCTACATACTGGCCATCCACATTTCTCGCACTCCATATAATTTTCCTCTTCGACGGACTGGAATATTCAAAATTATTATTAAGTAGCGTAACTAGAAAATTTTCAAAAATATTATGTTACCTCGAGGCAACCGACACACACGGGGCGTGTTATTTGCGATGGTCCTTTTAAAAGCGGCGGCTCTCGAATAATTATCTCACCGGCTCTAATATTCCGTGCTGCAATTAAATAACGTCCCACTTTTGTGTTTTGGCATATCTGGAATGAAAAATGTGTTATTTAAATTTCACTAATTCCATAGATCTGAATTTCAGTTAAATTAAGGAACATAATTTTGTCACATCATTCAGTTTGTGATCAAATTCCAATGCATTTCTGGGACTGAGGAAAATATGTTAAATGTAAGTAAATATTCTCAGTATAAGAAATCGAATTTCCCTGTGAAAAAAATAAATTTAAAAAAATTCTTAATCATTTATAAAATAAGAAAGTGAGGTTAGATTACTTCAGTAAAACCAAGGAATATAATTTAGCGACGTGATGCCTCATTGTGATCAATTATCCGAATTTTTTCAATGCAGCAATATTACAAACAATCAAAAAGTACCTTTTACGATTCGGAAATGGAAAATCACACATTTCTCAAACTGAGCAAAATATGCTAAATATAAGTAATTATTCTCAATATGAGAAATTGATTTCTCAAAGTAATCAATTTAAAAAAAAATAATTGTTGTTCATGAAATAAAACGAAATTAGAGTTATCAAACAGTAACAGTTTTACTAAAATTCAATTTTTCAATAAGGATGCTCGATTTGAATGTAAATAAAACAGGTCAGAAGTTGCTTATCATCGATCTGTAGCGCTCGCTATTGACGGTTATAGCAATGCTAATTTCATTTTGGAAAAAGTACGGAACAATGATTCCGGTGAACCAAAGTTCGCACCAAACAGTGACTTTCTACGAAATGCATTTGGTACTGATGCTTCTCGTGTGGATTGTTGTTTGATTCACCCAAAAATTGGCTTGTCACTAAAAATGATTTTTTTAGCGAAATTTTGATCAACTTCCAACTGCTCTAGAGCCCAGTCAGCAAACACACGGCCTTGTCTATGATCGTGTACCTTCTTGGATCAACTAGAGTTTATACGAATGCAGGTCTAATTCTCGACACAAAACTCGCCAAGTTGAAATCGCACAAAGGCGTTCTTGTAAACGACTACAAATTGACTGACTCGGGCTTTCCCGTACATTATCGCCCACAGCAGCAGTGTGTTCAGTAGACCTTGCGTTTCGGTGACGTACGAGTATTGACTGATTTTTTATCAAACCGGTTGACTCGAATTTGTGCGGAACGTTTGTCGAACGGAACAGTATAATTTTTAAAATAAAATTTGATCATTTGCACGCGTTGTTTAACGCTATGAGCTTCCATGATGACTTGTCACACACTACTGAACAATTTATAACAAATTTGACAGATGTTGCTTTAACAACATGGCTGCTATAATCTAACAAATATAGATCGTTTCCTATTCAAACACCCTTTAATTAAATTTCCTCAATTCCCTCAAAAATTATTACAAATTACTCAAAAATCTCTAATTAGCGTTCTCAAACGATAGACTGAGCTCATAATGTGAAAGTTCAGTTAAATTCAGGGACATAGTTTAGGGGCGTGATATCCCTTTGTGATCCAATACTCAAAACCTCTAAATGTCTCATACGATGCGGAAAAAGAAAAACGTTTGCTTCTGAAACTGAGAAAAATATGCTAAATAAGGAGTTAGTGTTCTCGGTCAATTTATTGAAACCATGAGTCGTAATGAAAAGTGGGCCTAGATTGTAACCAAACTAGGCCAAACTAGATTGTAAATCTACCCGGTTAAGATTAATTTTCTCGGTCGAGACAGCCACAAGAAAAGGCTGGTTGGATTTGATACAGACAGCATTACTATAATTGAAATTATAGCAGCATCTCTTTTTATTGGTACATCAAAGGGGCTTCAAACTGCCAACCATCAATTTGAGCTATCCAAGCTTTCTAGAACTGATATTCGAAAGGTCGCATTTCCAGGCAAGCCGCATTCAAAATTTTAAGTGATAAGAAGCAACAGAAAACTCAAGTAATGTCTTTCGAGGCCACTATGGAAACCGAGAGATTAAGAATTTTTTATATGGAGTCGAGTAACGTTTCATAGTAAATATTGTCACTTGAGGTGATAATCAAGGCGGCTAGCAGAATATTAAATATATAAAGGATGTTTCATTTTAAAGTATAGAACTTTAAGTTGGCAACACTTTTTTAGAGACAGCCGATTTGACAGCTGACAGTTGATTTTGGTTAGTTTGGTTTGCCATTTCGTAATGAATAGACTCACCCCAGAGCAACGTTTGCAAATTGTTGAAAATAATGCCATAGAAAACTTTCTTCAGTGATAAAGCTCATTTTCGGTTGAATGGCTATGTCAACAAGCAGAATTGTTGCATTTAAAGTAAAGATAATCCACAAGCAATTGTTCAAAAACCATTACATCCACAAAACTTTACCTCTTGTTTGGCTTTATGGGCCGAAGGAATTATCGAAAACCGGTATAGAGACATGATTACTAAATTTTTATGTCTCAATTGGATGGTATTGACATCAGAGACATGTGGTTCCAACAAGACGGACCCACATACTATACAGCGCGCGATAGAATTAATTTACTGAAAGAAACATTTGATGAACGATTATTATCGAGAAATGAACCTGTCAACTGGCCACCGCGTTCTTGTGATTTACACCCCTGGACTATTTTATTTGGGTTATATGGAGTTACTTGCCTACGCTGATAAGCCAGAGACTATTGAACACTTGGAAGCTAACATTCGACGCGTTATTGGAAAAATGTTGCGAAGAATGATCAATTGGACCTCCAGATTACTCCATGTACGCGCCAGCCGCGGCGGCCGCAAATTATATTCAAACATTAATGGCATAAAATTATTTTTCAAATAAAGTCACATTCGTAGCCATTACAATTATTTTTTGTGTTTTATTTAAATTCAAAGTTCTAAACCTCGAAATGTAATACCCTTTATTTATCAAATTTGAAATCTACTCAAAGAGCAATAATCATACATTTATTAATTTTATGTCGAGACCAGCTACCTCGTTTTCATTAAAAAAAATTGTGCTGTCTTGTGCTACCCGTCTTACATTATATTTTCAACTGACGAATCGGGTCAATCCTGTAATAATTAATATGCCTCTCATATCCTTCCACCTTGTTATATGTAAAGAAAAGAGTGCGGATGGGGCCGGCATCAACCGGGTACCATTAAGCGTAGACATCTCTACGATGCCTTGTCATTAACTATTGATCCTTACTACACATGAATAGCGTAGGTAAAATTTAATCAGGATATTTATGTACCGGGCGAGTGACTGACACGAACTGTTACCAACTTCAAACTGTCATTGCTGTCAAACAAGTGATGACAGAGCGCTCAAATTTACACTAATGACAGTTCATTCCATTGTTTACAAGCGTACAAAACCATGTTAATGGGAAATATTCAAAAAAAATGTTATCCGCAATGGAATTCAAGCGCAATAGCGTGATTGCTTCAGCTCGTGAGGCGAACATTTCACTCGAACGGATGCAGCACATATTGAAAGATTATCTTGGACTAAAGGCCTTGAAATTCCATACCATGCGTTGTCTCATCGATTCTCAAAAAAAGTTAGAGTGGAAAGAGCAAAGGAGTTGTTACGATTGCACGAAAGTGAACAAGTAAAACGACCGAATTTACCTGCCCGGCCGTCCTCCTGAAAATTTGGACCAACGACAGATCTACAGATTAATGGTAATTGTTCTGCAGAACTAAAGGGTAAAATACCAACATCCGTGACGCCAGGAAGAGTAACAAGTGAAATTCTCTAAACGGATTCGAATTTCCGTTGGACTATAAAATGCACAAATTTAAGTCAGCTATCACTCTATCAATCTTTCTTTAAGGGATCACGTGATGGATGCAGTGCTTTGACAGTTACAAGGAATGGGATTGTCTCAAAGTTCGCTCTACACCTTTAAATTTTTCATTACTTCTCGCGTTTCGTGTACTGAACTTTACGCTGGCAATAATTTAGTTAAATGGAACTAAGCATTTTGTATATATGAGTAATAGTATTCACTTCTAGAAGCCGCTGCTACTCCTTTACAATTTTAGAATTAGTTCATGATTTCAATCTTCGGTCGCCCTGTTCACTAGCCTTTAAAAAGCTTTATGTTGCATATGACGGAATGGTTCTTCTTTATAAATTTGCGATGCGGTAATAACCCAACCATTCGAAAGGAGCTACATATGGAAGAACTTCAGAAAATCATTTGATAAATTTGAAGCTGCATGAAATTTGCTTCTAACTAAAGGAAATAAAACTAATTGGTGAAAGCATCACCGATTGTGTCAAGCCACGAAGCCCTATCAAAGTATTAGCATGGTAAATACAACTAGTGAGTCAAATTTCTCATCATCCATCTCCTATTGATCAAAAGAGCGCAACATGACGGCAAATTTAATCAGGTGACTGCAGTGATGAAATTAACAGAGATGAAAATTCGTCGGTAATAACGGGCCACATTACTTCAAGTTAGTTGTGTTACGCAATTTGATGGTGCTCTTTCACTAAAAATGCGTAGCAAAGTGGGTCAGCTCGTTGATTTTCGGTAATAACTAAAAATGTTCTACGTAACATAACAGCGACTGGATGTGTCCCAACTGTCAAAACAATTTCCCCTTTGAACGGTTTAATGATTTTAGTCTTGGGGAATCGATTTTCTAAAATAACGAAGAGCTATCGGTCGTGTTCTAAAAAACATGCTCAATAAAAGGCTATTAACGGAATGTGTTATATTCGACACTGAGTCGTATTGATAAGCTCTAGTTCTGTAAGCGCATCAAAAGTATCCGGTCTGGTCTGTCCAGATATACCAGAGACCAGTAACGGAATATATTTTATTCGACCTGAAGTCGTATTGTCTAGCTTTAGTTTTAATCTCAGCCAAATTTTAATTTTGTAAACAGAGCTTGAATGGTTAAGGCCAATGTGCTATCGAGTTTCTATAATATCTAAAGTGGTTCGGGTTGGTAAATCTTGCAGTATGGCAGGCCAGTAACTAGTTTAGCTCTAGTTATGTAGCTCTAGTTTTGTAGATAGAGCTTAATGATGATTTGCGTGCATCTATGTGGTATAGAGTTACTGTAATATTCACGGAGATTCCAATGAATTGAACTTTATTCGACACGAGCTTGGATTGTCAAGATCTAGTTTCAGCTTGGTGGTTTGGGTCAGTGCGGTTATCGAGTTTCTATAGTATTCAATGGGATTCGGAGCAGTCTGTCTGGTTGTGTCGGAGGCCAGTAACGGAATGTATAGAGCTCTAGTATTCATTTCAAACCGATTTGCATGTTGTAAACAGAGCGGGCTGTGATGGTTTGGGTCAGTATGGATCAGTATGGTAAGCATGCTATCGAGTGATATACTGCGAATCGCCTTGCCTCTCACGATGGGGTGCTTATTTAACGTGAGTCCCCTTGCCTTTCATGGTGGAGTAATACCACCACGAACGTATAATACCGCCACATAATTACAAGGGACTTCTTGAAGATATCATAAATCCGAAGATGAAATACCCTCCCACAAAAGAGAGAGAAAAAAGTGGTTCGAGGCCGACTGAGTGTAACTGAGTGTCATGAGACATGAAGAATGCAATAGGATTTCTTTTACAAAATATTAATTTTCAATAATGGACACAATTTAACACGAATCATACATACTAACTAGCTTATTGTCATGAAATTAAACTCTTCAATGTCGAAAAGGTAAATGCTTTTAGAGCGCTAACAAAATTCAAACTAAAGAAAACGTCAAAATTATGTTTTAAATAGGAAAAAGTAAAACGAACTAACGTATTTCTGTTACGTAAATTTGTAAAAAAAATTAGGGTTCAGTCCCTATACTGTCCAAAAATTATCAGTTTGAAATTAAAACTAGAGCTAGTCAATGCGAGCTCGGCTCAAATATAATACACTCCGTTAATGTCCTCCCAATTATAGAAATTAGATACCATACCGACCCAAACCATCATAGCTCTGTTCACAACATGCAAACCGATTTGAAATTAAATGTAGAGCTAGCCAATGCGACCCCGTGTCGAATAGAATAAACTTCGTTACGGCCTCCGATACATAGAAACCTACCAAGCCGAAACCCATAGCCCTGTTCACAACATGAAAATGGGTTTGAAATTTAAAGTAAAGCAATCAATGGAAGCTAGTTTCGAACAAAACACATAACCAGCAAGACATACCAGGCCGAAACCCTTTAGATATTATAAAAACTCGGTATCACACTGATCCAAACCATAACAGCTCTATTCACAACAAGCAAATCGGTTTGAAATTAAAACTATACGCTACTGGCCTCTGACATATCTGACAGACCAGACCGGAACTTTTTAATCCCCTTTAATCGAATAGAATATATCCGTTAATGTTCAGCATGTTTTTAGAAAATCGAAACTTAACTTTTGTGACTCATGCCATTGCTGTAATGTTACGA
Organism: Nephrotoma guestfalica; assembly: GCA_963691935.1. NCBI lineage: Eukaryota > Metazoa > Arthropoda > Insecta > Diptera > Tipulidae > Nephrotoma > Nephrotoma guestfalica. The sequence continues at coordinate 237,558,018 of OY829914.1, forward strand.
ACAAAATTTTTAGTAATTACCGAAAATCAACGAGCTGACCCACTTTGCTACACCAATAGCTATATAGGTAGGATAATGTGAATTATTTTCGAAAATATGGGTAAGAACCTCTGCACGTTTCTAGGAGCGGTATCGAATGCTGGTTGGAATGTGGGAACTGTTAGACATTCGCAGGTTCTAGCCTATCAGCTTTGAAATAATCCAAATTCGATCTGTTGGCAACTCTAAGACAGTTCATAAAAAAATGTTGTAGTGCGTACATACTTAAAAAAGAGCATACCATTGCATTTTTACTGGCGCCATATTTTTTAACCATTTTCTCAAATAACCTAGATCATTGTTAATATGTTATGTGTGGCTCCACGATAGTACAGATACACGTGTCTCTAAGATGGTTATTTGACGATAATTTCCCAAAAACATGTTTCATCGATGGAGGGGCGTAGTGATACGTAAGATAGACCAAACTAGATATCGAGTTTATTGAAAATTGGATTTAATTTTTTCAAAATTGCAGTATTTCATAACTTTTAATTTCAATCAACTTTTCTTCTTAAATATCAAAGTTCAATCACTCTGCACTTTATATACCATATATAAGTAACACGTTCAATTTAACATTTAACGATCAGTCAAAAATTGTAAATTTGCCAAGAGCCACACCACAAATTACAAATTTATCTTTGGCAATTAATATTTTCGAATTTTCCGTTTTCCAATTATATTTTCACCTATATACTGGTCTTCTGTCTGTATAGTTAACTCATATTACACTACAGTAGAGTTCTATCTTTAATATTCTAAATATAAAATTACCGGTGAAAAATTGAGCCAAAGGAAAAATTAAGAAAGAGCAACTTGTTATTCAGTTAAAGTAATAAAAATTTATAATTATTTCAGTCTAACCCGTGCGTGTATGTATTATACTACAAAATAAACGCCGATATATATATATTATCTATTTATAGTTAGAATCAGTTGCCCTAGCTAGCACACAAAAAATACCAAATAGTCAATTTTAATTTTAAACACATGCAAAATTTATTTACTTTGTACGGGCGACAGAAATGTTTATGTTTCTTCCAATCCGCTTTCTGGTGCTCAACCGAACAATAAAATACTTGACTGCATGCGGAACATCGTGACGTTGTCTCGTTCTCACAAATTACACATTTCCCTTTTACCTCGGACGCTAATGTCATTTTATTTCACTTTTATTCTGATTTCACGCACGTTGAAATTAACTCTTGTTAATCAAATTGTTTGCGATCGGTTCACACACAAACATGAAATTTTTTATTTATTTTTCTAAAAATAATCAAAACACACGAATTTAAAATATTTTTTGTACACAGAAGAAAAACTTCCGGAAAATTTGCTTTTTATAATAAACGACACTGTGCAAAAAATCGGAAAAGCTACTTTATGTGTTACACGTGATTCCTTTATTATTGCAGTCTATATCGCTCGTTTTTATGGCTTTTCAATCAATATTTATTGGCCTTTATTAACACATAGGCACCCACAGACACTGTTTTTGAACTGCATCCAGTTTTTATTAATAAGTTTCCAAAATAAAATGTAGTCACGAGTGATAAAAAAGTTTTACAAAAATAAATTCTACACAAACGGAAAGACAACAAACGACAGTGGAAAGTTAAACGTAACTGAACTGATCATTTTACGAAAAACGTGAAAGAACATTAAAGAAAATTTGGTTTTTTTATCCACGTTAGTTTTCTATATTTTGGCTTTGAAGAAAATTGGCTCGTTAAAATTTTTTTGTAGTTGAAATGAAATAGAAAATTTGTTAGTGCATTTGGTCGTAAATCTATACATTTAAATCAAGTGAGTGTGTCTGTCTATTGGTGGTTCCGAAATGTGATTTTTTAATACACATTTTCGGAGTAAAAATGTGCATTTTCGGAATAAAAATGCGTATTTCTATTCTCGGTATATCATGAAAAAATGTAAATGGATCACACTTCATTGTATACCTTTCTGTCAAAAAATAATTTTCAAAAATGGAGACAGTAGCTGTAAATTATTTTAATTTAAATAAAATTATGCAACAAAACAATTAATATAAATAAAGTAAATACAATTCAATAGGTTTTTTTAATTAACAAAAATTGAAATACACGTCATGTTTTACAATAATTAGTTTGGCTGACGACAGATCTTTCCATTAGCTCTTTATTTTTTTCATAAAATTAGTCACCTCATCCAACGCAGAATCTTTAGGCTTATTGCGTTTCTATTTCGGGTTCTCTGAAGCGGTATTCACGGAAGTATCCATTAAATCAATCGGTCCCATTATTTGATCACAACTAGTTTCAATTTCACCCTCAGTAACAATGGAGTCATCGCTCAAGATTAAGCCTATATTCATTTGGTGTAGCCGATACACATAAGCATTGGCGGTGTAATCCTATGTTTTGGAAACATAAAAGCATCTAATTCCGCAAAATATTCCCAATTAGATGCAGTAATATCATCCATTTCTGTCCCTTTACCACTTGGTGCCTTCTTTTAATTTTTATATTTCGTGATCAAATTTTGCCATTTCCCTTTAGCTTGCTTTACTGAAATTGGTAATCACAACTCCTCGATTATTGTTTGGTAAGCTTTTGCCGCTGTATTTCGAGTTCCTGAAAATTCTGAAAGAGCTTCAATAAATTTGTGGATTGTGCTATTACTCCCTGTAGAAGAACAATTCTTGAAATTCATTTTATTATTTTTTTTGAGGTTATAATACAAATGATTGTTTTACTTTTTACTTACATTGGAAACTCATTTTTAGTTATTTTCGTCGATAAATTTATTTTAATTAATTAAATTATTTTTTATTTATTTTAAATCAATATAAAAGAAATTATTTTTTTTTGTCACTCATGTTATTCTTTAACCAAAATGCATAAAAAAAGCAGTTTGGAAATGCACATTTTCTAAAATAAAATTCGGAAATGATTTGCTTTTAAAGATAACTTCACTCCGTTTAAAAAATGCACACTTCTTATTAAATACACATTTCGGATCAACCCTATAATTTTGAAATAAATGACTGTTTTTGAGTTTTCTGCGTCTCTTATGAAAATATTTGTCCGTCTGTATATCCGTTCGCACTAGTTTCGTTGTTCGGCTTTCTTGCCAAAACCACTAAACCAATTTTAGTATACCTTAAATAGATCTGCAGCTGTCAATCACGAGAATACTCCGCACTTTATTTTATCTCGATATCTTACTCTGTTTTAAAGTTATAAGACAGAATATAAATAGATCAGTAACGGCCAACCAAGGAATTTTCTCGGTTCAGTTTTGTGTTCATAATTTTTTTTCATGGAAAAACAAAATAACAATTTCAAGCAAAGTTTACCGAGATCTGTGGAGATTTGTAGAATAATAGAAATTCAATTGGAATTTTCGCTGCCTTCTTAGATTAAATGATTAAAGCCATTTTATTTTGCGGTTTTAGTGAGGTTTTAAAAAAACGTGGAAAAGAAAATAAAATAAAAAGTTGGTTTTTTGAAAAAAAAACCGATGAAATAGGACGGTAAAAATAACATTTAAGTCAGATTAAACAGGATGCAAATTGGATTGCAATTTTTCGATTACAAGAAAGATTTTTCTAACGTGGGAAATCGCTGGAAAAAATGCTACAACACTTCAAACTATATTTAGGATCAGAACGAATTACGGATCCGGAACAAAAATATTGCAAACTACTATTCTATGCTGGGATAGATATTTTGGATATTTATAACAATTTACCTGAGTTGAGTGTTGAGGATACAACAAAAACAATAACCGATAAAAAAGGAGAAGCAAAAACAATTAAACTCGATAACTATTAAATGGCGGAAAAGAAATTGGATTTGCAGTTCAAGTTAAAAACAAATGTAGAGTTCGAAATTTTCAATTTTAGAAATGCAAAACAAAACAAGGGAGAAACAATCAACGCGTTTTATTCGACATTACTAAAATTAAGTGAATCATGTGATTTTAGTGATTGAGAAAACGAAATAAAATATCAGATAATAGCAACAACAACGTCTAGTAGAGTACGTGACTTTGCATTTCACAAAAGCCAAATTTACAACAACTTCTTGAAGAAGCAAGAATTTTCGAAGTTGCTGAACAATAAGGATCAGCAATCAGATAAAAGAGGCGAGTGGCGATTATGAAATGGTAAATTACACTAAAGCGTGACCATCAGCAGCACAAACAACAGTTTAGACAACAGCAACAACAACAGAAACAACATCAACAACAGCGCAGTCATAATCACAATGAGAAGCAACACAAGAAACCGGGTTGAAAGATTGTCTGGCGCGAAACAAAAAGTGCCACAAGTGTAATCGGTTAAATCATTTTTGGAAAATCTGTATGGGTTCAAAACAAAATAGCCAACAATAAGCAAACCATGTTGAGGATAAACAAATGGAATCACAAGGTAACGAATCAGGCTCAGCATTCAATATTAAAAACAATGGTAAAGCATTGCCTGAGGTAACAATCCAGTTAAATGGATTGCCTTTTACTTTTGCGATTGGTTCGGGTTCAACAACAACATTAATTAGCTGTGATGAATATAACAGATTTACAGTTAAACCTATTTTAGAAGAAACAAAAGTTAATATTCAAACATATTCGCAAGAAACAATTTTGATTGTTGGAAAATTTAAAGGTCGACTTCAGCACAATGGTTTAAAAATTTTGGATGACAATTTTGTTGCCAAGGGCGATAACAGATCATCATCAAGGAACGGATTAAAGTATAATATCCTGAAATTTTTGGTAAAATAGGAAAACTAAAGAATCGGGAAGTGCATCTACACATTGACGAGGACGTACCGCCAGTAGCATAAACACTCAGAAGAATTCTATTTCAATTGCGAGCAAAACTAGAAGATGAGCTCAGACGACTAATACAGTCTGACATAATTGAAAAAGTTGATGAACCTGCACCATGGATCTCACCAGTGGCAATAGTACCGAAAGCAAATAATCCTGATGCAGCAAACAAAGCAATAAAACGAGTCCGTCATGTCACGCCAACATTAGATGACATTTTGATAATGTTAAACCGATTTACCGGTGTAAACGTTTAAATTTTGGCATTAACACGGCTTCTGAAGTGTTTCAAAAATGAAACTCGACAACTTCTTTGTAGCATTCCGGATGTGATCAACGTCAGTGATGGCATTTTGTTATTTGGAAAAACTCAGGAACAGCATGATATAACATTGCATAAGGTATTGCAGCGATTAAGAGAAAACAATATATCAGCCAACGATAAGAAATGTCTCTTTAATCCAAAGGAAATTAGTATTCTAGGAATGGTTAATTTCGTTTTACTTTTCTTACCAAACTTAGCAAAATATACCGAGAATTTAAGACAACTCATTCGTAAAAATGTAGAATTTGTATGGACCGAGAAACAGAACAAGGAATTTGATAAGCTGAAATCACTAATGAGCAATGCTGAAAGTTTATCATATTACAATTTGAACAATGAAACACATGTGCATACTGATGCTGGTCCAAAAGGAATATCGGCTATTCTTTCACAAATTGAGAATAATGAACAGAAACGATATAGCCAAATAGAAAAGGAAATGTTAGCTGCAACATGGGCTGTTGAACACTTTCATGTATATTTGTTTGGTTCCAATTTTCGGTTATACACAGACCACAAAGCATTAATCAGCATTATAAAGAATCCCTTATCAAGAACAACAGCGCGAATCGAAAGATTTCTACTTCACATACAACAGTACAATTTTGAAATTTTTCACCAAAATGGTTCAACAAATCCTGCAGATTATTTCTTAAGACTTCCAGTAGAGGAAACGATTAATCAAACGCAATACTCGTACATGGATGAATCTGTAAATTTTGTGCTAAATAATGCGATTCCAAGTGCAATATCAATAGAAACAATTAAACGTGAAACAGAAGTGCATGATTTTATAAATAGTTTGCGTGAGGCGATAAAATTCAACAATTGGCCAAAATTAAAACAATATAAAACAAACTGCAGTCAGCTCTCAATAGTTCAGAATTGTGCTTTAAAATCAAATTGCATCGTGATACCTCAAAAGTTAATTGAAAAACAATTGAATTGGCACATCAAGGACATTTGGGTATGGTAAAAACAAAACAGTTATTGCGTACTAAAGTATGGTTTCCTAACATGGATAAAATTGTCGAACAATATATAAAGCAGTGTCACATATGTCAAGTGACCACTGATCAGCATACTCGAGCTCCGATTCAAATCACCGAATTGACATCAAATCCATTTGAAAAGCTTTCACTAGATTTTGTGAGTCCTTTAACAAGTGGAAAATATTTACTTATCATAGTAGATGATTATTCACGTTATCCATTTGTAGAAATAATTAATTCAACAAGCATGGCAAATGTCAAACCGATTTTGTTAAAGCTAACAGACAATGGTCCTCCTTTTAACAATGTAATTTTATGCATAGAAAAACAACACCGTATTGGCCGGAAGCTAATGGACAAGCTAAACGTTGCGTGAAAACTATAAAAAAGTCGTTGATATCATCATACTTAGAAGATCGTGATTGTTTGTTGCAGATGAACATCTTCCTTATGAACTACATATAGTTCAACACCACATGTTTCAACGAATTGTTCGCCATATGAACTATTGTTTGGTCGTAGGACGAACATTTTTTTACCATCACTTCAAACCAAGAAAGAGAGTAATGATGTCGAAACAGCGAAGAGGTGTTATGCAAAAAAGGTCGTGTAAATAAACGAACACCACCTTTTGATCCACAACCGTATATTATAACCGATATCAAAGGATCACAAATTACGGCACATCGTGGTGATAAACGTATTGTTCGAAACTCGAACTCCTTTTCTGGAGGAGAGAAAAGACAAAGTCAACATACTGCTACAGATGAATGTGTGAAGCTCTACAAATATTACAGCAATTTAGATGCAATACAACACAAGTTTTCGGGACAACAACTATCAACCATAAATGCAACTGAAGCTGAAGCATTGAACATTTTATTTAATGAGCAGTCTAATAGGCAAGATACAGCACAAACTTTTATTCCAGAAAGACCTATTAGAGCAACAAGAAGAGAACTTCCTACTAAATTTAAAAAATTTAAAATGATGTAAATAATATTATTTTATTTGAAGTAAGGGGAGAATGTAGTGTACGACATACTTTACATTTGATATAAAATTATATTGTAGTATAGACACGCCTTAAATTAGGTAAGTTGGGTTCTTACTCGTATATATTCAGTTCGATCAAAAATGGATACATAACAACATTACACTATCAAAAATTCCGCCGAAGCTGTGTTTAAAATGGTTCACGCACGCGGCAGGCACGGTGTATTAAAACTAGCACAGCACAAATTTTCAAACTACAACGAAACAGTGGAACGACAATAATACACTTCATAAATCTATCACATGAAATGAGTAATATTCGAAAAATGCATCACAACAAATGCCATTGGGAATAAAAAACGATACAGATACATTGTTCTTTGCAGATATTGAATTAAAAGGAAGTCCTGATAGGCCTACAATCTGCAGTTTAGCGGGTCAAACGAGAACAACGTGTATTTTTACAAGACGAAATTGTGTTTTAGCCATTGTTTCAACCAATAAGTACTTTTCCAATCCAGGACAATCTCATCTCTGCCATTAAAGAATTATGTCTAACATGGATCTATGGTAAACTAGCAGCGATTCATTCCAAATTTGTGTGAGGGCAATTCAAACACTTTGAATCGACAAGGCGTTTACAAATGGGTTTTAACGAAAACAAATGTCTGCGTTTGCAAACACAAAAATTACCGCATCACGCCCACATTACGGTTTTCCATTAATTTCATTTGATTCACCTGTTTGGTAAAAACAGGATCTGCCAAACTCGTTAATACTCGTTTTAATCCGGGGGACATTGCTAATGTCATATTCTACTAAAACAGAATTTGATTTTTAAGATTGGGATACATACACGTCGATTTACCGATACTTCAATTTCTGCTTTATTTTGATCGTACTTTTACTTGAGTATATTCTCCTTTCAAATTTTCAATTTCCATATTTTCATATGTATTAAAAATTTCAACACTGTGTTAATTGTTTAATAACAGTATTATATGCTGTGTGCACCAATAAGACGTATCAGTATCATTCATGAATAGCACAAGCATTGCACTAACCTACAGTAAATACACAAAGCTAACGAAAATGATCATTAATTTTGATTATGTTTTCTTTCTAAAACTGTTTAAATTTCCCAGACGTAAGTTTTTCCGAAATTTATTTATAAACGTAGAACACAACACTAATTTATTATCTTAGACTGGCGTAAATTCAGAAATATGAGACGTCTTAGTATATAAAGGGTGTTTTTTTAAGAGGTTGCCGATTTTTTTTTTGAATAAAACACATATAAAATTATGAAATGACCAAAATTTTTTTTTATTTGGTAGATAATTTTTTGGCATTTAACATTTAAACACAATTTCTGGCATATGGCTACCACGACTATTTTTCACAAATGTCATTCTGGAGGTCCAATTTTCCAGCACTTTTTCAAGCATTTGAGGGCGTATGTCAGCAATGACACGTTGAATATTGGTTTCCAAAGCGTCAATCGATTGAGGTTTATCCACATAAACCAATGACTTCACGTATCCCCACAAAAAGTAATCGAGTGGCGTCAAATCGCACGAACGCGGAGGCCAATTCACCGGACCATTTCTCGAAATAATGTTGTCGTTGAAAGTTTCTTTCAATAAGTCGATTGTTTCACGTGCTGTATGGCAAGTGGCACCATCTTGTTGAAACCACATTTCATTCATATCCATATCTTCAAGATTTGACAACAAAAACTCATTTAACATGGTTCTGTATCGATTTCCATTCACGGTAACGCGTCGTCCTTCCTCATTTTTAAAGAAATATGGACCGATGATCCCACCAGCCCATAGACCGCACCAAACAGTACATTTATCAGGATGCATTGGTAATTCTAGAACGGCGTGTGGATTATCTTTGCTCCAAATGCGACAATTTTGTTTGTTGACGTATCCATTTAACCAAAAATGCGCCTCATCACTGAAGAGAATTTTACGGTAAAAAAATGGATCTTCGTTCAATTGATTTAACGACCAATCACTGAATTCACGGCGCAAACGATGGTCGTGTGGCTTTAATTCTTGCACCAATTGAATTTTGTATGGCACCAAACCCAAATCTTTACGTAAAATTTTCCATAAAGTCGATGGACAAAGTCCAATTTGCTGAGCACGACGACGAATCGATAAATTGTCGTTTTCTTCGACACTGGCCTCAACGACAGCAATATTTTCTTCTGTACGAACTCTTCTCATTCTTGTCGGTGGCTTGGCATCCAAAAGAGTGAATGTAGACCGAAATTTGGTAATTACGTTCTTTATGGTGGTCTCTGACGGACGATTATGTGCACCATAAAATTCACGAAGTGCTCTATAAACATTTTTAATTGAACACTGATTTTGAAAATAAATTTCCACGATTTGAAAACGTTGTTCTGGAGTTAACCTATTCATAATGATTTGCCAAACAATACTGAGTAGAAATGCCACTTTGAGCTGTCAAAACAACTGTCATAAAATAAAACGACATCTATCGGAAAAACAAACCTCCTAAAAAAACACCCATTACATACCGGGTGTATCTAACGGAATGATTTTTGAACGTCAATTTATCTAGGAATCAGTCGTATTTTATATTTTACCATAAAGCTAATATTTTAAGGCGTGACTGCCAACTAATAGTTTACGTAATATTGTGAAATCTGATCTGCCAATCACCCTATATAATTTTAAGTTGGGTTCAAACGTATATCTACTGCATCTGCCAAATATTTTCATTCTATATTTCATTATTATTTTGGTAGCTTTTAATGATTAAAACGCCTAAAGGTGGAGTTGATGAGTTTGGCGTTAATGTAATTTATGGTAAGTTTCGGTATAAAATTTATTCGATACGCCTCAATGATTTATAAATCGGCTTTTAGGCGTATTATTTAGAAACAGTTTAGGCGGTACAAAAAAAACACTTAGGCTACCAATTAATTTAACTTGAAGTATTTATAAAAAAAAATTATTATCTCGACTATCAACTTAGTATTATAAGAATAATAATTGTTAGTAAATCCTTCATCTGTAGATTGAGTGATCTGATTCTTTCACCGAAGCATTATTAATCTCTCAAGGCACCAAATATACAGAGAGTGAACGACGTGATTTAAGCTTTAAAATCGTACGGTAACTTAACAACACGCATGTAATATTATATAGGGCATCACTCGAGTAGTTCATATGAAACGAATTTAATACAATTTGAAAAACTGAAAACAAGAAAATCATTACCACATTTTCGCTGTTTTTGAGATTTTAATTTGGAATGGTTCAATAGGGTAAAATCTATAACCTAGGATTAATTCGAACATAAACTAGACTCACATCGTCACTAAATTGTTACTCAAAGTACTCTTAACCTTAGTACATTTAAATCAAATTTTAACGACCTCAGGAATAACTAGGGCTGTCAAACTACTGTCACAAATATTTGGAGTTGCAATACCTAGTGAGGTAAATGAAACCCAGCCCACATTTCTATCAACATTGGGTTTAGTACTTAATCCTCCGAGTGACTATTAGGTGTGCAAGTAGATACTCGGCTTTTTTGGTCAAATTCAGCGTTATTCAACTTTATAAAAGAATTGAATCTAACTAGAAGACATAAAGTTAAAATTAGTTAAATTTCTTGGTTATTAAGAACTCGACAACAATTAAATCCAAAACGATATTAAGAATAATATGCGGGAACACGCTATGGCAAATATTTTACTGTATATAACCCTAATATTATAACAAATCCAACGATCGAAATCGTTTCGTCACCTATCACTGAGGATTGATCACTAGCTCTTTACTAGCGGTCTACTCTACTTAACGATTTAATGCGAAAATTCGTTAAAACTCATCAATTCCGCATTATTATGACTATTCCGATCTGGAAAGTTGACCAATACTAATAATTTGTCAAATTCCAACTTTAAAATCGGTTGGTGAACTGTCATTGAGAATTGATCACTAGTAGATTTCGTTCGAAAAAATGTCCTAGAAGTCAAAATGACGATTTTTGTGAAAACCCCGTCTTTTCGTACTTCTATGTTTGCAGTTAAAATTGCAGATGTTATATTAAATTTAACAAGTTCTATTACGAATTTTAGATTTTCTGTTAGAATTTGACTAGATTGACGAAACTGAAATATTTCTTAACCAACTGGAGTTCTGTTAATATGGCTACGGAGAAGAGAAGAAGGGAGCTTTGCTATATCTAAAGGTTGATGCACATTGAGAACAAGTGACAAAGACGATACAATTATTTTTTATAGTGTTTTTTAGTGATCGTTGCGGGTAAATCGTACAACAAATGGGATATGATGCGAATCCAACGACTTTGATTCGTCCATTTGTAGGTCACGTATTTCTTGCTCCAACAGTCTCGTATCTGGAGTTGTAATGTTCAGGTTGAAATGGTGGTTTGTTGATGCTCGTGCACTGGTTATGGAGGACGATATACTAAATGACGGTATGAAAGCGTCATTTATTTTGCTGATCCTATCGCTGCTAGCATATAGATGTTAATTATTACTCCTGAGTGTAGTTCATCCTGGCTGTAGTTCTATGATGCCGTAGTGTTCCAGCGCTATTTTTGATATTGATGATCCGCCTATTGATTCGATTGCCATTGCTTGTTCGGTTGCGAATATCCATTGATTTGCTGCATGAAGTTTGGCGAAGAAGTTGTGGAGTGTGGACACTTCAATGCACATGATGCATTTTGAGTTGGTGCATCCAAGAAGATGGATATTTCGAATTGATTATGCTCACTTTGGCACTTTGGAGTGTATATTGTGGAAATGTCGCAAAGGAGAAGTCCAGGAATTACACCGTGGCATTTTGTTTTACCCTCTGATGAAATGGATGCGAAACGTTCTCAGTAGTGTTCGACAAGTAGATATTTTGTTGATGGCAATATTCGCAGCTGAGTGTTATTGATGATGACTAGAACCGGAATAACTTCATATAAGTCATAGTTTCATGCTTGAACTAATGGCAATTCGATAGTGATGTTGGCATTTGGCTTACGCGAGTTCTAATCGTCATTAATTGGTATAGATGGTGTAACTTCAACTGTCCGTGCAGGGGAAGAATAGTTGATTTTGGCACATGCTTCAATAGATTTGCCACTTCTTGCTCCAGTTGTACGGGAGTAACAACGAGGGATGGATGATGTGATTTTTAGCCCCGGTTAGTACTTGTAGTAGACCCCGTTGGGGGTCTTCAACGTGCTTCATGACTAGTCTTAATTGCTATGCGAGCAATATTGTTGCTAACGCCTAGTCTTGAAACGTCCGGTACTCGTTCAGTTCAGCTATCTCGTGTTCCAGGTGTTGATGTGCGCTCACTAGTTGTTTTAATTGTTGAGTATTCTTCATTGCGTTGAATTCGTGCAAACTGTTCTTCATACTATTCCGCTTCTCTTTGAGATAGGATCCCGAACATGCCCCAGTTATTTTGCCAATGATATCGCCCAATACTCGTTTTCTTCTGTGATAGTTTAAGTCGTTGCCATCAATCAGTCGTTTATTCAATTGCCACTGTAGTTGTTGTATTAGGAGGTCGCATTTGATGGTGATTACATGGTTTCAGGCAGAGTAAGACCCTTTTCCATGTTGCGCATTTCTTGTCAATAACTGGTCAAATTATACTGAATGACCAGAGTCAGTACCTTCGCGATGTGATCAAAGTATATTCCTGAGTTAGTCCATTCCTTGATTATCACCGATGATTGAGGTTTTGTGGCATACGATTCCCTTCCGAATGGATGAGTATGTACCGAACTGATAACACAAAACACTACTATGATTGACAGGACTTCGGTTTTGTTTTGCATGACGACTTGGTTGTTGGCGGAGAGTGGGATGGTTCGCTATATGTCCTGTATCTTCTCACTATCTGCCTCACTTATTGGTTGTTGGATAGGCAACGGTGACACCTTTGTTATTGGTCTCTTGATGTTAGAATGATCAGTGGTTTTCACAGTTACGACCCGGCTTAGTCCATTCCTGCCGGGATGTAATTCCAGAACTTGGCCTAAATTCCATCTGGTCGGGGGTAACAGTTCATCTCGTAATAAGACAATGTCCCATTTGTCGATGGTTTTCGATTCCTTTCGCTATTTGGGCCGCTGCTGTGGAAGATGTAAGTAATGCGTTGTCCACTTTTTTCAAAACTGCGACCACATATTCTGCACCACTCTCCATCGAGTTGAAAAGTTTTTTGGAGCGTCTGGATGTTCTATTCTGGAGGAACTGTAAGTGCATTTCCAATTAAGAAATTTTTTGGTGTTAACACCTCTAGGGATTCTGGAGCCTCAGTTAATAGGCAGAGTAGCCTGGAGTTTAGGTACGCTTCGATCTGGTTTAGTAAAGTTGTCAATTCGTCGAATGTTAACCTCGTATGGCCTACACATTTTTTCTGATGAGTTTTGATGTATTTTACTCGTGCTTCCCATAATCCCCCGAAGTATGGTGCTGAAGGAGGGATAAAATGCGAAGTTATGGGCTGCATTAGTTTACTAGCTCCTACAAAGTTGGTTCCATTGTCGCTGTATATGTGAGCTTTTTTCTAAAACTCACTTTCTCTGCCCAATACAACTATCCAAATTTCTTCGTAATTGGTTAAGAAAAGGCGGAAAGGCGGAATATTGTTGATGTTTTGTTTTGTAAAAAAAGAAATACAAAATGAATAAAAAACTTTCACTGCTAATAAAATAAAAACAATTATAATTTTTTGTGATAGTGCTGCCACTTGTGGCGAGTAGCGTAATCTCTTATTTTCCGCTTATACAGCATCATTAATATAACAAAATAAGGATTCAAGTTGTAGATTGGTTTAATTGAATAGGGTAAATATTCATGGTTGTAACATGGTTTATTGCCATTAACTCTAAGATTTGTTACCCAGATTTTTGGGGGTTTTATTAATGTATATTTTAAAATTGATTGAGAATTAAACTCTAATTTATTGATTTTAGATTATGATTTGTGATTCATTATGATTGTTGATTTTTTTTATTCATATTTAATGGTTTTTTGTAATTAAATTAAATTTATAATCAAAAACTTATATTTTCGTCTTATACAGGGTTAACTCACTAATACACATGTCGATTACGGAAATATTCTCATTACCCATCCGATTCGAGAAATTTTTACGAAAAATTTTGTTAAACGATTCGTAAAGAAATCAGTAAAATTTTTTCGGACATCTAGTATTGATATGAACTGGCTAAAAAATTTCCAAGTCCACTCAACTGAAAAGCTCATTGATTTGATTAATTCAATTTCATTGCAACTTTTTAATGAAAATTCATATTCGACATATTAGAATCAACATACAACAGACATTTTTTTAGTTTCGTTTATTTAAATAAGACAAAAAATAAAAGAAAATTGGAATAATTTATAAAAAGAAAATCTCTTTATTCAGCCTCTGTACCCACTTAGACGTACTGTTTAATCTAAAATCTGTGCGATTTGATTGATCTTTAGTAATTCACTTCAATTACGAAGTGATGACAGAGATAGTGTATGGTGATTAAATTTTTTAGGTTGTTTACTTTCTAATTCCGCAATAACACAAATTAATTTGTATGTAATTTATGTTACTTTTAGTATACAGCAATTGAAACTAATATTAATTAGAGTTTGGTTAAATTATTGTAGACATCAATCTTTTGATTTGAAATATGGGCCTGAGTTACTTAAAATTTTATTTTGCTTCTTGTAAATGTTTACGTTTTTTTCGCAGACTCCAAAGTTCGTCTCGAGTAGGTACATAATTGTTTTGTATTTTTAAAAATCGTATAAATTATAATTTATTTCTATTATTTTGTTATTTATGTCTAATTAAAAATAGATGAATGTTTTAATTTAGTTTATTTTAAAAACAAACGATAAAATAATTTATTGAAGCGTGTATATAATACCAGTAGATGTACGCTAATCAAAAATAAGAAAATAAAATGTTGATAATAAACTTCTATGATCTTCATTTGATCGAACAAAACATTTATTTATCCGTGTTATAGAATGTAGATCAATACTTACTACTGCAACAATGTCGTTGGCCATAATCCAAATTATAATTTTTCAATACAATATTTAACAGTTTTGTGCAATAATCTGAGACCATCAAATACTATGGACGCCAGTGTAATTTTTCTGTTTATATAACTTCTGTGAGGGCCTCAATTGATTTTGCGGCGGTTTTTATTACTATTCCATAGTTATTGTTCTGGTAGAGCGATGATATTAAGAGACAGAACAAAACGGAAAAATGAACACAATAAATCTTATTCTCAATTTCTTGATTTCTTTCAAAATTTCTTGATTTAGGATGCTGTATAGATAGCGGAAATTTCTCAGCGGAAAATAAGAGATTTCACAACTCGCCGCAAGTGGCAGCACCACCACAAAGGAGAATTTATTTTGTTATATAATTACCAGAGGAAATTTTTTATTCATTTTGTATCTCTTTTTTCACTAAATAAAACATCCCAGCGGAATAAAATATTAAAAGTGGTCCTTAAAATGGCAAATTGATTGATCTCCGAAGTAAAGGAGCTCGGTAAATGAAATCTTGAAATTTAACAATGTTCCGTCTTTCCGCCATTCTAAAAGAATGACGATGAAATTTGGATAAACGTATTGATCAGGGGCCCAAAACTTAGGACAAAATTGTAGGATCTGTTAAACTTATCCTCAATTTTGTGTACATCAAATTAAAACAACTAATAAAGGAAACAAAGA
The DNA here is from genome assembly GCA_963691935.1 of Nephrotoma guestfalica. NCBI lineage: Eukaryota > Metazoa > Arthropoda > Insecta > Diptera > Tipulidae > Nephrotoma > Nephrotoma guestfalica. The sequence goes on from OY829914.1 coordinate 237,573,964, forward strand.
ACCAAAGCACAAATAAGCAACTTCGAGGCCTTTCTGAACTAATGGATGACGATTACTCACTTTGGAAAGCAACGAAGCGTTTAAAAAGAACCAAAATGCAAGTCTCTCTATTTGATGCCCATTTAAAAAAGACTTTTCAACCGTTGCCAAGACAAACAGTAAATGAAAATACAACGGTCGTAAACAAATTAGACGATCTTAACATAAGACATGTGACCTTATTCCACTGACACATTCCACTCAAATTAATAATAACTTAAATAACAGAAAAGCTCCAGGATATGACTTAAATACTGGGCAAATTGTGAAAGCCATTCTCGAGAAAGGTTTGCGTAAATTAGTTCAAGTAATTAAAGCAGCTTTCAGATTAAATTATGTTCCACGACGATGGAAGGTTCCTGAAGTAATTATGATTCCTAAACCAGGTAAACCAGCAAAAGAGCAAACGATAAAAAATCATATAAACCGATATCATATCAAAAATATTTGAAAAACTGTTGCTGAAGAGACTCAAGCCTATAATAGAAGAGAGATGTTTAATTCCAACACATCAATTTGGTCTAAACCCAAATTGATATGTTGGAATTAAACATCTCTCTACAGTTGAATAAGAAAAATTGAAGAAGAAGTTGAATAAGAAAATCACTCTACAGTTGAATAAGTTCACAAAATAACGAATGTCATTGAGGGTACACTTGAGAGTAAGAAGATATGTTCTAGTATTATGTTAGATGTAGCTCAAGCTTTCGACAAAGTTTAGTACTAAGGGCTTGAATTTAAACTGTATCAAGACCATCGAGTACTCTGAACTAAAAGGAATATTATAAGGTATACCACAAGATAGCGTTCTTGGACCTATTCTGTTAATTCTTTATACGAGAGACTTACCGAATATTCAAGGTAATATAGTAGCAACATTTTCAGACAACACAGCTATCCTAGCAGAAAACATATTTCGGAAGCAACAAGCAAACACACAAATGCAATTGCACAAATTAAATGAAGCCAAGTCAGTACATGTTAACTTTACAAACCAAAATGTAAACTGTATTCCCCTGGTTCTCAATTCAAACCAAATTCTATATGCAAATACAGCTAAGTACCTTGGCATGACCCTCGATGCTAAGCTATGATGGGAAGGACACATTAAGAAGAAAGAAAAAGAGTTAAACAGCAAATATAGGAAAATGTACTGACTCATGGGTAAAAATTCTCAACTCTCAATACACAACAAATTGCCTCTATACAGGCAAATGCTAAAATCAGTATGGACCAATGGTATCCAACTTTGGGATTGTGCCAAGAAAACCAATGTACAAATGCTGTACATGCTGTGAATGCCCCATGGTACATTAGGAACGATAACCTCAAAATGCAAATATCCGTCGTATGTTGGACATCATCGAAGGAGCGGTTTTCGAAATTGAACAACTTTCATCTATTGCACTATATGTAAGTGGCTATGTACCAAAATCTGCAGGATTCGACCCACAGAATTTAAATTTCCCGACTTTTGCGTTATAATTATGATAAAATAAACATGCTGAACAGGTGCCCCACCACCCACCACCCATAGATCCACATAGAGTTCTACCGTATTATTTCGAAATTACACAACTTCCATCTATTGTAATATGTAGGTGGTCATTTGCCAAAAACTCTGGGATTCGCCCTACAGAATTTCCATGACGATTTCGCATAACGATGATAAAATTAAAGACGCACACATGAAGGTGAAGCACCACGCCGATCCGCATAGACGTGTAGCTGATTTTCTCGAAATTGTGCCGCCGGACAGCTTCGATCTATTGCACTATAATAATTCTCAATGACCAATTCGTCTCCCTGGCCGCTTGTGGGGAGCCACCATATGTATTAATATTATTTTGGGGGCATAATCAGAAGGATTACAAACAAGGACTGAGACTAGTTTAATGATACTGAAAAGTTAATGATAAAAATTAATACGATATACTCGTAGTTCAGAATGAATGATACCCTATCTTCCAAAAATTAAGGAAACCGAATGTTGGGTCTACTTAATTCAAGCAGATATAAAAAAATATTCATGAAGTAAGAAAAACATAGTTGATCGGGAAGCAGATGCCGTCCTTAAGGTGCGTTAATTGAAGATGGAATTATTTTTTTCAAGAAGGGCTTGAGACTAAATCCCGCCAGCCAATAATTGGTGAATACAATTATGTCTGCCACAATACGGCGTCGTTTAAGCGTCTGAAGTTTAATTAAATTTAAAGAGTAGGATAAATGTAACCACCTGATATGGGAAGACCTCGAACAGTAAAGCGGAGGAATCTGTATTGCACCCCCTCAATTTGGTTGATATGGGTGTAACTTGAAACGGCGACCACAATTGCCTAACATACTCAAGCAACGTTTACAAGAATAACTTATTCACTGACATTTTGCAAGGTCATAAAGTCATTTTGCAACAGTTCAACTGTCGGTTGTGATTTCTCTGGAAATATTCATGTCATCATTTCCCTGCTACATGGCATTAAGTGTGTTTGAGATGAATTCGGAAAGATTAGTGGTCATGAATCGTAGTGTTAATAAAGCCAAATAATAAAAATGGAATAGAGCAGCAAGAGATTTGGAAAATCCTCTGATGCATTTTTTCCAGGAAAAATCATCCTTAAGCTCATTAATTTCTTTGAATCACTGTGTCAAACCAAATGTCGTTGGGCACAACTCAACAGATATTTGGGCACAAACACACAAATAATTATAATAGTCCGGAAAAAACGCCGTAAGCATTAAAATACTCTGATGAAGTTCCGATTTTAATATCAAATAATTTTGCCAGCGGTTGCTTCGGAGGTTACACAATGTGGTGAGATCGATATTATGGACCAAACGTTGTTTTTACTGAATATGCAGGATATGACCAGTTCAAAACACTTACAGATTGCGAAGTAAAAATTCACAGTCTGAGATTCAAAATTTTCTGAATTGTTATTTTACGACGTTGACATCGTACACTCGTAGCAGAATTTTATTAGGATAGGTGGGCGGAAGCAGCCGGAGCAGAAAGTATTAAGTCTGTTTACGCAGTTACAGTGTTATTGACGTCAGAAGAAGACACTAGGTCAAGTTGCGTGTGTAAGTTGTTTTAGACGTTGCTAGTATGCAGCAAAACAGAATTATGCATGTTATTGGTGAATATTATCTCATTTTGAGTAATTTGCTTTGGTAGTAATGAAATGAGTGCAACTGCATCCATATTATATAGGGGAGACTAAAGTCGCCAACCACCAAAAGGTCATCCTAGGTTGACGCACATTATGTCCGTATCTTCAGTGTCTGGAATGCAAACCACCGAACTATCAAAGTCCATATGGACCGACCGCTATAAGAAGTCCTCCTCCAGGCGGATCTGGCACTGTAGTAGCTTTTCGAAAACAACTGAATTCCAGAGTAAAATATTCATTGAAGCCGCTATTCAAGTTTGTTTCCGTTAATGTAAACACATCGAGAGAGAGTTCCTGTGATTTCAGAAATACATTGCGGCTATTATTACGTAGTCTCGTTACGTTTTGGTAATAAAGAGACAGGCACTTTAATTTTTAGGAACGATCATAAAACTAGAGTTAATGTTGTTCCACATATCTACCTGCAAAAAAATGTTGAAATAGGCCAGAAGATGAGGACAATAGCAAATTAAACAAGCACTCAGGAACTGGAATTTTAAACGAGACTACGTGGCCTTTATATCATCCTTACGCGCAGGGGAACTTCACTTATTATTGCTGTCGAAACCATCAATTAATGAAATAATTTCATGTGCTATGTGCCAAAATCTTCATAATTTGCTTTACGTAATTTCCATTTTGGAAATGGACCAAAGTGGGCCAGCCTGACAGTCCATAGCCATGTGACGTATTTTCTCGAAACTGTACAACTTCCATCTATTGCACTATGTAGGTGGCTATGTGGGCAAATATCTATTATTTTGTTTACCGTTTTTTATTTTTCATTTTATCTGGTACCATTTTATACAGGTTCTCTCAAAATTCGCGCCTAGATGTTTCTTAAAAATAAAACATGGAAATACTTGTGTAGTTGAATTTTGTAAGGATGCAATTGTAAATTCGTATGTGTCCTAATTCCTGATAACGTCGTGATATTGATGTTGAAGATTCCTCCGCGACACTTTCTGCCACAGCAGCAATGTTCTCACTAGAACGTATTTTTGGTCTGCCAGACCTTTCTCGATGCTCGACTGAACCAGTCTCTTCAAATTTTTCCACTAACTTTTGAATTATAGACTCATTTGGACGATTATCTACACCAAAAAAATCACGAATTTTACCATACGTATTTTTTAAAGGTCGATGATTTTCATAATAAGTTTGAATAACTTAATGCCTTCTTCTAGCGTGCTTTACCGTACAAGTCGTACAGCGGTTAAAGCTTTAGTACTTGGATCGGGAGGTACTGGGTTCGAATCCCACCAGAGGCTGGATGCGAAGCAAATTTTCGGCATCGGTTACAATCAATGATGTTAATAAACACAAGGAAGGCATTGCGCTTGCAATGCACAGGTGATATACTGTAATAGTGTGAATGGGTGGTGTGTGCGTATTAAATCCACTGGACAATTAATACTTTCTTTAAAGAAAAAAGTATTCGTCGTTAGAATTATACATCTGTCTACTACACAAATGTCAAAGATGACAAATGTCAAAGATTGCCATCTGGGCGTGACTTTTAAAATACCCTCTACTAAGCGTATTTTTGCTTTTAATAATTTTATTATATTAATGGATAATATCACTAAAATAAATATTCAATATTTTAAATATCCGATTTAGCTCTGCACTCTATAACTAAACTATTTTTAAAGATTTCGATTTTAATTAGATTCCGTTTTATACAGGTTACAACACTACGTAATACTAGTATTTTACTTCGTGTTCTAACGGAATCAATTTAAAACAAAATTTTGTTTGCAGATACTTCATTCTCAGTGCATCCAAAAATCGTGAACGATCATATAAACCATTTTACTATCGATTTACTACGGCGGATGAAATAATTAATTATATTTCCGGCCTATATTTGAATCACACGTACCATAATTTTTCCGTCCTATTTACATTACAAGTAAATAAATTTATTTTGTATAATGCTTGAATTAATTTAAAGTGCCCTGCTCGCGTATTCAATTAGGCTTATACCAATCGCATATAAATCATCATGTCAATGGCTTATTTACAGTGTGCAGTTAAAAATAAATTGAAATAAAATAGGAAAACAATTAATGGATCAGTTTTCCAATATTTAGCTTTAAATATAAAATTTATTTTTTGGAAATTTGCCAACATTTTTATTATTTATGTTTTTGTTTTATTTATTATTATTTTAATAAATGATCATTCGTATCTTCTTGCTTTGCGTGAATTCAGTTTGAAATTCCAAAACATAATTAAAATAATTAAATAAATAAAAATGCGTGCTCGGCGCTAAAAAATTACTGCACATTAATCTAATTTCAAAGTAATTAAATTTTGTTTTGTTGTCAATTTGCATATTTAATACAAATAATTTTAGGTTTTATTAAAACTATAAAAATAATTTGTTTAGTTTTTAAGTTATCGCAATTATTCTATTTTTATGATTATTCTGAACTCTTCAAGAGGGGCATCTCAAAATTTGCATTATTTATTTAGTAAACTAATATGTAATTTTTTAGCACACATGCGAGCTCATAATAAAAGTCTATTACATAACGGCGACGTTCGAAACCTTAACTTACAAGTACGGGTGTACACATGGTCAGATTGTTAAAAAATACCATCTCGAGAACGATATACCAGTATACTAGACAGGACGAAAATACGTATAATGAAATTTGTTGAGTGTCACCGTGACCGATCTTCAAACAATTAGTTTCGGAGATGACAAGCCCCAAAACTCAAGGTACTATCCGAGGCTGTGTTAAGGTCTTTAAGAAGTCTCTGGCTGTGTTTAGATCGCTTTGGATATCCCAGATGGCCTAAGAATTCTCAATAGATTTGTTTGATCATTTAATTAGTTTTACTAATGTGGACACCCTTTATATTCGAGTTTGTAATAAGATCTATCAGGTTATCTCATTTGAATTCAATAGCTCGTCCTAACTTACTTAAGATTTACTAACCAGACGTTACTATTAAGCAATGATTCAATATGAAAACGATGAGGTATGGGCTCTAGAAGGTCTATATACGCTCTAGAAGGTCTATATACGAGCCCAAATGTCAACCTCATGTGCACGTGGTGTCCCTTGCTAGTAAACGAGGCTTTGGCGACCGAGAAACGGCGGACAACCGAATACCGACAAACCCCTGACACACTACCAATTTCACTGATAAGTTTGGTAGCTGCTTCAATAATCAGTCATTAAAGGAATAAGTTCACAACAAAATGGAATTTTTACCCTAGGTGGTGTGCCAACTGCTCAGTTAGCTAATACGCTCTCAAACAAGGACCCGCTCAATGGATGCTGTGGTGAGCCAACCATTACAATGCCCATTCATCACAAGTTCTGGAATGTCTCGAATGTCTAGTTCACCACCTAGACAAACAAACTCCGGGACAACAGGAAAAATAAAATGCTGAACTACGCAGAGGAGTAGGCGAAATAGATAAAAGGGCATTACAACTTAGCAATTAAATCGCTAAATTAAAGAAATAAAATGAAGAACTAAGGAAGGCCAGACTGACAGAAGTTTTGAAAACGCTGAGCTTCATACAGATGATGAACAACTTGCACGAGAAATTGATTGGTTGCATTAACAAAAGACCAGATCTAGGACAAAACGAAGAGCAGAATTCACGCCAAAAGTTCAGGAACCAGTGCGCGTACCTCAACAACACCAGAAACAAGAACAAGCGGAAGCAAGAGATTATGCTACTCGCCGCAAGTGGCAGCACCATCACAAAAGATAATTAATTTTGTTATATAATTACCAGCGGGAATTTTTTATTCATTTTGTATCTCTTTTTTCACTAAATAAAATGGTAAATGAAATCTTGAAATTTAACAATATTCCGTCTTTCTACCATTTCTTAAAAAATGACGATGAAATTTGGATAGTAGTACTGCTCAGGGATTTTAAACTAAACTTTAATTAATTTCAGTTTTTGGCTAATATATCAGAAACTTCCACTAGTAACCAATACTTTTGGTTGTTTTTCTTATAGCTTAGGTCATACTGTGATAAAATATAGTGAAAATTCTAATCCATAAATTTTCCCCAAATTTGCCTTGTAGTCTCAGTATTAGAAAAACAACCGAAAGTATTGGTTACTAGTGAAGGTTTCTGATATATTGGCCAAAAACTGAAATTAATTAAAGTTTAGTTTAAAATCCCTGATCAGTACTACTATCCAAATTTCATGGTCATTCTTAAATGATGGCGGAAAGGCGGAATATTATTAAGTTCAAGATTTGATTTACCGTTTTATTTAGTGAAAAAAGGGATACAAAATAAATAAAAAATTCCCGCTGGTAATTATATAAGAAAATTAATTATCTTTTGTGATGGCGCTGCCACTTGCGGCGAGTAGCGTAATCTCTTATTTTCCGCTGTCAAATTTCCGATATCTTATACAGCATCGAATATCCAACTTTAGAGTAGTAACACTAAACAATAATGCTTGGAAGATCAAAACTATAGAGCCCGTTGCATATAGAGCTTTAGCCACAAAGCTCACTAAAGAAGGTATATCCACGAAGGTAAAAGTAACCGATAAAATAAAGTTATGGCCAGAGGCCCTCATCTCACCTACAAGAAGGAGGATCTAATAGAAGACCTAAAAATAAAAGAATAGCAAATTGAAGACACAGTAAACATCCTTAAACGGAAGAAAATTGAAAATAACCAAGGAATTAAGATCATTAAAAAAGCGCTCCCGATATTCATAAACGATCCTTTTCAATCAGTTTTCTCACAGCATCCTTGAGTGAACATCGTTCAAATTCATTGTACCAATTGTAAACACTAGCTAAGGATGGTGCTTCGTCGCCAAAAGTCGAATGAAGTGATTCGAAGCACTGTTGTTGAGTTAGCCTCCTTCGAAAATCGTAAAAAATGATCACGCGAAAATTTTCACGCGATAATTCCATTTTTTCACTGAATTCAAATTTTCAAGTAAATAAACAACAATGTTGCGATGCGAACTGACAGATGACTTCTCATAACCTCCAAAAATGTTACACGTTTTGATTGACATAGAGATTTGCATCGGAAACCACTAGTATTACCATTTTCTAAAAACTTTTACGGTAGCCTATGTATTTGTGTCGCTTTTTGAAAATGTTAATTAGAAAGAATTTTTAGAAATTTACCAAAACCTTCAAGACAAATTAGAATCCCAAAAATGCAATTATTTACTTATGGTTTTATCTGGTTCTGCAAATATCACTCATGACACGGCCAAATATTTTTGATAGAAATTTGGCCTCTCTAAGTCCAGACAGTTTGACTGATCATGGTGGTTTCAATTCATGAACCTATACATCAGTTTTTTTCATAATTTGAGAGCTCGTAGAGAAGTTGGGAGAAAGTCTGTGTACCGGGAGTGGCAGCTTTCGTAAAAGGTTTCTTAATTTTTGCGATGTTGTTTTAAAGCATAGTACAGTAAAGGATATACGAAAACCGACCAAGAATTAGAAGATTCTAATAAGTTTAAATATTAAACTATCCAAAGAGTTGTGATTGTAGGTTTTCTTAAATTTAAGCGGGAATGAAGATTTTTGGTATAACAAGACAGTGTTTACCAAAATTCTGGTAAGTTGTATTTCGCATTAGAAATCAAGTATGATGTATTTGTTTTGTTTTTATAAAAAAAAAACTCTCCACGTACGAGCAAAACACTCGTTTCTTTGATTATTTTTTAGGCAAGGCGATGCTGCTTGGCTTTCCGAGATTAAGAAGATCTCAGTTTTCTTGTATCTTCTTCTGATCAACTCTGCATTCATGATCTCGCCAGACCTCCTTGGTGTTCCATAGCTCCCATAGATTAACCTCTAAATTGTATTTAATTATGTTAAAGTTTGTTTGCTCTGTTTTGGCCTCTAAACCAAAGCGTCCGAAATTTAGGCCATCTACGTTGCCATAGTGTCTCATTCGTGTATCGCTATTTAGCTTTTTGCTTTACCTGCTAATTGAGGTTTTCTGCGATTCGTAAACAAGGTGCAGAAGATTTTCTCTGAGTTGATACTGAGATCAACAGTATTCCAGTGAGGTCAATGGTTTTCGGCTTACCCAAATAACTTTAATTATGATTAGCGCCGTATTGCTGCCATCAATCCTGTATAAACTTAAATGATTTTTTAATAATGCACTCTCTTAACGTAAATGAAGTTATTCCACGCTTCTAACCCAGAAAATAAAAAATAATAATCTTTTTTGTTAAGTTAGGTCAGCCCGGAATTTATAAAAAATGACATTAAATACAAAAAAATAATTTGTTCCTTTCAAATTTTGCCAATTTTAACCATGCATCCGTTATATCCAAGAACAATTTGGCACGTTAAAAGTACAAATTTAAGCAAGTACAAATGCAAAGCAGACAACCTCGTGAATTTTAACGAAAATGGAAAACAGTGAATTTCCAAAAAACCATCACAAAAAGCACCAGCACAAGTGACGCCGAACGATCCGCTCGCCCAAAAAAGGTAGTCACGCCAAAAATAGTCGATAATGAAAGTGCGTGATGTGGCTGAGGCTGTAGGCATCTGAGCTGATACATACATTTAACATGAATATTTGGACATGAAAAAGCTATCCGCGCCATGGGTGCCGACTACGTGTGTAGTCAGCATGTCAAAAATCCATAAATTGGGCTACGAACTGCTCCCCATCCAGCATATTCTCCAGATTTTGACCATGCAACTATTTCCTGTTTTCAAACCTGAAGAAATCACTGGGCGTTAAGAGATTTGGGTCTAACGAAGAGGTCATCACTGACACAAACGTTTATTTTGAGAGCTTTGAGAAACCTTTTATTTGGAAGCAATAAAAAAATTGGAAAAACGCCGGACTAAATAAATCGAGCTTAAAGAAAACTATGATGAGAAATAAAATGCTTGTTTACCGAAAAAAATATATTTTATTCAAATAGTCACTGACTTATCAAACTGCCCTCGTACCTTACTGTTAAGAAAATTAGAAAAAAAAATCGTTCCGTGGCAAGTGTGCGAAATTGGCCCCTGGGCCAGATATATCCATGCAACTCGTATTTGAAATAATCGTACATTTAAAATTTGGCACGTTAAAAGTATAAATTTGTCGGATTATGGCCATGTGGTTTTGAGATGGTCATGCTCATTCACACCTTATTTTTAGAAAATTATTAAAATATGTGGCGACTTTACAAAATTGGGCCATGGGCGAGATCTATCTTTAGAACTCGAATTTAAACAAAATACCCATTACAATTACGGCCCAATTTTGCAAAGCTGCCACCAAATTATTTTTTCAAATTTTTATAGAAGTAAGGTATGAGCATGTGTAGATACACAAAAAAGTCGGAACATAAAAGTTTCAATGGTTTTACGATTCTGATGTTAGAAAGTGTAGGTTTGAAAAAATTTACAACTAACAACAATTGACGATAAATTATACAACAATACTTGAACAAAAGTAAAAATGTTTTACAAATTTAGATTTAATCACTGTGCTTAGTTTAATTGAGATCCTTGAGGAACACCAGACGTAACTTTAATAACGTTTGATGTCTCATTTCCCGTTATTACAAATTGTCGCCGGTCTGATAGATAAGACTTGAACCAATTTATTTAATCGAGTGAAAACCCAAATGCGAATAAACGCTGCACTGCTTTTCGTTGGCAGATGGAATCAAATGCTTTACTGAAATCCGTGTACGCTACATCAACTTGATGATGGTTTTCTTTCTCATTAATTATTTTACTGGAGAATTCAACCAGATTAGTTGATGTGGATCGGCCAGGCATAAACCAGTGCTGGTTTATTGATATATGACGTACAATTGTGGATTTAAAGTTGTTGCATAAAACTAATTCAAACAATTTTGGAATTGATGATGTAGATGATATTCCTCTGTAGCATGTAACGTCATCTGATTTGCCCGATTTAAACATTGGTGTAATTTTTGAAATTTTCCATTTTTCGGGAAAAACCCCGATGCTGAAGGAGTGGTTGAATAGGTAACCTAATAGAATTGCTAAAATGTTAGCGTACCTCTTCAGAATAGAAGATGGTACATTGTCAAGACAACAACCGTCTCCAAATCCCTATAGAGCCGATAAAATGTTATCCTCATATATAACAGGAGGAGTTATTGATACGTTGGTATTGCTGGGTTGTTCGTACAATCCACTAGTAATGCTTGGTTTATAGACTGATTGAAAAAACTTCGCGAATATGTCAGCTATATCTTTGGAGTTTAAGGAGCTGTCCGAACTCGCCATTAAATTAGTTGAGTCAAATTCAATACCTAAAGATTTGTGATTAGTATCATTTATGACAAAAGGTAACATGGAATCTGAAATTTTGATAGTGTCAATGTCGTTGCTGAAGACAAGATCCAGTAATATATCACGATTACTAGCAATTGTGTTTATTTGGTTCAAATTATAACCATGCATGGCGTCCACAAATAAAGATTCCGCATCTGTTGTTATATTGCATGGCAAAATACAATTTAGTTCCGGGTCCAAATTCCAGATTATATTTGGAAGATTAAAATCACCAAGCACAAGAACGAATTCTGACGAGTTTGTTGTATTAATAACTTCATCAATCGCATCGATGCAAGTTGCGTAATGACCACTATTTGACTGAGGTGATATATATGCTGCATAGATGAATAGATTGGTTTGGTTGTTTTTGATTTTTACACCCATTTGTTCGTATCTCGATGGGGCTCACGTTACTTGAGCTAGTTTCGATTAGACGCATCTGTAAACAACGTAATCATGGCCAAAAATGCACTGCTCATTATGCCGGGTTTTAATGAAGTTTCACAAATTACATAGATTAGGTAGATTGATTTTAAAACGAAGTTATAAATCTTAGATGCTTTTGTTGACGATTTTAAGGGTTGATTTACCTTTTGAGTAGTAGTATAGGTTCGAGCTCTCATTAAAAATGAGTGTAGTCTATCATTAGGCACAGCTGAAAAATATCTAAATGATTGTGTGTGGAATCGAACAGCACAAGTGGTTGAGAATTGATTCTAATATATATCACATTTGGTTCTGGTATCTTAAGTTGGGAGATTAATTGTTTATCAGCTTTGATAAAAGTTAGATAGAATGCGTTATCCAACAAAGGAATTGAGTACAATGTAGATGGCAGGTTTATAAATTTGGTTGAAATTTGCACGGAATTCATACTACTGATGTTAGGGTAGCATTCCGTTAGAGCAGATGCAACATCAGCTGGGCATCTATACGTCACATTCAAGTATTCCGTCTTTGTTACGAATGCGCTTGCATCGGAAAATGGCATGCTGACATAATCTAATCTGTCAATATATTGTACTTGGTTTTTATACCCAGAAGATATATTTTAGAATATTCACTAAGGATAACCACTATATATCCCGCATGCACCATCATGTACTCATCAATAAAAACTGTATCGTACGTCCGATTTCCATTTATTAGATACGAGGTATACGTTTTGTAAGAGATGTTACCTTAAATTTAATATCAGCAAGTCCTCCTTTTGTAGCACACAAAACAAGATCACTACCAAGTGCTTGTTTATAATCCAGGTTGATTTACCGCATCCAGGTACACCCTGAATATGTGTACTGGCCGGCATCTTTATGTTTTCGATGAACAAAAATATATCTGTTTGGGGTAATATATGTGTTAGTGCATTCACACAGTTGCACCAGATTATTTCCATCAAAGCCAAAGTGATATTTTGTGGTCGGTTCTTCAAGATGATCCTTTAAGTGGCTTTAATTAGGCTGTCTGAGTGTTTAATGTAAAACATTATTTCCATGATCGAATTTTTATAGCTGGACTCTGTAATGAAATCCGCTGAAATCCGTACAGTTACTATGTGAAAACTTCGAGGGACCACCAGTAATCCAACGGGAAGATCGCGCTCTTTGATACTGAGTTGACATATTGAATGGAATATTTAATCGGTTAAACAGAGATTAAATTTAAATTTGGAAAACATTTTTACTTTTGTTCAAGTATTGTTGTATAAGTTATCGTAAACTTAAACTTTTTAACGTCAGAATCGTAGAACCATTTACACTTTTATGTTACCACTTTTGTTTGTGTACCTGCACTTTTTCTAACGTTAGAAACTTCACACCGGTATGAGTCTGGCCATCTCAAAATCACATAGCCTTAATCCGCCAAATTTTAATTTTTAACGTGTCAAATTTAAATTTAATTTTAGTTCAAATACAATATAATTTAGTTCAATTTCCAAATTTTTTGATTGTCCTTCAAGTAAGACATGACTGCGATCATCTCAAAACCACATGACCTTATTCCAATAAATCTATATCTTTAACGATGCTGTATAAGATAGCAGAAAATTTCCAGCAGAAAAAATGTGTTTTTGCTATTCACCGCTAGTGGCATCACTACCACAAAACGGAAATTTTTTCTGCTGGTATTTTTGAAACTAGCAGAAATGTTTTGAAATTTTTAAGCAAATCAATCAATTCTCAGCAGAGTTTTTTGAAAAATCAAAGCATTTATGAAACAGAAGAGAAAATATATGTTTAAATGTTTTGAAACGAAAAAAGTTACATTTTTTTTTAGAAAAAAGTAAGGCTCTCAAAATATACTAAAATTATCATAATCCCCATAATGCAAATACATGTTGGTAGCACTCTGAGTATATGTTTTTATGGTAGCGGAAATCATAATCTACATACATGAGTAACATAAGAATCACAACTGGCGTCAGTAGCATTCCAAAAATTTTTGAAGTCAAGGGTTGTTACAGGGGGTTTTTAACACTTTTGGTAAAAAAAACTGAAAACATTTCACATTAGAATGACTTCAAAAATTTATGGATCTCTGCTGAGAATTATTGATTTGCTTAAAAATTTCAAAAAATTTCTGCTAGTTTCAAAAACTATCAGCAGAAAAATGTCCTTTTTGTGATAGTGATGCCTCTAGCGGTGAATAGCAAAACACATTTTTTCTGCTGGAGATTTTCTGATATTACAGCATTCTTTAACGAGCTAAATTTAAATATTATTTTAGGCTAAATTTTGCAAAATTTAAAAAGAAAGTTCGGTTTTATTTTTGTATTTTATTGATTCGTGTTGTCTGATGAATTTTTTTTAATTTCTGAGATAGAATCGTGGGATAATTTCATACAAGTGCTCTTTTAACCATTTTCGCGATTAGTGTGGAATGTTATTTTAAAATTCAATTACTTGAACACTTAACAAGTACTATTTACAGTATTTTCCAAAAGATGGGAGCAATGTAGTTCTCGTACAATCTTGATTTGGTAAACGATTTGGAATATTTTTTTTTGTTTTCTGCAGTACCCGTTTATTAATGATACGTGCTACCATCTTTTGGATTCTACGTATACCATTAAATGCATTCTAATGGCATGTATTAATGCTCTCGCAGGACTCTACTGTAACCGCTCCATTTAGAACCTACTTATCCTTATCTTATTTGATTTGAAAAAAAAATCTTGTTTCAAAAGTTAAATGTTCTTGTAAATCAGAAAATTCAGTATTTTCAGAAAATAAATTAAGAATAGCTGCGTTCCTTCCCTACGTTTATAATAAAAGTCAACATAACGATAAACCACAAATCTGTCAAAGTTATATTAAAGACAAATAGCAATGCCAAGGCCCACATTATGATGTAAAAATACCTTTATCTAATTAATCTAACTGCCAAAAAGTCCTGGTATTAAGATATTCCACATAAGCTACATACGACTCAAGATTTCTTTAGATCTATATAGAAACAACAGCTTTTGTTTATTTGATAACAATTAACGATCAACCTTGTGTTCACCACAAGCATTTCGTATGTACAAAACACATAAATATAAATCCAAGAATTAATCAAAAAATATTCAACACATTAAAACTGTCTCATTATAAATATTTAACATTTTCATCTCGTGAAATAATAAAAAATAAATCGCATCGCAGTTAAAAATTGGTGGGATAATACGAGATGTAGCTACCCAGTGGCTATATGAAGAAATTAAGATATTTTTGAACACAACAATAATATAAGAATCTGTGACCCAACAACAATAACAAAACCGACAAGCAGAATAAACAATAAATAAATAAATATTAACTTTACTAAAAAAAAATGTTTTCCTTTTTATTTTTAGACCCAATCTCTATAAAATAATACATTTTCATTGAATAAATGGGATAATTTTCTAAAGAAAACAACAAACAGTTGGTAAATTTTCTTATTCTCTCACTGGCTGATAAAGATACAGCTGACTAATATCAAATTATCACAACACGTGTAAAATACTTTTGTTTTGGTACATTTTTGGTCGACTGTACTTGGAGTGTGATACGAGTAAAATCTAATATTAGTACATCGTAGTACAATTAAAAACAGTTATAATATTCCACCTACGCCCACCCAATTCATTCGATAATTATAATTTTCACGGAATTAAGCTGACAAGCATTTTATGTCTTATTTGCTTTTGCTGCGACTTTCTGGTTTTTTTTTCAGAAAATTGTGAAATCATTTTATGTAATTCTTGTTTTATTACCCATACGACCATGTGACGTGCACTCATGCAGGAAAATTTGGTTTCTTGGGAAAATTTGTGTATGATTATACGCGGAATTTTTACTTAAAATTAGTTTGCGAGGGTGGAATGTATTTAAGTGAACACAAAACTTGAGCCTGAGCTAAACAAATATTTTTTCTACCTGGCCCATACTTGATGTGTTCCATTTAAAATTTCACACAAAATTCGCCACAAAAATTTCACTATGAGGAACTACAGAAGAATAAACAACAAAAGTTAAAAACCAAAGAATGCTGATAAAACAGGCTAATAGATAAATTATATTACGTTTGAAGATAATGGGTATACCCAGCACACTGAGATCTCACTAAAAACAAATAAATGTTTCATATAAAATTTGATGACGATTCACTAGAAACAGTGAGGATTAGCCTTTCCACATACTGCATTTTCAAATAAGACTCAAAAAGCACTTATCTCGTCATGCAAAACTCAAGTGCAACACGGGTCTATGGATGTGTAAAGTTATTTTCATTTTATATAGGATGCTTGGGCAAAACAGGAATAAAAAAAATTGTGTGCAGTTCACACGCAGTAGAAGTGAAACTTTCCGGAATCTAAGCAGCGAGAGAATGAGACAAATGCAGTATCAGGAGTGGGATAATTAGAGGGTTTATTCATCATAATACAAAACAACAAACAAAATTACGAAGTTTTTTAACATTTTATTTTTAAATTTAATTCTGTATAGAAGAATTGAATGAAAGAGAGCGCCGTATCTCACATTGAATTCACTATAATTCACATTGAAATTTCCACTCAAAATCATTGGAATTTTATTATAATTTGTTTCAGAATGCGCGATACTTCTGGCTTATACTTTATCAAATTTTTGTGGATAAATTGAATAATATTTTCCATCGATTGGTTGGGAGAAATGTAAATCGCCGCAATAATTACAAATAGGATCAAGTTTCATAATCGGAGGTGATTTTAATGCAAAAAACACCTACCGGGGATCAAGAGTAACCTCTAAAAAAAGAAGAGAGCTGTTTGCAGCAGGAAGTCTATGCAATTGCGATTTTCATTCTGGAGATCAACCAACTTATTGGCCTACGGATAGAAACAAAATACCCGATATCATTGACTTCTTTATCACCAAAGGTATAGACGAAAACTACATATAGAAAGCAGCGAGGGGATTATGTCGGATCACACGCCTGTTATTATGACAATCATTGCAACGATTATTAAAACGACTAGTCCATCTTCGCTAACGAACAAAAAAACCTGCTGGGAGAAATTCCAGAAACTTGTTGAGGATAATATTGATCTTCAGGTGCATTAGTACTCCCTCAAGTTCAAAGGAAAAGTGCCGAAATGCTATTTATCCTCTAGAAGTTGGGGAACTGGTTGCAGCAAAACGAAAAGCAAGAAAGGCCTGGCAAAGAAGTCGAGCGCTCGAATATAAAACAACTCTAAATTTTTTATCCAATAAACTAAAGTTGCTAATTAAAGAAATCAAAAACGAATCCATTAATAAATACTTGAGTGGGCTTACTGGGGAAAAAGATACCGAGTACTCCATTTGGAAAGCGACAAAAAGTTTAAAACGACCTAAACTACAAGTTCCACCAGTTCAAAATGAAGATGGCACATGGGCTATAAGTGCAAAGCAAAAAGCTTCGTTGTTTGCAACCCACCTCGAGAACACGTTTCAGCCTCTACCTAGACAAGCTGCAGAGGAAAAAATACCACCAGTATATAAAATGGATAACTGCAATATATCGCCTGTCACACTACAGGAATTAAAAGAGGAAATCAATCTCAACCTAAATACAAAGAAATCTCCAGGATATGACTTAATTACAGGACAAATTGTAAAAGCTCTTCCTGAAAAAGGTCTACGTAAACTACTCCAAATAATTAATGCAGTGTTCAGACACGTTCTAAGTCTATGGAAAGTAGCAGAAGTAATTATGATACCTAAACCAAACAAATTTCAAAATTATTCGAGAAACTACTCCTAAAAGGGCTAAAACCAATAATAGCAGAAAGAAATCTTGTTCCTCCACATCAATTTGGCTTCAGAGAAAATCATTCAACAATAGAATAAGTACACCGAATTACAAACATAATTGAAGACGTACTTGAAAAAAACAAAGTATGTTCAAGCGTCTTCTTGGATGTAGCACAGGCCTTTGACAGAGTATGCCATAAAGGTTTGGAATATAAATTACAAAGAGACTTACCAAAGCAGTTTTATGACATTCTAAAATCTTACATATCTAACCGACACTTTCGAGTTAAATTAGATGGCGAATACTCAGAAATTAAGAAAATATCAGCAGGGGTACCACAAGGCAGCGTTCTGGGACCAACTTTATATGTTCTATACACCTCGGCCCTGCCAACGATAGAGAAGACTAACATAGCGACGTTTGCAGATGATACGGCCATCATAGCAGTTGCTGATTGCATAGAAGAATCTACAAGCAAATTGCAAAGAGCTACTAATATTGTCAGTACCTGGACCAAGAGATGGCGAATAAAACTTAATGGAACAAAATCTGTTCACGTAAACTTTACCAACAAAAAGGTCAACTGGATACCAGTAGAACTGAACTCCCAGCAAATTCCCTATGCAAATACGGCAAAATATCTAGGCATGACTCTAGACGCGAAACTAAAATGGAAAGAGCATGTGAAAAAGAAAAAAGAAGAGTTAAACATCAAATACAGAAAGATGGATTGGCTCTTAGGAAGAAATTCTGAGCTAACTCTACATAATAAATTGCTACTATACCGGCAAATCCTAAAACCTGTGTGGACTTACGGTATTCAGCTCTGGTGCTGTACAAAGAAAACCAACGTCAATATCAACCAGTCATTCCAAAGCAAAGTCCTTCGTGGAATAGTTATTGCACCGTGGTACATAAGAAATGACAACCTACATAGAGATCTGAAGATGGATTTCGTTAGTGAAGAAATAAGCAAACACGCGAGAAAACACATGCAACGTATTAGTCTACACCAAAATGCTGAGATACGTCGTATGTTGGATGATACAAACCCAGTAAGACGGCTGCGAAGGAAGAAACCGAATGATCTACAAGATCCAATCAGGATCGACTAAAAATATAATAAAATTGTAAAGGGGACTAGTCAAAGCGCCACAACCCTCCAAACAAGAATATAAATTATGAAAGATAAATTACTAGATGATTTGTAAATCAGTTGTAATAAATAAATAAAATAAAAAAAAATTACAAATGTATCATGGTCTAATCTGCTTTCGCAAGCACATGTTCCTCCCACTTTAGAAACCTAAACTGACAAGGATTCCACTTGAAGTGTATTGATGTGAATTTGTGGGGCGACAACACGGGTTCCATCATTTACGTTATGGTATCTTGCAACGCCACCTGCCCTTATATTTGGCCTTTTATATTGAACGACAATATCGAAATTTAGAATCTCAACAATGTTGTCATTATCCACCTATACGTCTCCGAAAAACTCAGAAAATTCGACGACCATGATATTTTGTCTAATTGAAGATCTTCTACGTGAGCACGTAAACTTTGGCAGTTGAAGGTAAATAGTGACAATCCTTTCCTCTTATTTATGAAATCAAATAATAATTTCTTAATAGTCTCAAGTCTATTCAGGTTCAGCCTTTGAAATTCAGCTTGCAATTCCAGTGTGGATACTGTTGCTCTTCGACCATGATAAGATTTTTTATCATTTTTTTTTTCGGAACAATATGTAACCCTTGAATCGATGTTACTCGAGCTAGTGCGACGTACAGGAGCCGTTGAGCATGTGTTTTATCATATACAATTTCATCAAATGTACTTCCCTGGGACTTATGAATTGTTTTTGCACACTCAGAGACTAGTGGAAAACGATTACGTTTTACGATCACTGTTTTATCAGGCACTAATGGTATAGAGGATGTTTTCCGATCGATTGGTACTGCCAGTCGACTAAGATTGTGCCTTTGAATTGATGCCGTTACCTTTCTTCGGATTTTTTCAGCAGTTTTGGGAGAGCCAGGGAATTCCAGCGAATGTATTTAAACAGTGATCGGAAAGTCTTATTTTTAGTTTTCAGCATACCGATTATAAATTTCCATCAATAGTCTGATCACGTTTTACCGCATCCGGCAGGGCCCGTAAAAAAAATAATAAAATAACAAGAAAAAAACTATCGCATTTTCGTTTCATATCGCTTTTTCATTTTTTGCTTGTAATTTTTCGTTTTGTTTCATCCATTTTAAAATCACCCCGCACCGGTACTAAAGAAGTTTCACTTCAAAAACAAAAAATAAAATTTCAAAAATCTAGTAGGTATTGAAACAAAATATAAAATTTACCTCATTTACGCAGGCGTTTATTTTTTGCTAAAGTTTCATATTAATCACGTAAAAACAAAACAAAAACCTGATTCGAAACTATTTTTGTTTTTAGTGTTAGTGAGCGTACAACTGTACAACACGAGCAGGACATAAAATTATTACGAACGTCTGCAAAGAACCCCAACTTTAAAATTTTGTTGATAGGCGAAGAGGTAAGAGACAAAGAAAAACGCTTCGTGTGCAATCTGAGTATGCTGAATACGCCCAATGATACTTTTAAAGTGTCAACAAAAATGTCGATAAAGGAAGATTGAATTAGTCAGCTGAAAATTTTTATAAAGAATGGAAATTGTTAAAAACCAGAACTATTTTTACTAGAAAAAAAAATATGATACTGATATAAAATCGCTAATATTTTAAGGTTATGTTGTTGACAGGTGTCCAACCTACTACGTTTTACATCGGGGAATTTTAACCATAACTTACTGGTGGCACCATCTTTTGTCGAACAGCGGAGACTTATTTGTTTACCCAATCTACATTTGTCCTCAGTCCAACCTTGAATCTTCACATTGCTAAAACAAAAAGTAGAGGAAAACACAAAGGAAAAAACTCGATTTAGTCGAAAGTAATTTTAAACGCCAAACTTCTCGTTTCCCAACATTAACAATCATTATTTAATTTAATTTAGTAATTTTTAGTAATGTAGTAATCTATATAAAGATTAGGTCTTTTCGTAATGCTATTATGACACTGGCCAATTTTCAGCGTCTGGAAAATCCAAATGAAGTGAGAAAAATAATATGTATACAAAATATTAATAGGAGTGAGTGCATACAATATATCAGAAATTATGTTGCAATAGTTTTTGTTTGACATCTCCAACCTTTTTATCAATTACAGACAGGCAAAACGAATATTTTTAAGGGAATTCAACAAAAATATTTTATAGTAAAACTATTTGAAGTGACTTGATAACGGTTTCTTACAATTCTTAACATTTTTATTGGAACACCAAATACACTGCACTGTTCACATTACCGTCACGTAATATTTCCTAATAATATTTGGATTTGGAGTCCCGTTCGCAATGCATATCGCATCACCCGGAAATGGAATTCATATTAAGTTTTTTTGGATTCCTGTGGGCCGCATACGGCTCGATAATTTATTCTTACGGCCGCGCCATTACAGGTTTTTGTATCATTATTTTAGTTTCTAAAGATCGAAGAGGGTCGCCCGACTTGTGACTTTCATTCCAGATACCTTCTTGTTATGTCATTCGGTGACTTCGTCAATGTGTGTTAGCAAGCATATGTCAGATCGTTCCATCCAGAGTTCGTGTGCATTTTGACGAATGCGCACGCTCGAAGTCCACGAAATAGTGAAGTAAAATAGTAAATTCCATTCGTTACACTGCTCAATGATGATGCGTGTTGTGTTGCTAAGATCGGTGCAACTTCGTTCTGATCTGATCTCCGTTGGTAGATGGGTCAATTGTTTATTTAAAGATTTGTGTATTGTTGGTGATGTTCTCTCCGAAATATTACATCCATCTCTTCGTCCAGCTCCGACGTGTTTTGTTGGCAAGTTTGCTTTGGGGGCGTCTCCAATTGTATTTTCTAAGCATTATCACTGACCCATGCTTTGCATTATATTCTTGGTCCCCGGTGAGTACTGGTGGTAGCAGTTTCGATATAAACTTGCTTCTTCGATGTTTCGATATTGCTTCGATTTGTTTCCAGCTACTGCTTCGTTTATTTAGAGACTGTGTGTTTCTTTGGAACTGTGCTATAATGCCATTACCAGCTTTTTTGGTGCTGAATTTGTACACGATGCCCACGGTTCTACATTATGATGTTCCGTAATAAATTGCTCTAAGTTGCTTTGGCTTAAAAAAATAATAAATAAAATAGTGACGTTTCTTTTGCGCACGCAACAAAGAGTTTGTTTCCCTCTGGTGAAACTTTCGGAGATTATGAACTCTCTAGTACGTTTTCAAGGCACACATTTGTCGCACACACTAGTTATTGTTTTGGTCATAACCCGTTATATTCTGTCAATATGACCGTCAGATGATACGTTTAATTCGTTGGCCATTTAATGCCTTGCCATTTAATTTCCAGCAGACTGGAGAACCTGTCACAGTTAGCATGCTTAAGGGAGTACCTCGGAATCGTATCACTTATCTCATCTGTGTATGATGAGGAACCCGCCTCACAGTGAACATGATTGTTCTGTGATCACCTGTGGTTCAGCTATCTTTCACTGACCAGTTAGTTACTCTCCTCAAGAGTCCGCCCGTTACTATTGCTAGGTAAATGTTCGACTCCCAAATATGACTATATGTACTGGGTTGTCCAACTTCATTCACAATGAAGATTATACTTCGTATAATAAATTCTTCAATGGCGGGTTGGAAGAATTTTTTTTTTTGAACTAGCAGTTATTTTGAATATGGTAAGGGTTATGTCACTTCTGATTTGACAGAAAGTTAGTTTTATCCTTCCGCTGAACGAAAATGGTTGTGTATTCGCTTGAACAACGCTGAGAAATATTGAAACATTACTTCGAAAATCATGGTAATGTTGCAGAATGTGTGCGAAAATTTCGTGCGGTTTTCGGAAGAAACGAATTGTTAATGCTGTTAATGCTGTAGCCGAGAATGTGCGTGAGTCACCGGGAACGTCAACTCGTCATCGTGCTCAAGAATTGAACATTTCACGCACAACATTGCCACAAATTCTGCATAAAGACCTTGGTATGACACCGTATAAAGTTCAATTGGTTCAGGAATTGAAGCACAGAGACCACCCATTACGTTTTCGGTTCCCTGATTGGGTTTGCGATCGACTTGAAGATGCCCATTTTGGCAAAAAAAAAACATCGTTTCGGATGAAGCGCATTTCCATCTTGGCGGCTATGTAAACAAGCAGAATTGTCGCATTTGGGGCACGGAGAACCCGCACGTGATCGTTGAGAAGCTGATGCATCCTCAACGAGTGACTGTTTGGTGCGGATTTTGGTCCGGTGGCATCATTGGGCCATTTTTCTTTGAAAATGAGCAAGGAGCCGCCGTTACTGTCAATGGTGAGCGCTACCGCGCCATGATAAACGATTTTTTGTTCCCGGCACTTGAAGAGGAGGACATACGCAACATTTGGTTTCACAAGACGGTCTCCGTGCCACACAGCACACGTTTTAATTGATCTTTTGCGCGCTGTCTTCGAAGATCGAATTATCAGCCGAAATGCTGATGTGATTTGGCCGCCTCGAAGATGTGATTTCACGCCGTTGGACTATTATCTTTGGGGTGCCGTCAAAGATAAGTGTTACGCCGATAAACCAGCAATGATTGACGCTCTCAAGAACAATATTCGCATTGCCATTGAAAACATAATGCCGCATACCATCGAAAATGTGCTCAAAAATTGGACCGGCCGTATGGGGTACGTCAAGGCCAGCCGGGGCAGTCATATGAATAAAATAGTTTTCCTTAATTAATCGGAAGAATTGTTCTTTACAATGAAAAAATAAATTTGAAATAATATTGAGATATTTTTGTTTTATTGCATTTTTAAAATAAAAATTATTTGGTCCACCCTATAGATGGTTACTAGAAAAATTCAACTATTTTTAATCTAACTGCAACGTAGAAGCAATGCGTTTCGCAGTACTGCGAAATTCTGAGTACCTTCAGATCACTATTGAGGATGCTACTTGCTGCTTGTGGCAGGAGAGTTGGAGTTCTGAACATTACCTGATCTCGTGTCCAACCTTTTAGCATTTTGCTTGGTTGACATAACTTGTCACACTTTACTCCGTGATGAGTGATTAAATGCTTATTTAGCATTTTTGCAACAGACACACTTTGGTGCATCTGTCTTCTTTGGACTGACCTTCTGGTCATGTCCAGAATCGGAGCAGTGTCGACGTATTTGATCTTTCTCTTTGCAATAGAGGATGAGGACCAACCAATATATATTCTGTGATTTTTTCCAGTTTCAATTCAATGCCCCGACTGACCATCGCGGCATCCTTTGGCTCTTTCTTGAACCTGTGTCTCAAATCCTCATTTTTTATTTCTGCACTGATCTGAGTGGCATTCGACGCTGTAAGGTCGACGATTGAAACATCTCTATCTACGCCGTAGATGATGATGCAAGGCAGCTTCTTTGCTAGTAGCGTTGCTACTAAACCAACATTCGAAAAAAAAATTTGTTATTCAGAAAGAATACCAATTAGTCTCCCGGTTTAGCAGGTTCAATCAGCACTACGTTGTCACAGATAACATATAATCTTGCTTTCTGCGGGGTTTATTATTTCCCGTAATTAATTCCTAACTTCGATACTGCTAGCAAATTTTGACTCCTGGACATCTACTAGTGTTACAGTAGTGCAATTGCCACTAAGGCTTTGGGATATTTTTGACACCTGTTTTGATTGCAGTTGGCTGTGGTTCTTGCAAATAGAGTCTGCGCCTATTTAGGTCTATACTTTTTGGACACTATTGCGCGTTAGCTCGTCATTTCAGTGCGTACTCACAGTGCGTTAAAAATGGAGGTCCTGACCCGGAGGCCATTATTCCAACATTAATTACGTTTGTTCCTGCACTGTGTTTAGCCGTGTAGTGGAGTTTTATATCACCTTATAGATGGAACCACTACTTCGTTGGCTCCCCCTCAACCTCTAGAGGTACATAGTTGAGGATGCAGAAGCAATATGTTGTAGTTGGGATAACTTGGGTCGTTGAACAATTGTTTATTATTATTTATGGCACTAGATGAAAAAATGAAGGGTGAATATTTTGTGGCCAACACACGATCTTCTTTTACCATGAAATCTCGAAAGCACCTGACTTGATTTCTAAAGCGAAAAGTTAAACTTACCGGACTTTCGGTAAAACTGTCTTGTATAATCTAAACACATTATCACCTCCTTCAATTTTAGAAAACCAACACGGTCAACTGTCATTTTTTTTTAGTAAAGGCTTAACTTTTCAACATCATTGCAAGAATTGAAATGCTTTCATTGAAAATTTCAGATTTCCACCAACATTTCGCAAAGATCTTCCAACAAATGAAAAAGCGTTAACTATGAAGTTATATTCCGATTAGACAATCCGCCTGAACTGTAGAGATGCCGAATTTTGGAGAAATAACGATTTTTTACCAAAACTCGACATTTCCGGTAAAATTAAAAAAGTGATCTGAACTAATTTTGTTTGAAATTTAATTTACAATCTTTGTGTTTTTAATCCTTCTTTCGTAAATGCTATATGTTGTTCAAAACATTTGCCAAAAATTAAAAATCTTCTAAAACTGTCATTTACGGTGGACCAATGTCGGTCAAAAATCACTGGGATCTTCCAAATTATTGCGGAAAAACAGTTTTTTGTAAATCGTCATTTCCACTTAAATTTTGGAAAACTGATCTACCCAATATTGCTGCAAAATTAATTTACAATATTTTAGTTCTTAATCATTTTTCTTGTAAATGATATGCTTTCCAAAGTGTTTGTAAATGATATGCTTTCCAAAGAACGAGGACCGATTTCAGCCAAAAATCACGGGGATCTCACAATTTATGTAAAAACCTTGCATGCAGCAAGTATGAAGTTTCACCACGAACAGGTCTGGGCTCTCCCTACAGCCCATAGACCTGATCGTGGTGAAACTTCATACTTGATGCATACTGAAATCGATCCACCGACACAGCCATTTAGCTTGCACACACACACAAAGAATTTTTGAACTCCAATGTTCATGTTATTATGCTTTATTTTAGTATGTACAGAGTGGGCCATCTGGCGTTCCCTTTTTCGTCCTAATAAATTCTTTGACATATCAAACACCTAAAATATGCCATTTATCATCATGGAGTCGCTAACAATAAAACAACGCATTTTGATTGTCCAAATTTATAATGAAAATAATCGTTCAAAAACAACAACATTTTGTAAATTACGTGAGAGTTTTGGTCGACATGGACGTCCTACTGACCGTGCAATTGGCAAAATTATTGATCGTTTTGAAGAAACTGGTTCAGCGAACTCCAGTTACTAATGACGCAGAAACAGCTCATCAACCAGACATCGTTCACGCATTTACGACGAATTTTGCATGTTGCTCTTCGTTTTTCATCAAAAATCATCTTTAGCGTTGAAGTTCATTTTCGTCTAAATGGGTACACCAATAAGCAAAATTGTCGAATTTGGGAAGCGGCAAATCCTCATGGTATTCATGAAGCAGAAGTTCATCCTCCAAGGGTCACTGTTTGGTGACGTTTATGGGCTGATGGCATCATTGGGTTATTTTTCTTTGAAAACGAACAGGAAAATGCCCTTACAGTGAATGGGGAACGTTATCGCAACATGTTAACTAGTTTTTTGTGGCCGAAATTGAATGAATTGCGTGTCAACGTCCTTTGGTTTCAACAAGACGGAGCGACATGCCACTCAAGTAGTGCAACAAATCATTTATTGTCAACAAAATTTGTGGATTGTTTAATTTCAAGAAATTGTTCCTTGGCCACGAAGAAGCCCGGATTTAAAACCACTTGAGATCATTTTTTGTGGAATTATTTGAAAGGTAAGATGTATGCTAATCATCCACAAACAATTCAACAAGTTAAAAACAACATTCAAGCTGAAATTGAGGTCATTGATCCGCTTTTATTGGAAAAAGTCATCGACAATTTTGATGTTCAGATGCAGGCCTGTAGACGAAGCCGTCGTGAGCATATGAACGATATTGTTTTCATGCATAAATGGCATTGAACCACCTTTCTTTACCAATAAAAAGTTTTGACTTTTCATCACAAAATGTTTGTTTTATTTACAAATGGAAAAGAACAAACAGATGACCCACCTTGTAAATGAAAAAAAAAAATCATCTAACGTTTACAACAATAAGTTGATTAGTTCATTTGAATACGACATAGTAGAGGAGCCGTCGTAATGAAAATTAAGAAATATTTGCTTAATTTTAAAGTAGATAAATGGACCTAGTGTCAGATTTAGATTTATATCACGACGCAATATAATAAACTTGAATTTAGTTCATTTTATTTGTGGCCTCCATTAAATATCTCGATCCAAATTAGGAGGTTTATCGTTTAAATTTTGTACGGGCATCACTCGATTATTTACATAAAACGGTCCAGGAGGGCTCCACACCCCATACTCATCTCCCAATAATTTATCTAAAGTTAACACATAATTTGTAATATTTTTATATGTTTGTAGTTTAATTTTTGACGTCAAATAAACAAACAGTAGATTTTAATTAAAGCAGAACGCGTTTGCTTAATGTAGTGCTCCAACCAGTTGATATTTATCAAACTGTCTAATTTAAAAGAAAATGTAAGTTTTTATTTATTTGCTATATAAAAAATTTATTATGTCTAAGCTGAAGAGTGATACAATGTGGTTGTTATTTTCACAGAGCGCAACAAAACTATCTTAATAGTGCTGGGATGCTGTTTGAAAATATTTAGATGTTTATAAATACCAACTGTTTATCGAATTGTCGTCTCAAAGATGTAAACAAATAAGCGTTATAAGTTATTTGTTAAAATTCATGTCTGTTGCGAACGCATTACTAGTCCATATTTCCAGAATATTTTCTCCTCACGATATTGTCGTGGCCAAAGTCATACATCCGGGGTGCCTGTCTTTTGAAAATATGTGTCAGGACCTAAATTTAACAAGCTTAAATTAGAAGCACAATCAAAGAGATTATCAGCCCATGTAGAACCACTCCAAATATGGCATTCTTGGCTTCTGCATACATGAACAGCTTAAACCATGTCTCTTACCAATTTTGTCCGAATAACATAGGCCACTGAATAATTTTACGAAAGAGCTTCCGTTATTTGCATCACTATGCCCGGAATGAACTTTTGTAACTCTGCCCAACAACCTCTTTGACGGAGGTAGCTTTGCTGTACCATTTACTTCTGTGTAGCAGGTTGGTTAAGTATTCCTGATTCCACCTCTTCCAGATATCTAATTCATATTTTGCACAAGTTGCCATCTGGGTAGTTTGGACAATTTGACTAAAACTAAAATAACTGAAATCTTCACAGGACAATACATATATTGGCCTGGAA
This sequence comes from Nephrotoma guestfalica, assembly GCA_963691935.1. Taxonomy (NCBI): domain Eukaryota; kingdom Metazoa; phylum Arthropoda; class Insecta; order Diptera; family Tipulidae; genus Nephrotoma; species Nephrotoma guestfalica. Next base: position 237,602,170 of record OY829914.1, read on the forward strand.
TTCAGGATTGCCTCGATTTCAGCAAGCAGCGTGCTCATTTCTTCAGTGGTAACTGTATAACCATTGGGGACTCTCTTCAGGTGGTATTTAACTCGTTTTACCGCGGCTTCCCAAACTCTATAAAAATTACAAATTGTGTTATTTTGTTTAAGAAACTCGTTTTGATTCGTGAAGGTGATTGCGAGCTCCAATAAAGTTGGTTCCATTGTCACTATGGATCTCCTTGCCAACACCTCTACGAGCTATGAATCTTCGGAGCGCTGCAATATAAGATTTCGTGGTAAGCTCAGAAACTAACTCAATATAGACAGCCTTGGTTGCTAGGCAAACAAAAATACATATGTAACTTTTGTACGTCGTTCTTCCTCTTCGTCTGACTAAACGTGTTTGAAAGGAGTCTCACAAACTCGACTCTCGGAACAGGAAGATCGCCCATTATTTGTTTCATTATATCTCCTCTATATTTCACACATCCATGAGCAACTCTTTTAATCAGTTGTCTACAGTTTAAAATCCAATATTTGTGACAAAGCGTCGCAATCATTAAACCCTACCTGATATGGAGATATCGCAGATGGTGTGCTTTCACAATTAGTTCGGTAAGTTTATCTCCAGCTGGTAATATTATTGGATGCTTAATTGTGTAGGTTATCGATGCATTTGAAATTCTTCCTCCAACTCTTAAAAGTCTATCTTCGTCACAAAATGGTTTTAAGTTCTTCAATTTGCTTGAGACTGGTAGTTCTTTATTTGTAAATATTTAGTAGCGATCTCATTCTATCCAGGCGATGATCTCTACGGATTCGATTTTGAGAGATTGCTTGATGGTTGAGCACAATCTAGTGAGAAGTAGTGCACCTCATAGTTCCAGTCTTTCGATAAAAATTTGTTTAACGGGTGCGACTTTGTTTTTAGCCGACAATAATTTGATTATTGATTCTCAATTTGGTTTTTTATGTGTCCATAAACTATAGCTGAGTAAGCATGTCTGGATGCATCTGAAAAATCATGCAAAGAAAATATATTTTGAGGATTTGTATGAATATATCTTTCTATTTCTATTTCTTCTATAGTGGATAAACTGTCACGTAATTTGCGCCATTCGTTTTCAACTCTTAAGGGTAATTGATCGTCCTATTTTAAGTTCTTTGTCCATAAAGTTTTTCTTTCCCTGCTATCTGTTCTGGGGCCAAGGCTCTCCCAACTCTTTCGCGGTTTGCTTATTTACGTCCTTGCCTTTACGCCTGTATTGGCCAATACGAGGATGTACGGATATAGGTCCGATTTTATCACCATCTGCATATTACATAACTCCATGCCAGCCTATACTGGCGTGGAAGTTGGGTCGGCCCATGAGTTTTGCACTCCGACAGGGGGTCATAGATGTGTTCCTTTTCATCACAAATCGTAATTTGTTGATGAATATTCTCATACTGCGCCTATCGGGATTCGAACCCGGTACCTCCCGATCCAAACTCCAAAGCTTTAACCACTTTGCCATTTGCTCGGTCCATAAAGTTTGGAAGAAGATTTTTATTCTGACCGTTATTGGAGCGATCAATCCCAACGGATCGAATAAGCGACTAGCCTCTGATAATATACCTCGTTTGGTATGACAGGATGTTCTGTGAGGATTGTTATGAACTGAAAGTAATCTTTCTTTGGATTCCAGTGCAACCCTAACACTGTTACGGAGGTAGATTCTTCTATTTAAAGTTCATTGGTTGAGTCTTGAGTCGCTCGGTTGAGAGACGTATTTTAAGACTGCTTTTTCGTTGCTTAATAACTTCTTAAGATGAAAACCAAAACGTGAGAGTACTGTGTTTATGTCGTTCTTTAGGTTAATCGCTTCTTCTACTGAATCCGCTCCAGTCATGAGGTCATCAATGTAGAACTGATTTCTTATTTGGTTCGCAGCTTCTGGATATGATTTCTGACATTTTGCTGCTGCCTCGTTCAATGCACGCGTAACTAGAAAGGTTGCACTCGCTGTTCCATAAGTAACTGTTTGCAGTTCATAATATTCGCTGGTACCTTGCGTCTTCTTCTGCAACTAGCACTTGTCGAAACATCTTTTCTACGTCAGCTGTGAACGCTACTTTAAACATTCGAAAGCGAAATAATATTTCATACAACGTGGATTGTACAGTGGGTCCAACAGCAAGACAATCGTTTAACGAGCTTCCCGTGGTAGTTTTAGCGGAAACAACAAACACAACTCGGAGCTTCGTTGTACTGTTGGAGTCTTTAATTATACCGTGATGTGGTAGGTAATATCCGTGGCATATTCCAATGCTGTCGACTGGTTTCATATGTCCCAATGTCCCCCCATATCAGCAAATTCCTTTTGCTTGTTAAATAGTTTATCCATTGAAAACATGCGTCTCGCTGCTGACTGGAAATAATTACTGAGATTTAATGGTGAACGCTTAAATGGTGATCGTGCCTTGAATTGGCCAGCGTCATCAGTGGTTTTAGTATTTTTGAAATGGGTTTGACATAATTCTTCTTCGTCTGATCACTTGAGATGTTCGTTTGGCATTGTTTCGATCTCTCAGAATTCTCTTAGCATGTGGTCTAGGTTGTCCTCCGGGTTACTTAGATTTGGCGTGATAACTTGAGTCGACTCTGTTTTCAAAGATTAGCCCACAACGATTCATCCTAGAACAGTGTTTTGCATCGTAAAATAATTTTGTGTGGTGAATCTTCCGTCCGTTAACTTTTCAAAAAAGTTATAAGCACCAATTATGACGTCTATCTCCTTGCCTTTGTAAAAGAGGGGAACAGCTAAATCATATTTATTAAGCGAGTAAATATTAATGCGACGTGATACTGATCCTCTCGTATATCGAGTATCCACCCGAGGTTGCTCCAATGCCCGTGATAGCAATTTTGGCACTATTTCTACGCAACTGAAGTTTATGCGCACAGTTTTAGTGTTCACTAATGAACGAAGCTTGCGATCCGGAATACGTATTGGAAGTTTTTACGAATCGTTTGCGACTTGTTTCAAATGCATATGTGTTAGTATTATTACCTGTATAAGACGAAAAAAAGAGTAAAACTTGAAAAAATTGGACAAAGTTAAACAAAAAAAACATACCCATCGTACAAATCGAATATTTGAAAAGTCGAATGGTTGAATTAATCATTTAATATAATAATTATTATGACCAACCAAACTATAAGTAAAATGGTACCAAAAAAATAATAAAAAATTAACGAAATAGTAATAGAATAAAGCCCGTCAGGGTGTCCTATTTTGACCCGTTCATTTTATCATACTTAAGCCGAAACAGTACGTAAATGGAAATTCTGTGGAGTGAATCCTGGAGATTTTGCCACATAGCCGCATACATAGTGCAATAGACTAAAGTCATCCAATTTCGCGAAAATACGCCACATGTCTATGCGGATCGTCAGGGTGTCCTATTTTGACCCGTTCATTTTATCATACTTAAGCCGAAACAGTACGTAAATGGAAATTCTGTGGAGTGAATCCTGGAGATTTTGCCACATAGCCGCATACATAGTGCAATAGACTAAAGTCATCCAATTTCGCGAAAATACGCCACATGTCTATGCGGATCGTCAGGGTGTCCTATTTTGACCCGTTCATTTTATCATACTTAAGACGAAAAAGTCCGAAAATGGAAATTCTGTGGAGCGAATCCTGGAGATTTTGCCACATAGCCACATACATAGTGCAATAGATTAAAGTCGCCCAATTTCGCGAAAATACGCCACATGTCTATGCGGATCGTCAGGGTGCCCCATTTTGACCCGTTCATTTTATCATACCTAAGCCGAAACAGTACGTTAATGGAAATTCTGTGGAGCGAATCCTGGAGATTTTGCCACATAGCCACATACATAGTGCAATAGATTGAAGTCGCCCAATTTCGCGAAAATACGCCACATGTCTATGCGGATCGTCAGAATGTCCCATTTTGACCCGTTCATTTTATCATACTTAAGACGAAAAAGTCCGAAAATGGAAATTCTGTGGAGCGAATCCTGGAGATTTTGCCACATAGCCACATACATAGTGCAATAGATTAAAGTCGTCCAATTTCGCGAAAATACGCCACATGTCTATGCGGATCGTCAGGGTGTCCTATTTTGACCCGTTCATTTTATCATACTTAAGACGAAAAAGTCCGAAAATGGAAATTCTGTGGAGCGAATCCTGGAGATTTTGCCACTTAGCCACATACATAGTGCAATAGATTAAAGTCGTCCAATTTCGCGAAAATACGCCACATGTCTATGCGGATCGTCAGGGTGCCCCATTTTGACCCGTTCATTTTATCAAACTTAAGCCGAAACAGTACGTAAATGGAAATTCTGTGGAGCGAATCCTGAAGATTTTGCCACATAGCCACATTCATAATGCAATAAATTAAAGCCGTTTAATTTCGTGAAAATACGCCACATGTCTATGCGGATCGTCAGAATGTCCCATTTTGACCCGTTCATTTTATCATACTTAAGACGAAAAAGTCCGAAAATGGAAATTCTGTGGAGCGAATCCTGGAGATTTTGCCACATAGCCACATACATAGTGCAATAGATTAAAATCGTCCAATTTCGCGAAAATACGCCACATGTCTATGCGGATCGTCAGGGTGCCCCATTTTGACCCGTTCATTTTATCAAACTTAAGCCGAAACAGTACGTAAATGGAAATTCTGTGGAGCGAATCCTGAAGATTTTGCCACATAGCCACATTCATAATGCAATAGATTAAAGCCGTTTAATTTCGTGAAAATACGCCACATGTCTATGCGGATCGTCAGGGTGCCCCATTTTGACCCGTTCATTTTATCATACTTAAGACGAAAAAGTCCGAAAATGGAAATTCTGTGGAGCGAATCCTGGAGATTTTGCCACTTAGCCACATACATAGTGCAATAGATTAAAGTCGTCCAATTTCGCGAAAATACGCCACATGTCTATGCGGATCGTCAGGGTGCCCCATTTTGACCCGTTCATTTTATCAAACTTAAGCCGAAACAGTACGTAAATGGAAATTCTGTGGAGCGAATCCTGAAGATTTTGCCACATAGCCACATTCATAATGCAATAGATTAAAGCCGTTTAATTTCGTGAAAATACGCCACATGTCTATGCGGATCGTCAGAATGTCCCATTTTGACCCGTTCATTTTATCATACTTAAGACGAAAAAGTCCGAAAATGGAAATTCTGTGGAGCGAATCCTGGAGATTTTGCCACTTAGCCACATACATAGTGCAATAGATTAAAGTCGTCCAATTTCGCGAAAATACGCCACATGTCTATGCGGATCGTCAGGGTGCCCCATTTTGACCCGTTCATTTTATCAAACTTAAGCCGAAACAGTACGTAAATGGAAATTCTGTGGAGCGAATCCTGAAGATTTTGCCACATAGCCACATTCATAATGCAATAGATTAAAGCCGTTTAATTTCGTGAAAATACGCCACATGTCTATGCGGATCGTCAGGGTGCCCCATTTTGACCCGTTCATTTTATCATACTTAAGACGAAAAAGTCCGAAAATGGAAATTCTGTGGAGCGAATCCTGGAGATTTTGCCACTTAGCCACATACATAGTGCAATAGATTAAAGTCGCCCAATTGCGCGAAAATACGCCACATGTCTATGCGGATCGTCAGGGTGTCCTATTTTGACCCGTTCATTTTATCATACTTAAGACGAAAAAGTCCGAAAATGGAAATTCTGTGGAGCGAATCCTGGAGATTTTGCCACATAGCCGCATACATAGTGCAATAGACTAAAGTCGCCCAATTTCGCAAAAATACGCCACATGTCTATGCGGATCGTCAGGGTGTCCTATTTTGACCCGTTCATTTTATCATACTTAAGACGAAAAAGTCCGAAAATGGAAATTCTGTGGAGCGAATCCTGGAGATTTTGCCACATAGCCACATACATAGTGCAATAGACTAAAGCCGCCCAATTTCGCAAAAATACGCCACATGTCTATGCGGATCGTCAGGGTGTCCTATTTTGACCCGTTCATTTTATCATACTTAAGACGAAAAAGTCCGAAAATGGAAATTCTGTGGAGCGAATCCTGGAGATTTTCCCACATAGCCACATACATAGTGCAATAGACTAAAGTCATCCAATTTCGCGAAAATACGCCACATGTCTATGCGGATCGTCAGAATGTCCCATTTTGACCCGTTCATTTTATCATACTTAAGACGAAAAAGTCCGAAAATGGAAATTCTGTGGAGCGAATCCTGGAGATTTTGCCACTTAGCCACATACATAGTGCAATAGATTAAAGTCGTCCAATTTCGCGAAAATACGCCACATGTCTATGCGGATCGTCAGGGTGCCCCATTTTGACCCGTTCATTTTATCAAACTTAAGCCGAAACAGTACGTAAATGGAAATTCTGTGGAGCGAATCCTGAAGATTTTGCCACATAGCCACATTCATAATGCAATAGATTAAAGCCGTTTAATTTCGTGAAAATACGCCACATGTCTATGCGGATCGTCAGGGTGCCCCATTTTGACCCGTTCATTTTATCATACTTAAGACGAAAAAGTCCGAAAATGGAAATTCTGTGGAGCGAATCCTGGAGATTTTGCCACTTAGCCACATACATAGTGCAATAGATTAAAGTCGCCCAATTTCGCGAAAATACGCCACATGTCTATGCGGATCGTCAGGGTGTCCTATTTTGACCCGTTCATTTTATCATACTTAAGACGAAAAAGTCCGAAAATGGAAATTCTGTGGAGCGAATCCTGGAGATTTTGCCACATAGCCGCATACATAGTGCAATAGACTAAAGTCGCCCAATTTCGCAAAAATACGCCACATGTCTATGCGGATCGTCAGGGTGTCCTATTTTGACCCGTTCATTTTATCATACTTAAGACGAAAAAGTCCGAAAATGGAAATTCTGTGGAGCGAATCCTGGAGATTTTGCCACATAGCCACATACATAGTGCAATAGACTAAAGTCGCCCAATTTCGCAAAAATACGCCACATGTCTATGCGGATCGTCAGGGTGTCCTATTTTGACCCGTTCATTTTATCATACTTAAGACGAAAAAGTCCGAAAATGGAAATTCTGTGGAGCGAATCCTGGAGATTTTGCCACATAGCCACATACATAGTGCAATAGACTAAAGCCGCCCAATTTCGCGAAAATACGCCACATGTCTATGCGGATCGTCAGGGTGTCCTATTTTGACCCGTTCATTTTATCATACTTAAGACGAAAAAGTCCGAAAATGGAAATTCTGTGGAGCGAATCCTGGAGATTTTCCCACATAGCCACATACATAGTGCAATAGACTAAAGTCATCCAATTGCGCGAAAATACGCCACATGTCTATGTGGATCGTCAGGGTGTCCCATTTTGGTCCGGTTATTTTATCATACTTAAGACGAAAAAGTTCGATAATGGAAATTCTGTGGAGCGAATCCTGGAGATTTTGCCACATAGCCACATACATAGTGCAATAGATTAAAGTCACCCAATTTCGCGAAAATACGCCACATGTCCATGCGGATCGTCAGGGTTTTCCATTGTGGCCTAAATATTATTGAATTATAATAAAATAGTCCGAGACCTACATATTATGATAGATTAAAGTCGAATATTTTATGTTTATTTCGCTGGCGCTGAACCCCTTATAAGGATTTGACCGTTTAATGGAAGTTACGATATCAGATTACTTTTTTAGAATAATGATTGATAAGTTTATTGAACCTAGCCAGGTTGCCCAAGCAACGGTTGCGAGACCGCGATAGTTGTGATGTTTCTCATTAACTGTTTCAGATTAAAGCAGTCTGATTTGGAAAAATTACACCGCATATCTCGCGAATCGTCAAGGTGTACCATTTTAACCCGTTCTTTTATCATAACAATTAAGTTCGTAAATTGACCAATGTCGCATGACGTCGGTGATCGAACGAGAACCGGTATGTTAAACATGGTGTGGCCGTTGTGTCTTTTTGCAAATGATTACGGACGTACGTAACAATTTGAGTGATAGGTATGAAGTTTTGTTACCTGATAATGAAAATGAATTTATGAACGATATGTGTAAGGAGTTTGAATGTGAAGAGTTCCGAGGGGTTTTAGAAACATCCAAATCTACTAACCCCGGAACCAACAGAGTGAGTTATAAATGATTAGTAGATTAGAATTCGAAGCCAAGGCGGCCTTACTTCGGATTCTCAATCAAGTATGGATGAGTATTCAGATACCGGAAAAATGGAAGGAAAGCAGAGTGGTACCTATTCCTAAAGGGGATCGGGATAGAAATCTGGCAACAAATTATAGAGGAATATGTATGTTGAATGTGTTTGTTAAAATTGTGAATGGTATGATGAAAAGTCGTATAGATAAATTTGTGAATGAGGGAAATTTGTTGCCGGAAACCACCTTTGGGTTTCGTCACAACCACTCTGCTAATGAATGTGTAGAAAAGTTTGTGTGGGAAGTACAAAAGGAAAATAAGTATGTTGTGGCGGTATTTTTGGATATAGAAAGGGCATATGATTACGTGGTTCCAGGGAAACTTTATCAGATCCTTATGGACTTAGGGTTCACCTGGAAAATTTGCAAATGAGTGTATGAGTTCATGAATGAGATAAAGTTAGTTTTATGTGGTAGAGGGTATGGGTTGGAAGGAGCGGTGACTTTCGGCCTCCCCCAAGGCAGTAAAATCTCACCGACTCTCTTCAACCTGTATACGAGCTCGATACATAGGTGTCAATTTATTATTATTATTAATTATTTTGCAATTTGCAGATGACCTTGTCCTAATGGGCAAGGGGAGTACCATCGAGGAGGCCTTGAGTCAGGCTCAAGAATGTGTGAATCAGGTAACCGAATGTTTGAGTGAACTGAATTTGAGAGTAAATTCGAGTAAATGTTGTAGTATGGCTTCTAGAACGAATCGGATGGTTGATGTGCGAATATATAATGAGAGAATTGAGTGTGTGAAATTGACTAGATATTTGGGATTCTGGATTGACAGAAGAATGAGTTTCAAAGAGCATATGGAAAAATTGGCCGATAATTGTAAGAGTAGATTGAACGTGATTAAAAGGGTGAGCAAACCGAAATGGGGAGCTCATCCGCTTGTGACTGATATGTTACGAAAGGCGCTAGTGTCAACTAAAATTGCGTATGGAATGAGTATATATGGTGATGGGTCCAAGGTTGGGTTTAAAAAGTTGATGCTTGTGGAGAATGCGTGTGCTAGAGTGGTATTGGGAGCGACCAATTCGACACCAATACACACTCTGTTGCCTGAATTGGGTGATTCGCCTCTTAATTTTAAGAGGGAATGGATCACCGTGCGAGAGACTGTGCGAATGTTAACTAAGGACAATAAATTGGATGAATAAAATGAAAGAGAGATTGCAAAGAGGGACGGTTTACAAAAAGACAACAAGATCACTGGTAATATTGGAAAATATTAACTTATTCTCCAAGATTCGCCCGGCAAATCCGAAAGACTCTCCGAGCAATCTAATAATGCGGTTGAAGTTTGGTGACACAACAAAAGTAATGATGAATGAGTTATCGGTTAAGAGCGAATTTTGCAAAATACGAATGAATTATGTTGCACATGTGGAAGTTCTTTAAGGTGCTCAAAGGAGATACTACACTGTTACGAACTATGGAACGAGTGAGATTGAATCATGGAAATTGGAAAGTATGTTTGAAGAAACGCAATTTGGTTGTGTGTGAATTATGTGAAAGCTGTTTGGTTGTGAAGGACATCGAACATTTGATTCTGAAATGTTCTGCATTTAACCAGAGCAGACAAATGTTCGATGTTCTATTGAGTGCAAGTAGTTTGACTGAATTATTACGAATGGGAATGAACGTATATAAGAATATGTATGAATTTATTAGAACAAATCAGATGTGTGGGGATCGATGTGTGCTAGGTGTATGAACAGAAATTAAAATTAAATTATGATGGTAAAAAATGTAAAAATTAAATTTGTAATTTTGAAAAGGGCCATATAGCACCAAATTTTTGGAGCTAGTGCCAAAAAAAAAAAAAAGACATGTGGCATAGACATGTGGCATATTTTCGCGCAATTGGGCGACCTTAATCTATTGCACTATGTATGTGGCTATGTGGCAAAATCTCCACGATTCGCTACACAGAATTTCCATTTTCGGACTTTTTCGTCTTAAGTATGATAAAATGAACGGGCCAAAATGGGACACCCTGTCGGTCCGCATAGACATGTGGCGTATTTTCGCGCAATTGAACGACTTTAATCTATTGCACTATGTATGTGGCTATGTGGCAAAATCTCCAGGATTCGCTCCACAGAATTTCCATTTTCGGACTTTTTCGTCTTAAGTATGATAAAATGAACGGGCCAAAATGGGACACCCTGTCGGTCCGCATAGACATGTGGCGTATTTTTGCGAAATTGGATGACTTTAGTCTATTGCACTATGTATGTGGCTATGTGGCAAAATCTCCAGGATTCGCTCCACAGAATTTCCATTTTCGGACTTTTTCGTCTTAAGTATGATAAAATGAACGGGTCAAAATAGGACACCCTGACGATCCGCATAGACATGTGGCGTATTTTTGCAAAATTGGGCGACTTTAATCTATTGCACTATGCATGCGGCTATGTGGCAAAATCTCCAGGATTCGCTCCACAGAATTTCCATTTACGTACTGTTTCGGCTTAAGTATGATAAAATGAACGGGTCAAAATAAGGCACCCTGACGATCCGCATAGACATGTGGCGTATTTTCGCGAAATTGGACGACTTTAATCTATTGCACTATGTATGTGGCTATGTGGCAAAATCTCCAGGATTCGCTCCACAGAATTTCCATTTTCGGACTTTTTCGTCTTAAGTATGATAAAATGAACGGGCCAAAATGGGACACCCTGTCGGTCCGCATAGACATGTGGCGTATTTTTGCGAAATTGGATGACTTTAGTCTATTGCACTATGTATGTGGCTATGTGGCAAAATCTCCAGGATTCGCTCCACAGAATTTCCATTTTCGGACTGTTTCGTCTTAAGTATGATAAAATGAACGGGTCAAAATGGGACACCCTGACGATCCACATAGACATGTGGCGTATTTTCGCGCAATTGGACGACTTTAATCTATTGCACTATGTATGTGGCTATGTGGCAAAATCTCCAGGATTCGCTCCACAGAATTTCCATTTTCGGACTTTTTCGTCTTAAGTATGATAAAATGAACTGGTCAAAATAGGACACCCTGACGATCCGCATAGACATGTGGCGTATTTTCGCGAAATTGGATGACTTTAGTCTATTGCACTATGTATGTGGCTATGTGGCAAAATCTCCACGATTCGCTCCACAGAATTTCCATTTTCGGACTTTTTCGTCTTAAGTATGATAAAATGAACGGGTCAAAATAGGACACCCTGACGATCCACATAGACATGTGGCGTATTTTCGCGCAATTGAACGACTTTAATCTATTGCACTATGTATGTGGCTATGTGGCAAAATCTCCAGGATTCGCTCCACAGAATTTCCATTTTCGGACTTTTTCGTCTTAAGTATGATAAAATGAACGGGCCAAAATGGGACACCCTGTCGGTCCGCATAGACATGTGGCGTATTTTTGCGAAATTGGATGACTTTAGTCTATTGCACTATGTATGTGGCTATGTGGCAAAATCTCCAGGATTCGCTCCACAGAATTTCCATTTTCGGACTTTTTCGTCTTAAGTATGATAAAATGAACGGGTCAAAATAGGACACCCTGACGATCCGCATAGACATGTGGCGTATTTTCGCGCAATTGGGCGACTTTAATCTATTGCACTATGTATGTGGCTATGTGGCAAAATCTCCAGGATTCGCTCCACAGAATTTCCATTTTCGGACTTTTTCGTCTTAAGTATGATAAAATGAACGGGCCAAAATGGGGCACCCTGACGATCCGCATAGACATGTGGCGTATTTTTGCGAAATTGGGCGGCTTTAGTCTATTGCACTATGTATGTGGCTATGTGGCAAAATCTCCAGGATTCGCTCCACAGAATTTCCATTTTCGGACTTTTTCGTCTTAAGTATGATAAAATGAACGGGTCAAAATAGGACACCCTGACGATCCGCATAGACATGTGGCGTATTTTCACGAACTTGGACGACTTTAATCTATTGCACTATGTATGTGGCTAAGTGGCAAAATCTCCAGGATTCGCTCCACAGAATTTCCATTTTCGGACTTTTTCGTCTTAAGTATGATAAAATGAACGGGTCAAAATAGGACACCCTGACGATCCGCATAGACATGTGGCGTATTTTTGCAAAATTGGGCGACTTTAATCTATTGCACTATGCATGCGGCTATGTGGCAAAATCTCCAGGATTCGCTCCACAGAATTTCCATTTACGTACTGTTTCGGCTTAAGTATGATAAAATGAACGGGTCAAAATAAGGCACCCTGACGATCCGCATAGACATGTGGCGTATTTTCGCGAAATTGGACGACTTTAATCTATTGCACTATGTATGTGGCTATGTGGCAAAATCTCCAGGATTCGCTCCACAGAATTTCCATTTTCGGACTGTTTCGTCTTAAGTATGATAAAATGAACGGGTCAAAATGGGACACCCTGACGATCCACATAGACATGTGGCGTATTTTCGCGCAATTGGACGACTTTAATCTATTGCACTATGTATGTGGCTATGTGGCAAAATCTCCAGGATTCGCTCCACAGAATTTCCATTTTCGGACTTTTTCGTCTTAAGTATGATAAAATGAACTGGTCAAAATAGGACACCCTGACGATCCGCATAGACATGTGGCGTATTTTCGCGAAATTGGATGACTTTAGTCTATTGCACTATGTATGTGGCTATGTGGGAAAATCTCCAGGATTCGCTCCACAGAATTTCCATTTTCGGACTTTTTCGTCTTAAGTATGATAAAATGAACGGGTCAAAATAGGACACCCTGACGATCTGCATAGACATGTGGCGTATTTTCGCGCAATTGAACGACTTTAATCTATTGCACTATGTATGTGGCTATGTGGCAAAATCTCCAGGATTCGCTCCACAGAATTTCCATTTTCGGACTTTTTCGTCTTAAGTATGATAAAATGAACGGGTCAAAATAGGACACCCTGACGATCCGCATAGACATGTGGCGTATTTTTGCGCAATTGGGCGACTTTAATCTATTGCACTATGTATGTGGCTATGTGGCAAAATCTCCAGGATTCGCTCCACAGAATTTCCATTTTCGAACTTTTTCGTCTTAAGTATGATAAAATGAACGTGTCAAAATAGGACACCCTGACGATCCGCATAGACATGTGGCGTATTTTCGCGAAATTGGATGACTTTAGTCTATTGCACTATGTATGTGGCTATGTGGCAAAATCTCCACGATTCGCTCCACAGAATTTCCATTTTCGGACTTTTTCGTCTTAAGTATGATAAAATGAACGGGCCAAAATGGGACACAACGACGATCCGCATAGACATGTAGCGTAGGGCTATACAGCATTAATCGATTGCGATTCGCATGTTACTACGAATATGTATTTGGAAATTTTCGTTTTAATTATAATTATTTGACCGTATTTTTGATGGGTTGTAGTACTGTGGGTTTGAAAGTTTAATGTTCATATTTAATAATGATGACACTTAAAATCTTTAAAAGGTGTTTTTATATTTTTTAAATCTTTGATATGTCATTATGTTTATTTAATTTTTTAATTTTTTTAAAAAATTTTTTAAGGGTCTTTTGAAATTAAATAAAATTTAAAATCAAAATCTTGTAGTTTCGTCTTATACAGGGTTAACTAACTAATACATATAAAGGAAAATATGGCTTAGTAAAAACTTCTCATGATCCATCCGATTCGAGAAATTTTTACTAAAAATTTTACTAAACAGTTCGTAAAGAAATTAGTAAAATTTTCTCGGACATATCCGGAATCTAGTAACTGATGTTCGGATTGAGCGACGCTTGCTGTTGTTAGATACTCGTGTAATAAACTATGGTGTTCAGCGAAATTTAGATTTGCAATTATACACGCTGTGATTGTTATTCAAGCAGTTGAAGCAAAAGTTTTGTTTAATCAACATCGATTTTCTATCGATTACTGCCATTTCTTTAAATTTACTACACTCAAATAGCTTGTGCTCTCCATCACATACTGAACATACCTGGCTTTTAGTTGTTTCACTTGACACTACATGGCTCCTAACATTTCATTTGGAATTGGTTGCCTGAGGTTGATAACGTTTGTTTTGGCGTTTTATCGATCTTATCGAGTGCATCGATCCTTTTCGGGAGAAAAACAAAAAACTGTTTTAAGCTTGGCAAATCACAATCTGCAGATACTTGTGCCCATAAACTGTTAGTCTCGTTATCAAGCTTGTTGACTAAAATGTGGATTAACCAGTGGTCTCTGATTTCTGTTTCTTCCTCTAATGCCTTAACTCCTCATATTATTTCGTCCGACGTGTCTAGAAGTGCTCTAACGCTTATGTTGTTTGGTGTCGTTGCTGCTGGTTTATATACATAAAACTTTTTATGAACGTATGGATTGTGTGCTTTCTGCGGTCGTATCTCTCTCTCTCTCTCTCTCTCTTAATTTTCGCAATGGCTCAATGTAATTGGCATCCGTGATGCTGAAATGTTTTAATAAATTCGCTGCTTCTCCTTTCAACTATAACTTATGGTCCTGGAGTTTTTGTGAAGGCGTTAGTCTTGTGTTGTCAAGGACAGTTGAACAATACAAATCGTGGAATAACTGCCACTTGGTGTAGTTGCCAGAGAATTCTGGACCTTTTATTTTTGGCAGCTTCACATCAATGTGGTGTCCCGCCATGGCAATCTTTTTTCTTAAAGCAAGATTTAGCCCTGCTGCGGCTTTATAATAATTTTCGCAGAAAGAGATTTACTGGTTTGAATCGTAGCTCCAACATTAGGGCTTGGATCAACCATTCTGATTACTCTCTTAATCGATCTTGGCTCGATAAAATATCTCAAAGTTGGACAAAATGCATTCTTTGAGTGATATTGAGGAATCTAAAAGATTTTGGTGTTCACCGGTCACCCTGGTGCCTAATGCAAATAGTAAGACTCGTTCGTGTTTGGGTGCCCGAAAAATGATTAAAGTGAGTAATTTCCTATACTTAAACTATTTCCTAATAACTTTGTATTACTCTTGACCTTGAGAAAAAATACAACCGATTTCTATATATGAGGTATTTTGATTCAATTTGATCTTTTGCAATTTCTCTTTCTTACTTATTCATAGTCTTAAGTAGTATCGAAAATTAATTAAAACTAAAAAGATTTCCCATATTCACGTGGCCTCATTTAAAATTAACGTACCTCCTGTAATTTAGTCTAACTTACTGGTATCCCTATGGCCGGAAACAACTTTATCAGCATGAATTTGTCGATATAACGTTGCGAGTGGTACCCGACCATTTCATCGTAAACACTTAATCGTAAAACTGGTTAATCGTGTGAATATTCATACCGGCCTTACGCCAGTAAATTATATAGGCAGAAGGCAGTTAATCGTACACCACGTTTTTGTATGATCATTTATTCTTATTTTAGTAAAAAGCCTCTTCGTACGTCGATTAAGTGCTTATCACTTAATCAAAAAGATGTAATCGTAAGACAAGTTAACCGTAGGACCATTTAATCGTAAACGGTTAATCGTATCTGGTGGTTCATTTTAATATATCACATCTTAATCCTTTGATCACATTCGATTCTTAGAGACTGGTTGCCGCCGCCGCCCTCAAACGGGTCTGAGTTAAATGGTCGATTCCAAAAATGTCAATAGAAAAATATCGAAAGACAAAATATCGAAACAAATTTAGAAGTGTTCGAAAAATAAATATTAATCTTTTTCGTCGAGTTTATGATCGAATTTCCACTAGCTGTTTATCTTAGAGGCCCAATATCCTCTCCTCCTTACGCTTCTTCAAATTTAATTATTTTAAGAAGCACAATTGTTTGGATATGTGAATAAGAAATTGACAGCGAAAATATTCGGTTCTCCTGATCTAGCCTTCATTTCTAATTCTTCAACGAAAATAATGAATTTGAAAAAATGCCTTTTTAAAAATTCATAAATTGCTTTAAATTCGATTAAGCAGATCACAAAAAAAATTCAACGCGTTAGTCGATCGATAATTTTTTTTTGTTAAATGGATGGTACTGAAGTTAGTCGAAAATTTCAGCCGAAAAAAACTGCATTATCGACATATTTCGTATCAGGTGATAGTACAAAATTCTGTTGATATTAGACGCTACTGAAGTTAGCCGAAAATTTCATCCGAAATAAACCCTGCATTATCGACATATTTCGTATCAGGTGGTAGTACAAAATTCTGATGCTACTGAAGTTAGCCGAAAATTTCAGCCGAAAAAACCCTGCATTATCGACATATTTCGTATCAGGTGGTAGTACAAAATTCTGTTGATATTAGCCGAAAATTACATGTTATTGAAATTCACAGTAAATTTCGGCCGAAAAAAATTTGAATAATCAATATCACATAATCCGAATGTTTAAAGGTCATATGAACAGGGTGAAGTTAGACCGTTTCGTAAATAGCTGGATCCCATATTTATAATTTGTTGTATTAGGGGCCAATGAATTTGAGTTATGGCACTAACAGTGAACACCTGTGCCAAAAGTCGGGCCATATTTTATGTAGCATCATAGTGAAATAAATTAAAAACTGGACGCATGTTTAGTGGTAATTTGTACTGGGAGAAGTTAGACAGACTCGTAATTAGCTGGCTCCCACATTTATAATTTGTCGTGTTAGGGGCCAATGATAATGGTAATTTTTACTGGGGGAAGTAAGTTCAATTCGTAAATAGCTGGATCCAATATTTATTTACAGTTGAGTTGATATGACATGCAACTCAAATTCATTGGCCCCTAACACGACAAATTATAAATATTGGATCCAGCTAATTACGAGTCTGTCTAACTTCACCCAGTTCATATGACCTTTAAACGTTCGAACTATTTGATATTGATTATTAAAATTTTGTTCGGCCGAAATTTACTGTTAACTTCAATAACATGTAATTTTCGGCTAATATCAACAGAATTTTGTACTACCACCTGATACGAAATATGTCGATAATGCAGGGTTTTTTGCGGCTGAAATTTTCGGCTAACTTCAGTAGCATGTTAAATGGGACAATTCCTCTCAAGATTGTTTTAATATTTGAATCATATGTGAATTATAAAAGACTTCTTACATTAAATGTTTAATTTAATTTTAATTTTAAAACTTTTATTTATAATCCACAAACCGTTTACTTGGGGTTTGGCATATATGGTCGAAAACGATATGCTCGAAAAAAATATCGAACTCAAAAATACCCATAATAAAAATCTCTTTCTTCCTAGATTAACTGGTCTTACGATTAACTGAACTCACGATTAAGTGTTTCTACGGTTATCTGGTCATATCATGAAATACTTACGATGATGTGGTGTACGATTAAATGTTTCCGATGGTATGGACAGTAGAGCAGATGATAATGGGGATTTACTGTCAGTTTATCATGAACAATTTATCGTATAACAGTTTATCGTTTTAACCAATTATCGTAAAACAGATTATCGTGAGGACAGTTTATGACATATCACAATTAGCACACGCAATTAGCTTGGATTTGAAGTATCTTAAAACATAAAACTTTTTTCATAATGTATTTCGTATAAGAATTCGATCATTTCTTAACTATCCTGATGAAATTGGGTAT
This sequence comes from Nephrotoma guestfalica, assembly GCA_963691935.1. Taxonomy (NCBI): domain Eukaryota; kingdom Metazoa; phylum Arthropoda; class Insecta; order Diptera; family Tipulidae; genus Nephrotoma; species Nephrotoma guestfalica. The sequence continues at coordinate 237,619,969 of OY829914.1, forward strand.
GTTGGATGGCAATGGGATTCTCAAATGATTTTTGGAAGAAGTTCTCGTCGATCTGGGCCAGAACTCGTTAATTTCTTAACCAATTATGATGACATAGGGTATGTTGGATGGAAATGGGATTCTTAAATGATTTTTGGAAGAAGTTCTTAAATCTGAGACAGACTGATGATAGATGCTAAAGCATCCAGTCTTACCAGAAACTTGCTTACATCATGAGCTCAAGATAGATACTTGCTTACGTCGCCTCTAACATGGAGAGCAGTAGCTGATGATGTATTTGCGGCATTAACATTTGCCCTGACATGTAGTGTCAATAACAAGAAGCAAAGCAGAATTTTGCTTAAATCGTTTTCAATAGACCACCTTATTCATTTAGAGTTACCTAGCGAGCGTATTAATTAAGGAATTTTCGCCCTGATATCACCTTCAAATATAATTTAATCAGATTGTCGATATAGAATTGAAAATCGTACAATATTACAAAAATAAAATATTTGCGAAATGCAATGCGATTGCTATCAAACCTTCTCTCAATAAAGTACGAAAACTTCGTAACGAATAAAAAATTTATACAGAATATTGAAAAGTTAAGTGAATTATGAATTAAAGATGGATATTCTACAAGAAATGAAACAATCGAAACGGAAAGAACAAGTATTTCAACAAAACTTGATATGTTGGCACTACAGTAAAAATTGGCAATACCTTCATCGATTATAACCGGAAACACACGGAACGCAATTTGTAGAAGCAATAACGAACCAGCCGGAATTTGGAGTTGGGTTACTCATCACTAACATCACCAATATTAGCCATCATATTTTTGTACTCAGGTTTCTTGGACGTTACTTTGATATTTCGTTTGTCAATATCCAAGCTCCAAGTGAAGATAAACTCGATTAAAACAAGCATGTTTTCTACAAACCACGGAATCGTGAGCAAAACACTATAATACGGCGAAAAAATATTACTGGATGAGTTAAATGTTCAAATCAGAGGCGCTCACGAGGTATATCGCGGCACCATCAGTTCGAACTCCGCACGTTCTGTTTTTAAACAACAAAGCGACATGGACCATTCTTCTAGTTGTGTTCACACACTGTGCCAAGTAGTTGCAAAAAACGTCTAACATCTACATATATACAACGTAAAATAACCCTTCCATCATCATGTATGGTCAAACAGTCCGTTATATTATTGAAGCATTTCATAAATCATGGTAACTGCGAATATTTTGATAATACTAATTCAGTTATTTCTTGATTTCGTCGGAGATCAGTGTTAAGGTGGCCATATTCTAGAATTTCTCCCAGAAACCATTTAAAAATCTCATTTCCATCCAACGTACCCAATCCCATCATAATTGAATAAGAAATTATCGAATTCCGTCCTAGATGACCATATACAAGAACTTCTTCCAAAAATCATTTAAGATTTTACTTAATCTCAATATAATCGGTTTATAAACTAGCGGCTCCTTCCTAGATAGCCATATTCCAGAACTTCTTCCAAAATCTGTTTTTGAATCCCTTTTCCATCCAAAATAAAAAATTCAATCAAAATCAGTTAAAAAATGACCGAATTCCGTCTCAGGTGGCCATATTCCAGAACTTCTTCCAAAAATCTTTCCAGAATCCCATTTCCATCCGACATACCTAATATCATCATAATCGGTTAAGCAATGGCCAAGTTCCTTGCCATGTGGTCATATTCCAGAACTTGAAAATAAATTACCGAATTCCGTCCCAGGTGGCCATATTCCAAGCATTCTAAAAAACATTCTAGAATCCCATTTCCATCTAACATACTCAATCCCATCATAATTAGGTAAGAAATTAACGAGTTCCCCCCAGGTGGCCTTATTCCAGAACCTCTTCCAAATATCATTTAAGAATCTCAATTCCACCCAAAATATTCAATCCCATTTTGATCGATTAATAAAGGCCGAATTGAATATAATTTTATAAACCGAAGACACTTTATTATTTTATTTACACGATAAATTGTGTCCACGGTAAATTGTGTCCAGGATAAACTGTTATACGGTAAAATGTTCACGATAAATTGAAACGCTTTAAATAGTTTACGATAAAACTACAGTCACCCGATAATGGGACGGACATTAATCGATGACTTTAGCGATAAGACATTCGTTTTGCTATATGGTTTTTCGTAGTTTTTGCGGAATTATAGGGAATCAAGAGTAGCATAGCAATCAATAAAACAGTTGAGCTCGCAAAATTCAGAACGAATATTTATTTCAAATAACTCATAAAACACACATCCGCGGTTTACACGTTCATCACATTTTATTAATATTTTAGTTTTAAAATTGTTAATCAAAATCCACAGAAAGTGAACACCCGTACGATTTATAATTCGTCACATCATACGTATCTCGGCATATAAAATGCGTTAATCCACCACATGCACCATCGTTCCATTGATAATTACGATACCCAGCAAGTACTATACAATTTTCCGTTTCATTTAACACGGGATTAAACCAATTGTCCGGGTTCGAGCCAAACCAATCGTTATACATAATTTGTTGGCCCGTTGTTAACCAATAATAATTACCCTCACTTCCCAAATCGGTACCACTGGTCCAAAATGATAGGCTTGTTAAGTTATGCTTCATATGATACTGGTCCAAAATTCGGCGAACCCGAGCATTTTCTATTTCTGTCCGAACATCCAATAAATACATGCCGAGGCTTGAACAATATCGATAGGCTTGATGCCAACTCTTTGTGAGTGGATAACTTATATAGTAAAGGCGTCCATCTTGTTTTATGAATTCACCGCAATCGCCTGATTTCAGCAGAACGAGTGAAAATATGATTAAGTTTAATAGATGCATTGTTACGTTTGGACTGACTAGTAAACGTATTTTTGGCATTTTTATATAAAAATTTAGAACGGATATGCTCATGATTATGCAAAACCACCTACAAAATGTTAACGCATTTGTATTTTACTTCCCTCAAATTCTTATCAGATTACTGTTCTCATGTCGTATTTCTGATTAGTTCTCGCAAGTGAATTTGAGTTTAAACTAAACTTAAATTTTATTTTTAAATTACAAATTTTTTTATCTAATGTTTGAAAATATTAAACAACTTTCTTATTCTTTCTTTTATTCGTAGGAACAAAATGTGCTGATTAAGACAGGCAAGTAAATTATTCAGGGCTCAACACCTGGGCGGTTGTTGTGACTGTTGATATCCGTGTAGGACCATTTCATCTAGATAATTTTATTTGGGAGATAATGTTGGGCAGCAGGTAATAATGGTAGGGTGAATGAGTGCGTGGAACACTCCATTTAAACGGGGACTCAAGATGTACAATCACAAGGATGCATGAGTCCGGTACCATAACAACGATGTCAATGTATAGGGCACACACATATGATCCCACAAGTTTTTGATCTGAATTTTTTAAATGCAATTACAACTGAATTATACGATCGGATTTTGTCATGAAATGTGCGGTAATTTGAATGTGCTGGACAACTTAAAAACTCTTAAACATATAGGGGTTTCCAATAAGAGGTTTCATTTTGAAGTAGCCTGCTTTCAATAGAACGTAAGGTTTTGGGTTATATTCAGATTCGTAAGGGCCCTAACAAAGTGAGGATTATAGGAATCCCTCAGCCATTTTGTGATGAAATTAAATGATTTACGAGTACGCTATTTCGGCAGCTGTCAATTTTGAAGCTGTCATCTTTTGACATTTGACAAGTCAAAACTACGCCATTACTAAAATTGGTTCGATACACGCTTCAATAACGCATTGCAATTGTTAAAATTCACTACAAAAATGGTGAAAATTTTGCAGTCACAGTTCGCAAAATTAAAGCACTTTTGGGTCGTCGTGAAGCACCTTCTCGGCCGACAATAGTGAAACTGGTGGAAAGATTTGAGCTGTTGGGGCAAGTTAGTGATGTGAAGAATTGAAACCGTGTGCTTCGCTCAATAACAACTGAGAATATTGCTGCTATAGCCCGTAGTGTTGACGAAAACCCACGTTTGTCGATTCCTCGTCGATCTTTGGAATTAGACATTCCACAAATGACACCTAAACATCGTATCTTTGCTGATTGGGTCCTTCAAATGCATCAAAATGATCCGGATTTTCATTTAAAAATCATCTTCAGTGATGAGGCCCATTTTTACCTCGGAGGCTACGTTAATAAGCAGAATTATCGCATTTGGAGCTCAAAAACCCAAGAATGTTTTTTGAAAATCCTCTCCATTCTCAACGTGTCACTGTTTGTGATTGGGCGGTGTGATTTCGCCCTTACGGAAGATTAGAAGATTGGAATTGGAAGATATTGATGTGGACGACGTTTATTTTCAGCAAGACGGCGCATCGTGCCGCGCAAGCAACGAAACAATCACAATTTGCAAGAACAGTTTCCTGACCGTATTATTTCTCGAAGAGGTGATCACAATTGGCCACTGAAATCTTGTGATTTAACACCTTTAGATTTTTTTCTTTGAGCCCACGTGAAAGATAAGGTCTATGCCAATGCTCCACAATCGATGCAATGCCTTAAAGATGGAATTCGTGAAGTTATCGAGGACATACAGCCGCAAATGTCCGAATTGGTCATGGAAATTTCATGAAAAGGATATGGTGCTGCAAGCGCAGCCGTGGCGGCCATTTGGCTGATATCGTTTTCAAATGTTAATGGCATACCTTCCGTATTAAACCATTTTAAAATGGCTGGATACAAAAAAGCTTGACGTTTGGGTACCACATGAAATAACAGTTAAAAAATAAATAGAACTGAAACGGAACGAAATCGAGCCATTTTTAAAGCGAATGATTACTGGTGATGAAAAGTGGATAAGATACGACAACGTTGTGCGAAAAAGATCATGGACGAAACGAGGTGAAGCTTCCCAAACGGTATCAAAGCCAGGATTGACGCCAAGAAAGGTAATGCTTTGTGTTTGGTGGGATTGGAAAGGAATCGTGCATTATGAGGTGCTGCCACCGGGCCAAACGATTGATTCTAATCTTTTCTGTCAGCAACTAACGCATTTAAGGCAAGCAATTCAGTAGGCATTGTGTTACATCATAATAACGCTAGACCACACACATCATTCATTACCAGGCAGAAACTAAGAGAGCTTGGCTCGGAGGTATTGATGCACCCACGATATAGTCCTGACCTTGCACCATCGGACTACAATTTGTTCCGGTTCATGCAGAACCATCTTAATGGTTTTACATTAAATTCAAAAGAGGCCTGCGAAAATGAGTTGTCTCGATTTTTCGCCTCTAAACTACAGAAGTTCTACAGTGATGGGATCATGGCTCTACAAGAAAAATGGCAAAAGGTCATCGATCAAAATGGCACATGAAATTGTGCACTGTGGTTTTCGGCCGCAGACTCGGCCGTTGTGTACTCAATTGAAAGAGTCGCGTTGTCTTTTTGTCAACGAACAAGAAACGCGCTGAGTTTTCTTCTTTGTTAGAAATAAATTTTGTTTTTCACACGGTTCCACCCCTGTTGGAGTAAAGTGCTCATGGGCCGATACATCATCGATGTCAGTACTATAAATCAAATGTGGTATACCGAAAATACTATGAAGTCTCAAAATAGTGTAAATGGTCCTCGGTTAAGCATCGTACCAGTCGTTAATATCATCTATATCCAAATCTGCATCGAATCATACGTTTCACATTTGGGCTAAGATTTTTATGTGAAATGAATTTACAATTTTTTCCACTGCTTCTCGTTTTTGCTCAGTTCATTTCAGGGCTAACTATAGTTAGAAACGCCTAGATGTAAAGTAACCCTATTTATTCCAAAACTGACCTCCATGTCTTAAAATATGATGATGATATTCGACTAAGACTGAAGATAAAATTCTGACATGAATAAATCGCCGACATATTAGTCCTCTTCGATGTTGGTCCTAACTTGAATTTCTGTAGAAGTTCTAGAAAGTTCCTAGAGACATGTTTAGCCAATTGGTTTAGCGGGTATGTTGTGCGCAATGTCAGGTAGCGAATAGATCATTCGGAAGTGAACTTCGCTGACTACATAGCCCAACTATTTTCCCTCCTTTAGCAAAAACCTACTTTTTAACGTTTGTAATTAATTCTGATGTTTTCAAGCGAACAGAGTGTGCCTACTTTTATGTCAGTCTGTGAGACATTGAATAACTGAAATTTGTCAACCGATTGACTTGATTAGACATGTTTTTTAAACGCCAATTCGGTACAGTTTTAATCATGAATCGCTTCACACCGAAGCAACGTGCCGAAATAGTGACGCTGTGCATTTAAGATAATTGTTCAGTTGTGTTAACTCAACGTGCATATCGTCGAAAATAGCATGGCCAACAGGCACCGTCTGACAATACTATTCGTCGTTTGGTGTCGAATTTTGTTCAGCACTGGGCAGTGAGAGATCGTCAACATCAACGATCAAGACGTTCCAATAAACTGGTTGAAGCATTTTGGTGTCAGTGGGACCACTTTGCGACTTATTTTGAAGAATGATTTGCATTTGTTTCCGTATAAAGTGCAATTGCCGACAGACCGTCCACGTTGCTTGGAATACGGCCAAACAGTCGCTCGAATGGTTGCGAACTGAACTTGATTTTTGGAAGCAAATTTTGAGGACCAACGAGGCCCATTTTATACCTTCTGGCGGCATTAATAAGCATATTGCTACATTTGGGGAACGGAGAACCCACACGAGCAAATCAAACAATTCAGTTTCTGCGACGAAAATTCCCTGAACGTCTGATGTCAAAAAGAGGCGACATTGACTGGCCACCCAGATCTCCAGATCTGACCCCTCCGGACTTCATTTTGTGGGCTTATTTGAAAAGTAAAGTGTATGCCAGCAAACCTCCGAGCATTGTCAGCTCAAGACAAATATTCGTGCCGAAATCATCGCTATACCGCCCCGAGATGCTCGAAAAGGTAAATGGAAAACTAAGCAAAACTTGCACATTTTGCTTTTTCCAATAAAGGCGGCGACTTAATTGATGTGGTATACAAAAACTAGTCCAAATCAGTCATTAAAGACAGGAATGAAGTGCTGAGAAGAAACATGGCTGATGTTGTTTCACTATGGCAAACCTACTTTCAAAATCTGCTAAATCGGGATGACGAACGGACCCCAATTAGAGCAATTGATCCACAGGCGAAGAGGTCTTTGTCGAATATCCTACAGTAGAGGAGGTAAATATTAGTAGTTGGGCTTTTACCGAATACCTGCTAGAGAGACAAAGAATTTTCTAATATATAAATTGCCATTAAACTTCTTTTTGGGTCCAGTTTTTAATTCAACCCCGCAGGCAGTGCACTGTCAAAAATTACTCTCTGTGTTTTTAATCAACCTGACTACTGCGTTTTTGTACTTGGCTCTTCAAAATTTACTCTGAAATAACTGTCAGTCTACGAAAAGGGTGCGGCCCGTTACGCTTAAATTTGTTACTTCTCAGTCAAAGAGCACCGATAAAACCAAAATACCTTTCCACTAAAAGCAAAATGAATCACACTTTGAATGAAAATTTCTAATCGGAAATCACATTTATGTCATAAAAATATTAAAACATCAATAAATTAAATTGATGTGAGAACAGATAAAAATAAATTTAACGATCTTATCCATGTTCGAAAGATCGGCGGCGGCCGGTTAATGTCATGAACACACAAATTGTAAAAATATGACGAATTTGAATGATTTGTTTGGGATTATGAATGACCCACAACATAATATTTTATTTAAAAATTTACGACCGATGTATATTATTGTGGGCGATTATTATTTTAACAAAATGTAAAACCAATTCAAAAACTTAGTAAAATGAAAAAAACTTGTAGAAGATAAGCGAAAATCTCCATGCCTACAGATAAATAAATCAAAATTTTATTGAGTTTACTAAAAAATATTTTCAATTGTCATTGGTGGTCTGGAAATTTTCAAAATGCGGTACACCGCGTTTCCATATTTTCCATTCCATTAGATCATTCTTATATAGCGTCTTAACGTAAATACACCGGAATGACGTAATACAAACACTTTATGATCTTATAGTGGTGTACAGAGAAGCGATACATAAAATCCAACATAAATCATTTTTGCTTTATGATCTTTTGATATCTTGTGATATATATCATTTTCCAAATAAAATATACAAAAATACGAAAATCGCAAGTAGAACTTTTCTGTTAACACCGCACTCTAATCCGCACAGAACAAACAAAACAGGTCTGCTCACCGCATAAAGGCAAGATAAATGAGATTCGGCTGAACAATTTTAATGAAATATTTGTTTTTGTTATTGGTGCGCTGATTTAATTATTTGATATGTTGTGCGGAATTAAACAAAACACAAGCGTGACCTCTCTGGCCAAATCGATTGTGTTCATTGTGCATGAAGCAGACCACTTTTAAATCGCGTGCGCGCGGTTCTATATTTATTCGGAAATTAGCAGAAAGCAATGAAAATTCGCCATAAAATCAATTTAAATTTGTATTTATTTATAAGTTTTACAACAACAATAATAAAACAAATTAAAACTGTTTTGGTCATATACTCGTAAATTTCCACAAAATGAGCAAACTTCTATAAATTTCTTGGACTTTGAGCTAATAAATAACTAAGGGCTGTAATTTGATATACAACGAATTTTATGACACTCAAATGTTTCTGATAACCACGCGTAACAAAAATCTGTTTTAAAATTCATCTTATAATAAATTGGATGAGCAATTTTAGTGGCTTCTTAAAAATTTCTTGGAAAATCCCAACACCAAAATATTTATCTGTGCACAAAATTTTAAGAATTATGATATTTTTATTACGCGAGGCAGGTTTTTAAGAGAAACGGACCGACCTGCAATTGGAGCACGGTTTAAGAAATAAACAAATTGAATCGTAGAAATCGAAATTAATTCAAATAAATAATTTTATTATATTGATTTGCAAAAATCTGTAGGTGTAATGTGGCGTGCCCTACCTACTTCAGTTCCGTAATTAATAAATCGATTTTCTTAAGAACTATTTTCAGAGAAAATTTTGTTAATTGATCAAACCACACAATAGTTAAGGCACGCCAACGCTCTTCTAAGTATTTACAATTGGACAGTGTGATCTAAATTCAACCGACCGATGACTAACATTATGTACAGTAAAAATTCCAAAAATCAGATTTTTTTAAAAAAGAAACCCATTAAAATTGAAAAGTTGAGATTCATAACTAAGAAGTTGCGGAAATTAAAAAAATCGTCTCTTTATCACTAAATCTTCCCACACGGGAAAAATATTTCACAAACTTCTTCTGGAACGAAATTTTTCTCTCTTGTGGTTGTGTCTTTGGGAATTTAGACGTATTTTATTTCCACCCAGTTTCTTCTGTTTAAACTAAAAGTAGTAAAAGACAAAACGACATTTTCAATTAGTCATTATCTTTTTCAATTCAAACTCGGGTAGCCGAACCCAAACGAACCAAAACCGAAATTAAGACAAATACATTAGCTCAAATAAAAGTTACTCATATTAGAAATATCAAAATTTAATTTTCAAATATCCAAATTTTATCTCAATTTTAAATTTTTAAATTTCACTAAATTTAGAAACACCAAAAATTCACTCAATTTTGAAATATTAATATTTCTTGAAATTTTCAGAAGCTAAAATTACACTCAATTTTAAAATGATCAAATTTCATTTCAGTTTGAAATGGTAAAATAACACTCAAATTAAAAATGTTCAAATTTGGAAATGTTTAACTTTCACTTAGGTTTGGCATAACAAATGTCTGTCAAGAAAGCATATCACTCAATTTTGAATTTTTTTTAAATGTTCAAATTTCACTCAATTTTGACATGTTAAAAATTCGCTCAACTTAGAAATGAAAGTATTTCACGTAATTTCAAAATGTTAAAATTGCACTAAATTTTAAAAAGTTTAAATTTAACTCACTTCGGAAAGATTCATATTTTACTTCAGTTCAATTCTCTGTGCATTAGGTTTGACATGATAAACTATCACTTAATGCCGAAATGTTCAAGTATATATTACTCATTTTTGAAAATTCACTCAATTTCGTAAACTTTAAATTTCACTCTATATTCAAATGGTAAAATATCGCTCAAATTTGAAATAGAATAATTTTACGCAATTTTGAATTGTTTAAATTTTAACCAATTTAAAATGCTCACATTTCAGTTAATTTTCAAATGATTCAATTTTAAAATATTCAAATTTCATTTAAATGGTTATTTTCTATAATCTACCTACAAGAAATGTGTTGCCCCATTAACTGAACACTCTTCAAAACATTTTATCCATTTCGCAAGGTACTCTAAATAACTTTATCGCACATAGAAAACCGAAATAATTTCGCTAGTTTATATTTTCTTTTTAGGAATTAAAGGTTGCCGCGGAAAACATTACAAATGGGTATTTGACAGTAACATTATGTACGTGAATAAGTCCAATTAAGTCCAAGTACGTGAATAAGTCCAATTAAGAACGTTGAGTCTTGATGAGTCAGTGTTAAATGTTCCATTTTAGGTTTTCCAGAATTATCTACTGAAATGTCTAAATTTGACTCAAATTGTAAATATTTAAATTTCACTAAGGTTTGGTGTGCTTAAATGGCTTATAGCAAGAAATGTATACATGTCACTCAATTTTGAAAAGTTCCAATTTCGCTCAATTTTTAAATGTTTGAGATATTACAAATTCAGTTATCAGAAATGATAGTATTCTACGTAATTTTAAAATGTTAAAAATCTCACTCTAGTTTGAAAAGGTAAGTTCCACACAATTTTGAAAAGTTTAAATTTCACGTTCACGTTCAACCCTATTTTATAATATTAACATTTCAGTCAAATTTTGAAACGGTCAAAGAATTACTTAATATTGAAATTTTCAAAATTAATTCAAGTTGTGGAAATGTGGAAATTTCCCTTAGGTTTCACATGATAATCTATCACTTAATGCCGAAATGATCAAGTACATATTACTTATTTTTGAAACTTCATTCTATATTCACTCAATTTCGCTCAAATTTTAAATAGTAAATTTTAGGAATTTTGTAATGTTTAAATTTCATTCAATTTGAAATTTTCAAATTTCACTTAATTTTGAAATAGTAAAATGTCACGCGTCAGAAATATTTAAATAAAAAGATTCAGATTTAAAATGTTAAATTCAGTCGGATTTTACGGAATATTAACATGTTCGAATTTAACTCAATTTGGAAATTTTCAAATTTTCTTTTAAAGCTTAACATGGTAAAATATAACTCAAGTCAAAAAATGTTTAAACACATTTTTGAAATGCTAAAATTTTACTCAGTTTGAAATTTACAAATTTCGTTAAATTCAAATTTCGCTCAAGATTTAAATGGTAAAATATTGTTTAGATTTAAATTGGTAAAATTTCACACAAATTTGAATAGAAAAATTGTACCCAATTTTGAAATGTTTTAATTTCACCCAATTCGAAATGTCTACATTTCACTGAATTTAGAATTTTATATCCAGTAATTTTATAATGTTAAAATTTCACTCAAATGTACAATATTCAAATTTCAGTAAAGTTTGCAACAGTAAAATGTCACTCAAGTTAGAAATGTTAAAACACAAATCACTCATTCAATTTTGAAATGTTTGAAATATTTTACTGAATTTTGATATGTTCGAATTTAACTCAATTTTTTAATGTTCTAATTTTCTGTTTAGGATTAACAAGGTAAAATATAACTCAAGTCGGAAAATGTTCAAATACATGTAACACAAATTCATTAAATTTTCAAATTGCATTTGAAATTTACTCAGCTTAAAATGTTCAAATTTCATTAAACTTGAATTTGACTCAATATGCAAATGAAAAAATATTAAGTTTAAAATGATTAAATTTCACTCAATTTGGAAACAGTAAAATTTTCACTCAATTTTGAAAGATCAAATATCACTTAAGTTTGAGATTAGCGAGAATTTAGAATGTATTTCATTTCAATCCAGTTTATTTTTGACGAAACGACATTTTAAATTTCTTTACACAACAACATGCCATGGTGTCACTTATACCGTTAGCGACGCTGAATTCTACATGAAATTTAGGAAAAAATAGTTGCATGTCGATCGGACCCTGCTAAAATTAACCTGTAGTTTCCAGCCGAAAGTAAAACAAAATCGATAATGGAAATATTGTGTTTGCTACCTCAGTCAAAATTAAAAAATTGTTTGTCATTTATTTTTTTTTATGTTTTAATCTATGCCATCTGTTCTGGGGCCGAAGCACTCCCAACTCTTTCGCGGTTCGTTTTTCCCGTCTTGCCTTACGCATTCCTTGCCAAATCGAGAACGTACGGCTATGGTCCGATTTACGTAGAACCATCTGTACATTGCATATCTCCATGCCAGCCTATATTACTGGCATGGAAGATGGGTCGGCTCATAAGTTGTGCACTCCGACAGGGGGTCATAGTTGTGTTCATTTTCATCACCGATCGTAATCAAATGATGAAAATCCCTTTTGCATCCTGCTCCTATCGGGATTCGAACCCGATACCTCATTTATGTATTTTTTTATTTTATCAAAAAAAATACTCAAATTGAAAAATGATTTAAAACTAAACGGAAAATTAAAGATTAACTGTAGACTGATAAAAAAACATTATTCTTTTTGATTGAAAGGTAGCCGAGCCCAAATTGAAAATCGAACCAAAGCCGAAATTAGAACGCTAAACAAAATCTATTGATTGTATGTCCTTTTACTCAAATCATTTTGATTAGATTCAACTTACTCATCTTTCACTTTTATTTAAATTAAATTTTCGAATTTAACTAAATTTGGAAAAATGTTCAAATTTCTCTAGTGCGTGAAATGGTAAAATATAACTATAATTCAAATTGTAAATAATATTTAAGGTTAAAATTATAAAACGTCTCTCAAACTTGAAATTGTAAAATTTCATTTAATTTAGAAACGTTTAAAATTTCACTCAATTTGAAAATATTTAAATTTCACTTAAGTTTGAAATGTTGAAAATATAACTGAATTTTAATATGATCGAATTTAACTCAATTTGGAAACAGTAAAATTTTCTCTCAATTTTGGAAAATGTTCAATTTTCAATTTGAAATGTTCAAATTTCACTTAACTTTGAGATAGTGAAATGTCACTCAAGTTGGAAATTTCCAAATACAAGTTACTTTAAAATTAAACCAATTTGAAATGTTCAAATTAATCTTGATGAGATATTAAAAATTCACTCATTTAGAAATTTTATATCTAGAATTTCATGTGAACATTTATCTACAACTTTGATATCATATTTCGTTGAGTCTTTGAGAAAGACTAAGAAATTTAACGAAAACTCTAAATTCGATTCGTTCATGGAGATTACCTGGGCTAGTTTCCACCATGGAAATGTTGACTAAAATAGTAGTTCACTTTATTTTAGGTAATTCCACCAATAAACAAATCAATAAATTTTCACGTAACAACCATACACTCGTATCTAGTCCGTTTCAGGGTTTCTAAAAATTAAAATTCACTCCTCCTGCTCGCTACTTTAATTTTCACATTTTCCAAAAAAAACCAAAACAAAAAATCATAATAATATAATCAAAAGGCAAAAAAATCAAAAATTTATACAACTGAGACACACTCGAATCAAAAGCAAAACAAAAAAAAATTACCAAAAAGAAAATTATATTTCTCAATTTTGAAGTTTTCTTTTTATTGCTGTTCTTTTATTTTTTGTAACTCAATTTAAAAAGAACGTGAAGATTTTTAAATTCAGTCTAGATAATCGTATTCACGAGATAAGTTTAAAAATTTTAATAAATTTATTTTTGATATTGAACAAAACAAAAAAAAAATTTATCGTTAAAAAAAATTTTAATTTCATAAATCGAGTGAAATAAAATTATTTAATTTTCCCAAAAGTAAATAATAAATTTCTTCTTAAATAATAAAAAATTATTAGTTTTTCATCAAATTATGTGAAAATTGATTAAAGTGTGAAAATATAGTTTGTTGAGTGAAAATTATTATTTGTGTTACAAAGTTTGAAATTTACTGCATATTTTATATCGTGTATTAAATTGTTATGTTTACATTATAAATTAATTAATTTCAAAAAAGAAAAAAAATATTAATTAAATCTTTTAATTTCCTTAAGTAATTTATATAAATAAATAAAACACTTTACCTGGAAAGGAAAATGCCGAATTACAATAGTCATAAAAAGAAGGTAGGATTTATGTAATTATTTTTTAATTAAATTAAACAAAAACAAAAAAATTCTTAAAATCCATTTTCCATATTTTTCTTTTCAAAATATTAAATTCTTTGGAATTTGGCTTACATCATGCCCCCTTATATCGTACCCGCAATACCCGATCGTAAATCATGAACCTCTTAATGTTGTAATCTGTGTGAAAATGTAAATTAAACGAATAATAATAAAACATTATAAAGTGTTCAACGCCCCGTCGCTATATTAATTAAGAATGAAACATATTTTTAAATAAATAATTAACAAAAATAATAATTTAACAAGTTTGTATTGTAAACAGAAAAACTATTGTATAGTTACATAAATTTTTAGTTTATTTAAAAGTAAAATTAATTAAATATAATTAATAAAATACAATCATAATTCTTTAAAATTAATCACTCGATTTTCATACAAATAAATTTTTGGCCAATTAGCTCCGCACTTCTATATCATTCTAGTGGACAGATTTAATTTACTAGGAAAATTTGCGTGATATTCTTTTGTTTTGTGTTTAACAAAAATATAATTATTTTGAAAAATTTATTACACGCAGCAACAAAAATAAATAAAATTAAAATAATAAATTTGAATTAATTAAAATCACAAATGACGAAACGATTGTATGCAGTGTCTAATATATAAATTATATGAAGGTTGTGAAAGACGCGGTCGAAGTGGACGAAAGACGTAATTCGATGGTTTTGTTGTGACTGAGTTTCAGGCAGATAAATAAATTTACGTTACGTTTGAAGAAATGAGAAGGAACTCACGGATCTCGGTCTTGAATAAAAAATTGTGTATTAAATTATATTAAGAAGAAAAAATTTTAATAAAATAATTTTTACTTTTGTCCTGTCACCAAGGTTTGAGTTGTAAAAGCATAGTTCAGCATACAGGCGTAAGTGGATTTTGTTTGCGCAAACATTTCAAGCGAATTAGTGAATCTAAGCCGCCGCTATGCCCTAACATAACGGACTGATCGAAATAGTTTGAACTATTGGTGAAGTTACCAAGACGTTGGAAGTTTGGTTTTGAACTAATGAAACTTGAATTCTTTAATTTAAAATAATTCGGTCGCCTCATCAGACTGCAATGACCAAACTATAAAAATATTGAAAATACTTTGCACTTACATACAAAGTATAATCACAATGCCTTAGCAAATTATAATGTTTAGCTACGCAATTGTCAACCCCTTCGCAACCAATTTTATTGTATTTGACGCATATATGCGATTTCGAACCACACCTAGATGTAAAAACAATGCGCCCTATTCTCGTGAGCCCTATAAAATTGCTGTTATGTTATTTTAGCTCCCCGCTTCCTATTGAAATTTGTATCGAAAAAACAAAAATAACATAACACAACATAAAATTTGAGATCCCGGAATCGACCCCAATATATGGCTATCACCCAGAGGTTACAAAGGAGTTGGCAATTGCGTAGCGAAACATAATAATTCGCTAAGGCATTGAGATTATACTTTGTATGTAAGTGCAAAGTATTTTCAATATTTTTGTAGTTTGGTCACTGCAGAGTGCAGTCTGATGAGACGACCGAATTTTTTTAAATTAAAGAACTCAAGTTTCATTAGTTCGAAACCAAACTTCAACGTCTTGCTTGGTATCTATCACCCAGAATAATCCAAATTTTATTTCATTATGTTATAATTGTCATTAACATTTACGGCTTATTGGGCATATACTAAAAGTTGTGACATGAACTTGTTTAATGGGTAAGAATACCACCTTTAGTCATTCCAGTAAGTTATGTCGACATGACAAGACGTCATTGCACTACATTGTGAAATAAATGTAATAATATTAGAATCATTGACCCCCTATTAAGTGACCTCTTCACATTGTGACAACTTAAAAATAAAGAACATTTTTCCACAGTACAGACTCATGTTTATAGTAAACGTACACTTGGTAACAAACATTTCGAGAACAACCGATCATGAGAGAACTAAGAAAATGTATTGTTGTTGTAAATGAGAGAGGCGGTTGAATAATTAGTGTGTTTCTATCAGGGCTGTCGTTTTGGAATCACGGAGAGGAGTAACTATTAAAACTTTGGTCTATGTTGAAGGGTTTTGATATATTCACTAGACCCTGAGACCATAAATTTTGAAATAGAGCCTTAGTATGTTCCCAACAAGTAAGAGAATCTAAATTAGAATTCAAATAAGCTAATTCAGGAATTGAACTAAATGGCCAGTTCATTAGTGTTCTAAGCTTTCCATAAGTCAGTTTAGCATTTGTCGTTAACCGGCGGAGGTGATACTTTACAGTCTTCACTATAGCTTTGAAAAGAACCAAACGGAGCAAACGACCAATTAGTTTTGTCGCGCTGACCCATAATCCGAATTTCAGCTTTGAAATCAGATCTTTGCAGAAATTGAAACAATTTATGTAGCTCTGTGTGCACACCAATAATGTTAGTGCCGTTAATCGGAGACGAGTTTCTGCGGCAAGCCGCACAATGATATCGATCCAGCTGGAATACAGCTCACACATTGCTTAAACACCTTTCGAGAAAAGCGACTCTTATCGGCTAATAATTACATCGCAGCTAGCGATTTGATTTTTTTGTAAAAAATAAAAAAATTCTTGCTTTAAAAACGGAAGCAATGCCGGGTGCTTCGATGTATATGATAAAGAAAAGAACAATGACAACGACTTCAATTTTGGATCGCGAATGATACATGAAAAACTTTGAAGTCCTTGACAATCAGATAGATATGATGTCATTGATACCAGTTGTATTGCAGCTTGAGGATAATTGTTGAAATTGTGCCTAACACGTTTTCCCGTATTGTGAATAAAGTGCAGAACGTAGGATTCGTAAAAACAGTTCAGACCGGGATTCGTAAAATGATTGAAGAAAAGTAGGACTGTACCTCCATGACTCAGAATTAATAAATTGATCTGAATAATCCAATGAAATCAACTGAATTGAACTTAGAATCGGCAAAACACCAGTCCCTTGTTGCGACTAAAGATTAGATGTTCGAAACACGATTAGCCACGAATGTTTTCCAGCGAGCAGAACGAGAGTTTAAGTTAGATTTAATTTGTCCAACTAGTTTTGATAATAACTAGACATCAAGAGTTTTAAGTGAAGACAGAGTCGTTTGTTTTGCAGACACAACTCGGGACAATGTGACTTCGAACATAAACGGCTGCAGCATCTATTTGAATTTTAGTTGGATCTGAACAATAATAAATGTGACGTGGAAAGTAGATTCCTCGAAAATCAGACCAATTTAGCTTAAGTTACCACAACTGTTGCATAAACATCTTCCCTAGTACGACAACAGGCGAAATCAACTCTGATTGCTTGACAAAGTTGACATTAATGATTGTATCGAAATTTGGCTGCCAATGTAGACCAAATGTTTTGATAAATCCGTCAGGAATGTTTGCCGGAAGAGATGTTTCATTTGTACACGATTTTAGAATTGTCTACCAGCAGACTGAAAAAGGCACGAGACTTGTCAGTGATGTCAAGAACTACATAGATCTTCTGAGAGCGGATTTAAGCTCAAGTATTGTCAACATGTATGTCGTTACGAATTATATCACTAGTCGCTGGAAATACTAATTCGTTTTTAAAGACCCAGTTGAAAAAGCGTCAAATGGCTAGAAAAGAAGCAGGAGTTGCTCCGTGTCATTCTTGGAGCCATTGTCGACCTCGCGATACATTTTTGTGATATATCCTTATTGTACAATGATGTGGAAGATAAAAATGGTTGGTTGCAATTTTGACTGGCTTAAAATATATTTCAATTTATGCACAAGAGATAATACGATTCGCTGATCGTAGGAATTGATTGATTGACATTCTAGCTTCAATTGATGACTACTTCCTCTATAGTCCAAAAGCTTTCCATAATCGTGTCTAAATAATTATGGAGAATTCATAACTGTTAAATTACGGATTTGATAATCGACAGGTTAACCAACCCAATTTGTTATTCTGAAGGATAAGGAGATTATCACCTAACTTAAGTAAGACCAACAACTTGAATCCCACAAAATGGCTCTGTGCCAATGAAAAATTCAATTTTTTGAGGTGAACAGAATTTTGAATCTACTAGTTTAAGGTTAGTTATAACAGTCCAATTAGATGGACCAAGTTTAATTGTTGGCTGATAATCCATTATTTTCGGTATATGGACCTTTATTGAAGCAGAATAATTACTAACTCTGGAGCGAAGTTACCAATACCTCTGATTTGAGTCATAGATTTTATTGTCCTGAAACTCAATTTAGATGAGAGCGATTTTGTAATGAATTAAAGCATTGAAGCAGAATATAGCATTGACCTTGCACGAGAGCAGTGGCAAGGCAGACATATCTTAGAATTTTTGTGATTGGATTAATGAACTGTCGATTTTGCATTCATTGTATGTTTCTTTAAGGCGCGCTTTCGAAATAATATTTGTGATGTGGATACTATATGGGAGACCATCATCGGTACGATATCGATCTTCATCAAAATGCTCCACTTTCGTGACTGGTTCGTGCTCCAATCTTAATTGTTATATAGAGTTTCAATTCTTCGGTGCCTTTTCGACGTTCATTAGTAGAAAACACGAGAAACTGATAATAACGCACAATATTATGTCTGGTTCTATTGCAAAGGATGCACGAATAGGACTTAATGATGCTGAATCTGTTTTGCCCTAAAGTCCATAACATGATGAAATTCCGTTAAACACGTGTTTTTTTTAAGTGATTTACAGAAGATATTTACAGAATTAGGATAAAAATGCCCAAATTGTGATGAAATTTTGTTGGTAAATTTTTGATGAAGAAATTTCCCAATACTTCTGATTCATACAAACAGTAGTCATTAGTTGATCATTAACAGTATTCTTTGTAGGTAACCTAACCAGTGAAATCTAACCCTACATTTTAACAGAAATAACTTTAATTAGATACAACTATGTAATCATTTGGGCCATACTCATTTACCTCTAGCGAACAAAATATTGAACAATGTTAACACTACACGCCACAGTTTTAACCCTTTAATGAATCGACCAAACGGCACAGCGGTTAAAGCTTTGGCATTTCGATCGAGAGATACCAGATTACTATCTGTGATAAAACTGAACACAACTGTAGAAATGAAATTTCTTAAAGATCTGTCACAAACTGTAGTTCGGCTTAAGCATAGTTTTTTCTAGATTTCGCAAGATTTTGTGGCCTCGTATAAAAGCGATCAGAATTAGGTTTTTAAAGGATTGTATCCCGTAAAAAATAAAAATTTTCGTGGCCACCTCTAAACAGCGACCAGTTTTATTCAGTCACTTGGATGGTCACTTCCATTTATTTCGACAAGTTTGAAAAAACAACACACACACACATACCTGAGATAGACAGGTCGCTGCTGACCATTGGAAGAGGTTATGAAATATTTGAAGATAAAGAGGAATGAAATGCATCTTTTATTGCATTTCGTTGGATAAGAGACATTTGTTGCCAACTATTGAATCTATATAATCTATGTCCTGATTTCGAGAAAATTCGTTAAACCCCCGATGGGACCAGGTCATGACTTTGACCGAAATTGTCGAATGAAAATTTTCGAGTACCGGGATTCGATTTTAATGGGTCCTGATATTGAGAAAATTATTGAAATGAGGTTTGTATTTGTTTTTATGAGTTGGCAGCATTGGTCACATTGATTTTGTAATTATGTATAACTTCACTGCATTAAATTAAAAAAAATTCTTCCGTCAATCAACTTGTATATATGTAAAAGACGTATTTTTATTTACTAAGACACAAATTCATATCCATCGGCAAAGTTCCAACAGGTTATGGGCCCAGATTACGATTATTAGTGTCATATAGAACGGTGATAGTTTATCCACATGTGCAGAGTACAAAAACTGTTAAAGAAGCATGGGATGAATTGGAGAAAGCTTTTCAAGGCGCTGGATTAACCAGGCGAGTATGTTTACTCAGGAGTTTAATATCAACGAGAATGACTGAGTGCAGTTCCGTAGAGGAATACGTGAATAAAGTGGTTACGTGCGCATATAAGTTGAGGTTGGTCTGGCCGTGACCAATCAGGAAGATTTCCGCCGATACAATTAAAATAAAATATTGCAAGATGTCAAGAATAAATCTATGACAAACAATGCAGTATTAGTTACCAAAAACGTTAAGCCCAAAAGTAAGGACAAAAATTTCACTCGATGTTACAATTATAACAAATTAGGCCATTATGCGTCTAATTGTCCAGAAAAACGGTCTACAAAACCTCAGAATGAAAAAACTTTGTTTGCATCATTTCTAAGTACAACCTCGCAATCATCAGAGTGGTATATTGATTCAGGAGCTTTAGCGCAAATGACCGGATACGGAAATTTATTTAAAAGAACCACAGAACCACCGCCGAACAATGAGGTTATGACTGCGAACGACTCTCGTCTGACCGTCAGAGGTGTTGGAAACATTCAGCTGGAGGCCAGTGATGGAGGTGCTGTCAATGTGGAAGGAGCAGCAAAACATGAAAATGGTATATTTATAATCGGCCGAGAGACATCTGAAGTTGAAATCAAAACGAGCAGAAGGTGTTAATTTTAGGCAAACAAACCACGATGGATGCTCAATTTGTTTGAAAGATAAACAAACACGTCTCTCCTTTAAAGATGTTGCAGTTCGGGTCAATCAAAGGCTCGATTTAATACATTCTGATTTATGCGGTCCAATCGAATGGGCTTCGCTTGGAGGTGCACGATATTTTATGGTGTCCGTAGACGATTCCACAAGGCGCGTTTTTGCCTACATACTTAAGTCAAAAACAAAAGTAGTCAATAATCTTGTGGAATTTAAAAGGCTTGTCGAGAACCAGAGTGGAACGACCATAAAAGCTTTACGTACCGATAATGGTACCGAATATTGCAATGAGCAATTTTTGAATATCATATGGACGTCAGTAATTCATCATCAACTAACAGCACCGTACGCCAGAACAGAACGGAGTTGCAGAACGTATGGACCAAACTATAATAGAACGTGCGCGATGCATGATATTTGATGCCCACTTAGATAAACCATTTTGGACAGAAGCAGTGTTGTACATAAGTGTTTATGATTAATCATAGTGGCCAATGGAATGACACCAGAAGAAGCGTATTCGGGTGTTTGGTTGCGTGTTTTGGGTGCATATCCCAAAGCAAAAGCGGAAAAAATTAGATCCAAAGTCGAGATGTGGTGTTTCACGAAAATCAGCGTGTTGGGGAACGGATACTGTCAGAATCAGTCAGTACCTATTTAGATATTTTCCCGAGAGCGTCGATAATTGATGATGACACCATAGATTTGTCGCAGACCACAATGAACGATCCAGATTAGAATGACAGTACAGCATCATTCGCTGTGACCAACGATGATACACTTTACACGATCAGCGAACAGGAAGGTGAGAATGCCACTCTTAAGCCAGGAAGGAAAGAGGGAAAGATCATCAAGAACTGAAAAGATCATAATGTATAGGGCGGGACTGGTAATCAAGGGTTGTTGTCAAGAGAAGAGTGAGATTATCACGCTAATTGGAATCGCCGTGAAATTTGATCAGTTGGATGCTGTGATGACGTTTTTACAAGGGGATCTCAATGAGGAGATCTGCATGACGCCCACGGAAGGTTACGCAAAAGGTAACAAAGTGCGTGTCGTCTCAATAAATCATTGTATGGCTTAAAACAGGAAAGCCGCATTTGGAATATAAAGTTGGACAATGAATTGTTAAAATCCGGCTTAGCCAAATCCAAAGTCGATCCGTGCATCTATTACCAAGTTAGTGGAAATAAGATGATATTTGTTGCTGTTTATGTGGATGACCTGAAATAGATGAAAAGGAAACTCAAAGAAAACCTGATGTCGACATTTAATATGAAAGATTTGGATGAAGCGCATTATGTATTAGGTCTACAAATAACACGCGACCGCAAGAATGGTCTGAGATGCTGTCTCGTTATAATATGGCGAATTGCAATCCGGTGTCGACGCTTATAGACATCAATCAAAAACTGTCAGCGGAGTTTTGCCCAAACACAAAAAAGGAATGGTGAAATGGCTGAAGTGTCATACCGCAGTCAGCTGTTGGAAGTATATTGTTTGCAGCTCAAGTGTCCAGACCAGATGTGTGTTATGCCGTGAATTTAGTTAGTCGATTCAACAATAACCCTGGACAGGCTCATTGGACAGCTGTTAAACGAATTCTACGTTATTTGAAGGGAAGCGCAGCGGCTAAATTGGTTTATCTGTTTTTTCTGATGCTGATTGGACGAGCGATTTGGACCAGAGACGATCAACTACAGGATGTGTTTTGGCCGGATATCCTGGAATTCCAGAAACAATCCACAGTGGCACTGTCAACAACTGAGGCCGAATATATGGCATTAACTTACTTCTACTGCGAGAGTTATTTGTCGAAAGTTTAAAGTGTGTGAAGATCTTTTGCGATCATCCAAAAACCAAACACATTGATCACTTTATTTGTGACATGATAAATGCCAAACGTATCGAACTTGTGTACGTTTCGACCGATCAACAGTCAACCAATGAACAGAAGTTCATCAATGCAATGGGGCTTTGCGCTTTGAAGAACTAGAATTCTAGTGGGGGGATTGAAATGAGAATTGTATTTGATTTTATGAGTTATTCGTATCAATCGGCAAAGTGCGTTCAGCGGGACTCGGGTTCTGTTTTTAAATCAACTCTCACGAATTTGGTGAAAGTAAAATGGTTTTCGAGTGCCACCTTTTTCGGATCGACGGATTTTGATAATAGTTGGTGAGGAAGAGGTGGTAATGCTGTAGAGCTATTACATTGAGTCATGTTGCACCATACTGCTAGTATGCTTTAGTAACATTCATCATGTTACTAAATATTGCGGTGTATTGCTACATTTTGCACTATTTTACGAAATGCTGTACCATACAATAAATAAATGTCTGTCGTTGTTTCATAATGGTTTGTCATATTGCTTTGGATGTGTTAATCAGGTTGAGTTAATCACGTTTTTTCGAAGATTTTGGCAAGGAAGTATTTTTGATTTTTACCATAAATTTTAAAATATTTTCCTCTTGACGTTTGATAGTAGTCGTTTGATAGTAATTTTTTGCAACTGTTAGTTGTGTGTCAGTTTTAAAAGGGAGTGTTAAACGTGTTCGATATATGTAATCTTTTTTATTTCCGGAAAGGGTAGATAGCTGATCAGAATCACAAGGAGATATGCCAAAATATATAAAAAAAGATCTTGCTATCGGTTTGATGGGACCACAAAGGTGTTGTGTATTTTGAGCTGCTTCTAACGAACCAGACGACAATTTACATGTTACTCTCAACAAGTGAGCAAACTGGATGAAGCAATCAAAGAAAAGGGGTTAGAATTGGCAAATCGAGAGGATGGTGTTTTACTATTATAATGCAAAGCCTCACACATCTATCAGCCTCACAGTTTTATTTCACACGAAACAAAAAATACTTTTTTTGAGAGATCTTGGTCTCTCTTTCACATTTTTCGGGTCGAGCCGAAAATCGATTGCGATGAGTCCTAAATCGGGAAAATTCGTTTAGGGGATTCTCTAATGATACAAAATTTCATATAATTTATGGACATTCTAGAAACTTGCCAATTTAAATGGGAGTAAACTATTCCATCACCGAGCGCGATGAACTTCGGACTCTGTAAATTGACCAGTTTGAATAGAGCTAAGCCGTTGCTTAAGCAAATGTGGCGTTACTCTTCTATTAACTAGCCGAAAGGAATGGTGCTTCTTCCATAGAGTGAAGCCAACAAAATGATGGTGTGTGAACGTAATATTTTTTAATTGTTTTGTGTTCAGCGCTAAAGAAGGATTTACATTTGTTTTAACGACTGAACGACGCTCGTTGCTCCAGCGACTTATTTTATTAAAACTACAACTACTGGATAGGCCCATAACTTAAAGCCAATAATCCTTCTAGATTGTAATGAATCAGAATTTGTATAGTTAAGCAACGTAAACAGAATAATTAAATACAAACACAATAAACATTGATCTTTGACTTTAATATGTCTGGCGAAGTAGAAGGTTAAGTTGCCTATCCAATCGAAACAAAACAGATAAAACCTTGTTACCCATAATCATATGTTTGATATTAAAGTATTAAATCCAATTGACGTAACATTTTTTTTTTTTTCTAAAACTCAATTTTTTTATATTTTTTGATAATATCAACACCATGTCTGTCGTCTCTATAAACATTTTTACTATAATTTAAAAAACAAAAAAAAATTATTTTTTAAGAATTTATATTGCTTTAATTTTAGAAAATAAAATATTTATAAAATTAACACACAAAAAATTAATTTTTTTAATTATTATCTAAAATTAACTTTTTTTGTGTTTTCTTACTTCATCATCAATGTCAATTTACCAAATTTAAATTTATCTATTATTTTAAGCTAAAATCTTTTTATTTAGATCAATTTTGTTTTTAAAAAAGAAATTATAAACTTTAGTCGAGTGATTCGCGCGTAGATATACAAATTTTGTTGGGTTTTGTGGTGGGTGCCCGAGGTAAATAATAAAACTCTTACATCGATGCCGCGATTATGGTGATACATTTTTGTTGGACTAATTATTAAAAATAATTAATTAAATTAATTTTGGTCTCATGACCATGATACGAGGTACAACATACAGCTCATATACAGTATGCCGAGTACAGGGTGACGTACGAAAATTCGTGATTCATTTTCATAATTCGAAATCTTTTAATCGCCAGACGAATAAATCATTTCGACATGTTATTGTTATAGCGCGTAAGCTATGACCAATCATTTGACTCAGCACCACGCACGTTTCTGTACCTGTCTGTATATAGTATATCAAGATTTTGTATTTGCGCGGACACGGAGCACACGGCTTTCGTCTTATATACATCTACCATATTTCCATTGCACCGCATAAATATTTCAGTCCGGTTGTTTGTTATATGTCGAAATAAATAAATTTGATGAATGAATCTGTAATTCGTGAAATAATGGTGCCCGCGCCACCACCGTATTATTTTTTTTTTTTTAGCAATTTCTTCTGTACTAAAAACAGTGCGCGGTGTTTACATTATCCGGTGATGATGCCATACTTTCTGTGCATGCAAATATTTCGGATATAACACAAACAAATCATTATAAATAATTCAGTTTTTATTGGTTTTGCTCCCGCGCGCGTACCGTTATTATTTTTATGATTCTGTTCCCGATAACCGAAATTTAGGGTGTATACACAAAAAAAATAAAGTGCGCTCGATCATTCAAAATTAAAAAAAAAAAAAACATTTATAGTGGTGGTGTGGTTTTGTTAGCGGATATCGTTTAGGATTTTAAATGAGCCATTTGGTAATTAATTCGTTTAATATGCGGGATATAGCATTTAATGAGCTGCGTGGATTGCGTCATCTAAATGCACTTAATTTCCATATTATTCGAAATTTAATATAACGTCAAAGGCAAAAATATTAATAAAATTGAAATTGAAAATAATTTGGGCGGTTTACGATTACGCACTACATTTGATGTTGTCTGAGGCACAACGAAGGTCAAATTTAATTAGGATTTTTTTTATTATAGACATAGAACGTACCGAATTTAGCAAATAAAACACTCGGCGAAGTTACAAATTTTATTTACATCCCGCTTCTCACCAGGGATGAGCGAGGTAGATTACGCAATGTATATCAAATAAGTTTCTAAAGTAAATGGACTCATAATAAAGTAAGTTTCGCACTATTAAAACACGTGAAAATTACATTAAAATTTCTTAAAACTAATTCTAAGTTTTAAAAGAAGTTTTGCTGTAAAAGTCATTCATAACTCTAGAATCGAACCTATTTGTGCTAAGAATAATGTTCACATCCCACCATGCCAACCTATCAGTTTAGTACAGATCAACATGTATACCCTGGCTCTTGATTGATTGATTGATTTTGAATGCACGACCAAGTTCTTAGACAAGATCTCCCGGGAGACGCCGGGCCCACCGTACACTCCTTTTACATATAACAAAACCGAGGGATTAGACAGATTAATTGGATGGGACTGAATCAGCCCGGTTACAGACACCTAGAAATAGCCGATAAGGTAGACAATGGTAAGGATAGGAAAGGTTTTTTTTTTTTTTTTGGCAGAACGACCCGGTTACAAGAACTTTGATCGTACAACACAAGACAATACAAGGGATAAAATTTAATGACCATCAACAATTGTTTCTTGAAAACAGCACCTAAAATAAACCTACATTAAAAATTCTATTATTCATCTGCCTCTAAAGCTGAAATGTAAATTCATCATTAATTAAATAGGATTAATAAATTTTGATTTGATTTGAATGCACAACCAACAGTAGATGTGACAGACCTGGCCAGGTTGCGGACTCTTTCAAATTGTGTCAGCTTCCCTTTGAACCGCATCTGAAATTAATTATTATTTTGAAATACTTTAGTTAAGTTTGTTCATAATTTGTTGATTTGTTATATGTATAATAATTTAGACTTTTGTTAACTTTGTGAGATTTTTTGCCGTCGTTGTGGAGAGGCGGCTGACGTTGACCTGATGATCGGTCGTACGCTGAAGTTTTTGGGCTGTAGGGTTGCCATGGTTCGTTTGTGATCTGTCATGGATTCGTCACGGCTTTCTGAAGCGTGGTTTTTGTTGAATGGTGGTGTTGGCAGGAGGTCGCTTGGTGGATGGTAGTGGTTTCATGGTGTGAAGATTCATGCCGTCTGTTGGGATCGTTTCGAGGTAATTTTAGCTCCTGGATGGACATTGCATATTTCTCTTGGTACATTTTACTACGATTGTTTGTAGAGGTGGTTTCTTCCACGCTTTGATTTCGGAGATTTTCGGAGAGAGCTATTTTGGTGATGTTCCTTCATCCTATTATTCAGCGTTTGTGTAATAAATTGTTATATTTTTATTTTGGTTTGATTAGCGATAGAATTTTCCGTTTCCGTATTTCTTCTGTGCATTGAGAATATAGTGAAGGTAATTTATGATTAGCTGTTTTCTATATTGTATTTCCTTCATAATCCATCATTTTTCCAAGATTAATTGCAACTATGTTGGAGTTGGTAACGAATCCTATTATTTACCGCAAAATAGCCTTTTTGTGACACTCAATGGGTTACTAGTATTTTCTCACAGGTTATTAGTGATATTTTTGCTTTATAAAAAGAAATATTATTTGCATTGGATTTGGGATTTTAACAATCTTAACATAAAGAATTGTTTATCGGCAACTTCGTTATACCTATGTAACTGAAAAGCTAGAAATATTTGATATAATTAATATAATTATTCAAAAGAAAGAGAAGGTTTGTATACTTCAATACACCAACGACTGGATGTTTGTCATAAAATGCAACGTTGCCAATCTTGACTGTTTTAGTACAAGAATTATAATTATTAAATCCCAATTTCAAATCAACCCTAAATAATAATCTACATGTACAGTGCCGAGCTATTATATTAAAATTATTCGATTCTCAGTAAATCTCATTCAAATATATTTAATATACGAGTACATATTATCCCTCTTTTAAGATACTGGTACGATTTATATTTAATTATAAAAATTATAAAATAAACTTATTTATCATTCATTTTAGAATAATTTTTTCAAATTTTATCTAGTTGCTTTTACTTAAATATTACCTTCCAGCAGGTAAGCCATTGACGACACACTAATTACTAATTTACGTTTGTTACCAGTCTGAGATGAATCTTTTATGACAAGTCTAATACGAGGTGACAAGTCATAGGCGAGTCGCATGTGTCATGTCTGAGATTAATTGTATGTGATATATCCCCAGCAAACGTAGAAGAAGTTCCAGAACTAGTGCAAATGTAGTGATAAAAGTATTTGTTTCCTTGTGAAAAAGGATGGGCGTCGGGAAAAATTCATCAGTTTTCTAAAAAAATTTTTAGTAAACATACGAAATTTTTGCGAATTCTAAATTATTTAGGATATTTTAATGGATGGATATTTTAAGGGATATTTGAATGCAATCCGGTAGTTAATCTAGTTAATCTGTTTTTTTTTTTTTTTTTTGCTATTTCGTGTTCGCCCAATTCAACGGTTAAATACTAATGAATTTTACAGTTATATTGAATATAGGTCAAATAACTTTGGTTTCAGGAAATTCTACTGTAAGTTGCGGAGTTGCAGAATGATTAAATTAATAAATGTTTCAATTATTTAGGAAGCCGGAAAATATGAATTTAGAATGAAATTTCAGGAAATTTACAGATGCTTGTGAATTAATGCTTCATTGTAATTGCTGATTGTGTAGTTTAGAATTGTGTTGTCATTTTATTACTAACGACTTTACATAGGTGTCTGTAACGGGTCGAGTCAACCAATTTTGGTTAGGAAGCCGAAAAGTATTAATAGAATTAAATTTCAGGAAAATTCCAGATGCATGTGAAATAATAATATTTTTTCTAGGGTTGCCGTTTTAAAGAAGCAATTGTTGAAGACCAATACCATCGTTATCCATTAACCTATTAAGCCTTTATCCTTCATCTAGTAGATTAGAATTGTGTTGTCTTTGTGTTACTAACTATCGGCTACACCTAGGTGTCTGTAACCGGGCCGATTCTGTCCCACTTAACTAACCTATCCAATCCTTCGGTTTTGTTATGTGTAAAAAAGGGTGTACGGTGGACCCGGTGTCATCCGGGAACTCAAGCCTAAGAACTTGGTCGTACATTCAAAATCAATCAATCAATCAATCAATCAATTTTGAAATACTTTAGTTAAGTATAGCCATCAAAACCGCTTCCAGAATGCCTAACCCCTGGAGTCAATATATTGTTAGAATTTGAATTATTTGCTGATAAGTGCTATTGGATCCGGAATTTTTTCCCTAACAGCCAATATTTAATTTAAATTTTATTATTATAAACCAGTTTTAAACACTAACACCCGGAGTATCCGTATCTAACCAGCACCACTCTTAAAATAGATTAACTGCTTTACCAAGAATAAGTAAACTGTTTAACTTATAATAACTTATTATAACTAAATACTAAATTTAAATAGTTAATAACTGGGTCGCCTTCCAAAATATTTCCTGTAGATTAACTTAAGATTAATGACTACCACTTCACTTTACAATATTCGAAAGTTTAACCAACAAAACTGCTTCCCAAACACCAATGTCCTAGAAATTAAATTGGTTATTAAATTGAGATGCATAGATACTATTAATTCCGGAATCCTTTCCTAAATCCAGATTAAATTAATTTTATTATTCCAATCCATTTTTAAAATATTATCACACCCGAATATTAGTCATTAATCAGCACCAATCATAAATTAGATTAACTATTTTACCAAGTATAAGTATACTTTCTATCATACAATAACATATTATAAACTTAATTCTAAATTTAATTTAAAACTATCATTAATATAGTAGTGGTCACCCAACATCAACCTGGAGGAGATTTGTGTATATAGTACATAACCTGGAATACTAATAATATAGTTACATATTCAATATTCAGATTAGATAATAGAGATTAAGAATAAGATTAAATTAGCTGACTTCCATTTTCTTTGCATAGTAAAAAATTACGACGTAACTAATCAATATGTACTATATACAAAAAATGTAGCTGCATCTTTGACGAACTTAAATCTCAATTTTTTTAGGAACACAAAGTTTAAATTTTGTATAAGTAAGGATTAGTTAATTCGAAAAAGGCAGACGTAATTGTCGGTTTAAGATTTTTAAAAAATTTTAATATTTATTTCGCATTTCAAATTACATGTAGTTTCTTTGATGATTTAGAATGTCTGTTAATAGGGTTTGATTATTCAAGTATCAGTTAATAATGAAAATAGAATGGATAGGACTAATACTGTGTTGAAATTTTAAGTTTTGCTGAGTGATAGGTAGATATTGGTTTTACTTGGAAGTTTTTTTTTCACAAACTCCCAAACGTTTTTGGTAACCGAGCCTCGATGTAATACTGATTTAAAATGTAAAGTGGAAAATAAGAAAAATATCAGGATATTTTATATT
Organism: Nephrotoma guestfalica; assembly: GCA_963691935.1. Classification (NCBI taxonomy): domain Eukaryota; kingdom Metazoa; phylum Arthropoda; class Insecta; order Diptera; family Tipulidae; genus Nephrotoma; species Nephrotoma guestfalica. The sequence goes on from OY829914.1 coordinate 237,650,349, forward strand.
TGAATTCACAAATTCCAAGCTCTTTTGAGAAATCACAGCGGATACCCGAGAAATTGTAAGAAGGTGACGACATATGTCTATGTATTAACAATTTTTAAACATACTTATACCATTAAGATTGCCTAAGTCTGTTACTAAAAATTATTCCGCCCCATAATAGGAATATGGCAAAATAAACTACTACTTGGTGACTTGGTAAGTTTAGTGTTACGACTCGACGAATCACAAATCTTTAACAATAGAATTAAAATAACAGTCCCAAGACATGGCTTTTTTCAAGCAGAGAATTAATAAACCTTTAGCAATATAAAGTATAAAATGTTACCTCGAGCTCAGGTAAACATAGCTACCAGAGCTTCCTTAATTTGCAAAACATAACTAGATCGGACATCGTCGGCAAACATTTTGTTACGATTAATGAGCACTCTAAATTAATGATCATTGATAACTAAGCTAAACAAAATTAGCCCCAGAATCGTGCTCAAACGAAGCAAAATGCAGCGGACGCCCATACTTAGATAACTTTCAACTGCATTATTCTTTGAAATTTAAAGAACCTCAAGAAAGAAAGTTCTTTCAACTTCAGTTCCTCTTTCTACAACTATAGAAACAACTTTAAAATAGTTTTCTGCCATTGGCTTGGCTTTTCGATGGCAGTGTTCGCGCCATGAAATTTCTTTCAGCATAAATGTCTTTTATGAATGATTGATAAATGTCCCTGCTTAAACAACACTTCTGAAATGTTACCTTGATCAGAAAAAATGTATCCATTGAATGATTAATGAGTCACTGTATCTTATCTGTTGTTGAAGATTGCGCATCCAATTTAAGTAAAATAAAAACTAAAGAAAATTTCTTAAAAGTATACTGCCTAGCGATTTACTATAATAAAATTTCGAAACTTGTTAGAAGTGGCCACTCTCGCCATAAACACATATGTACATTTGCAGTAATACACCGAACCGGCACCGAGTTACGCACACCAACAGACATTTTTAGTTGTATTTAAAAAGCTCACTAATCAAGTGTGAATCCTGCCCCGATTATAATACTAAAACACAAATATGACGCTCGTACAAGGTCTTGCTTTGGATAATTACCATCAAGGTCATAAGATCAACCTGCTGTTTTACCATAAATTCTTATATGATCCACGATTAAGCAATAGTTAGATCACATTCTTTTCCAACTGTCATTTACGCCATTCTGTGCAATAAATAATTGCGTTGGAGAAGAATCGTTGTTTGAATCATCATGTAACGAATTCCGCATTTCGTTCCACCGCGTTGCAATTGTTGTGAGTGTGATGATTTGCTTGTCCCTGGTTTGGTTGTTAATATTGTATAGAAAATCTTGACTGCCAATATTGTAATCGGCTAACAGTACACGGCGAACAAGATAATTTGATTACTGTTAAGATGGAATACGTTTGTATTGATTTTTTTTTTCCAATTGTATAAAATGTGTTTTGATTGGGTAGCGGAGGAATTGGTGGCGTGATGACGATTACAACGGGATAGCAAGAGCATACGATGGATGGATGAGTAGAGGAGGGGCGATGACCAAAGATTTTGAGAGGCAGTCGAGATTTACATTTCAACGAAAAACAATATATTTCTCCACAATTCATGGGAAATAATAATTTAAATAAAAATTAAAAGTGGAAAAACAATATAAAAAAAAAAAAAAATTTTATTACTAATAAATATAAAGTTCAGGTGACGGTGAAAATAATTTGAAAAACAATTTGCAAGCGAATGCCGATACAACCAAAAATAATGAACTGGGATAAAGTGTATAGTTTTTTTAATTGAAGTTTTTTTTCTACTTGTAATCCCTAAATCACGGTGTCTAAGGTAGTGTTCGATAAACTTTAAATAGTGCTATAGTGCGTTAATGAACACAAATTTGTGAATGTTAATTGAACTCCACGAACCTAAACCTATAAACAAAAAAAAATATGGTGGACAAGTTTAAGTTGAGAAAAATATAAAGTGGTGGAAAATAATTGAACGGACGTTTTTTTTTATGATAGCTGAATGCTAAACTCTGTGTGTTGTTTGTTCAAAGAACCGAAAAATGAGTAATTAAAATATTAGATAATAATAAGACACTACTTAAGAATTTATTAAGAACAACTAAAACACCTCAAATAAAATTTAATCCAACCTAACCTAAATAAAAAAAAAAAAATCTCTATAATAGTTAAAATACTAAAATAAGTTAAACCTAATAAATAATTCATTCTATAATACACAGAATAAACTTTTCTCATAATAATTGATAAAACTTATATAATTCAAATTGATAAAAATTTAATTGTACAATTACAACAAGTACAAATTGATATAGTCGTCTCATCGTTAAAACGTTTCATCGCTAAAACGTCATCCATCTATCATCTACTCAACATTATGGCGCCCAACGCTTCGCTTACGGAATTATTAAATTTTTTTTTATTTTTGTAAGTCATTTATAATTATATTTCTTAATTTTAGATGGAAATTATAAATTGGTTCATTGATCAAGAAAATCGACCATGTTAATATTTATTTAAAAAAAAAAAAAAAAAAAATGAGATAAAAGAAAAACTGTAGGAGGAATGTGGCGAAGGTGAGTTTCGGCAAGGCATGTGGTATTCGGGGACTTCTTTTGCTTTAGCAATGTACGGTTTTTGAATGCCGTTATCCCATAGCTTTCTTTATTTTTTTTTTTTTTTTGCGTTATCATTATTTAGTTTCTTAGTTACGGTCATTACTGATCCGCTCATGTTCCGGAAACCCCACCCCTATCGCTCCTGAGGCTAGCTGTGCAATCGACCGTCAAACCGGAACCTCTGAGCGGATAAACACATTTTCTGCTAACAGTCAAGCCTTAGCTAAACTGTTACAGATGGCGCCCAAACAATACGGTATTCTTTTTATGATTTTGCTTTCTCCTATCCCTTTCCTATTCCCAAAGTGATGACCGTTGATACCCGCATGTAAAACCTACAATTAGTAGTTGATTTTTTTGTAAATGTTAGTTATGGTATTAACGGTTTTAAAATATTTTCAGGTTTCAACCCAATTTTTTTTTTTTTTAAAGTATTTTCAGGTATTTTCATTTAACATCAGGTCTGAACAAATTCGAACGCGTGCATAATAACCATTTGTTGATATTAATTGTACTGGCACTCTCGGATTTGCTTCATTCATGATTAGTTTGTCTTAAACTTTCGCAATAAACTCCTAATTTTAGTTGATATTTTCTTTGTTAGTGAAGAGTTTAAAATAAATTTCAAAAGCTGGTCCCTTTAAATCTAAATTATTTGCTAGTCGCAGATGTACTCTGACGAATATTGTCATCGACTTGTCTGTTCGTACAAGGAATAATTAGAATCCTCTCATAACCTCCCCAATCCTATTTCCGCTTAAAAAAAAAAAAAAAAAAAAAAAAAAAAAAAATTGAAGTTGAAAGAAGTAAAGAAAGAAAGGTTTCATGTCACTTGCCCGTGCCTGAAATGCCACCTTCGTTACATTCCTCCATATATTATGAAACATTACTAAACATTTAATACAAAACAAAAACAGAAACAAAAAAATACATTGATAATTAAAACTGTTTAATCCACAATCTCAATAGTATAATTTTGATTTGTGGAAGGATTTCAGATTATTGATAAGAAAGCCAATTAGTTTGATTATTATTTAGTTTAATTTTTATTCAATTTTTGTTTATTTTTCATTCATTATTACTAAATATTAATAATTATTATAACTCTACTCAACAAAATTTGTACAGTGGTATTGTTGGTTTATTACATGTGATTGGCACTCTCGAAACTGTATTTATCAATTTCACTCATTTCACACAATTATATTCGTGATTTTAGACAATATTTTTTTTTTTTTTGCGTGATTATCTTTAATTTCAAAACCTAAGTCTGAAATAGTTTCAACGTGCCTTTACAATGGATTACTTAATGCAAAGTCGCCACTTAGAATCGGATGAGTTCATTATCGAGTGCGAGATTCGTAACATTAAGGGACCCCTGCATTCCCAGATTGATCAACTAGATAGTCACTTTGAAACTGAAATCAAAGACGATAATTTGATTCCAAAACGTTCACATTCAGCGGCCTTAAAGTCTCCTCGCAGGGAAGTCACCATTTGCTCGAATAAATTAAAATTGATACAAACCAACTTGCAAGAAAGCCTCGCTGAAAGCCCAGAAAATCTAGATTATGACTATCTGCTTACCCGATTATGCCATATTAATCTTCGACTGCAAAGAATTTCTCAATCGAAAACGGTACAAGTAGCATCAGAAAAACTTTTAATTTCTTGTTGCGTGTTGATAGATTTGGTGAACAAAATGAAAACTACTCAAACCAATCTAAGTGATTCCCTTGATCCAATTAACGCTGTTCAATTTGAAGATTTAGATGAATCTGAAACCGACAATGAACTACCTGATGCATCGCAGAAAGGCTTACCCGAAACTAGACCGATAGAATCTGGAAGTAATACTAATATTAACGAGAGCGTTGAGGATCTAAGCAAGAAATTTCCACCACCTCTTTTTAAATCTATTTATGCGAACGCGGTATCGACCATTCATTCGTTAGATGGAATGGGAGCTACTGATTTAAAGACATTAGATGTCACAGTGAACGGGAATAGACAGGCCACTAATGATCTGTTACCTTCAACATCAAGTAAAGTTGTTACAGCACTTGAACCAACTAAATCGACTGTCAGGTTTGAAGACACCAACTGGCCCCATGTATCTGGACCGCAATTCCAACCAGCGATTACACATCCGTCTTATGTATATCCGGGTGCAAACCCGAGGTTTCCATCGCGTATCGACACACCGGCTAATGTCCCATTTAATTACGTCCAACCCGCTCCAACACTCCCGGCTAATCTGAACTGGTACCCACACAATCCCCAGAATATCATGTACCATAATCAACCCAATCTTGGGCCTACAACTACAACACAGGCGATGATAACGCAACCTGTTTGGTTTCCCAATACGACAAGGCCAACTCGTCCAGAATTTGTTAATTACCAAACAGACACACGAAGGGACTCCCAAAATACTCCAGTTATTGGACAACCAATGAATAGGCCAAATCATATATCCAATATAACAAAGTGGAATATCTCCTACGATGGAACATCCTCGGATATTACCGTGGAGAAATTTTTCTTTCGTGTCGAGCGTTTGGCATCCACTCACGGTATAAGTCAGGAGCAATTAGTTCACGATTTGTTTTTCCTCCTAACCGGGGTAGCACGAGAGCATTACTGGACTATATTGGAAAGTAAAGGGACATGTAATTGGAATGAGCTAAAAGAAGCATTCGTTCATAGATTTCAGTACAGAAGGACGGATTATGACATTCGTATTCTGATCGATAATCGGAAGCAAAAGTACCAGAAAGAAACTTTTGTAAATTTTTACTACGACATTCTTACACTAGCGCTTCCTTTGAAAACTTCTCTATCCGAACAGGATCTAATAGACGTACTACGTAAAAATATGCGACCAGCTTTAAAATCACAATTAGCTGGAGATCAGTTTTATTCGGTGGCTTCCTTAATAAACAAATGCATCTCAATTGAAGAAACGTGGAAGAGCATTGGCTATACTCCAGAGCAAAACATGAATCTTCCCACTCGTTATGTGAATGTCAATGAAATAGCCTCTTCTCCAGTTACGACTGGTGATTTTAAGCCGCAAAACATAGATCAGGCAGTGAATCATTTTAATTATCCCGGGAATGTTGAGGCGTATGTTTCCAATAATTCGAGATCAGCAAAACGGCCAACAACAAATTCTAATATTCACATAAATACGCCTACGTGCTGGAACTGTTGTGATATTGGACATACTTTTACAGATTGTCCAATTCCCCCTCAACACTTGTTTTGTTACGGATGCGGTACTACGAACGTTTTAAAGCCACATTGCCAAAATTGTTCGCGACGGGCGGAAAACTTGCAATCGGGAATGAAAGCTCCTGGGACTTTTCATTTCCGTCCACCTACTCCACCTCGACCCAGACCGATCAGAATGGACTCAGCGTCCAATACGGACCCGGAGCTGAATGCACGAACAAAAAGCACGTAAAATTTTCTACTAATTCTAACGTCCTATACAAACCTACTTACCATAGCTTGCCTTCGCCCCGAACTAGTAGAGTTGGCACATACTTTCGAAACAAACGGCAACTTAAACAAAAGCTTTCAAATTCCATCTTGGCAGCGGTAGTGGATGAGAATGATATACATGATAACCGGCCTTTCGCATTAATAACATTATCAGGTGTTGAGCTTCGTGGATTATTAGATAGTGGCGCTAATATAAGTGCCCTTGGTAAAAACGCTGAGGAATTTCTGTCCAAGCATAATTTATTTTTACACCCACTTCGAAATACCATTCAAACGGCTAATGGAGCTGTACAACCAGTTACTGGGTATATAAACACGACAGTTACCTACCAGGAAAAATCAGTCCAAATGCAAATTTTTGTTATTCCTAGTTTGCAACAGGAATTGTATTTGGGGTGCGATTTCTGGGAGGCTTTTGGTTTAAGACCCGTAATGGTAGAGGAAATTAATAACGAAGCTGCTACAAGCACAACCGTGGACACAAAGAAACATCCACTCAGTGAGGCTCAAAAACAACAACTCCAAGTTATCATCGAACAATTTCCAAGCTTCGAAAGATTAGGTCTTGGGCGAACCTCACTGGTGACCCACTCAATTGACGTAGGAGATGCACTTCCGGTGAAACAGCGTTATTATTCCGTGTCCCCCGCAGTTCAAAAAGAAATCTACTCCGAATTAGATCGAATGTTGCAACTCGGAGTCATAGAGGAGAGTCAAAGTCCGTGGTGCTCTCCAATGGCAAGAGTACGTAAGGCGAATGGTAAGACACGGCTGTGTTTGGACGCGCGCAAACTCAATGAGGTTACTCGTAAAGATGCGTATCCTCTCCCATTAATAGAAGGTCTACTTAGTCGGTTGGATAGAGCCCAGTATATGTCTAGTATCGATTTGAAGGACGCCTTCTGGCAAATTCCGTTGCACCCCGATAGCAGAGAAAAAACAGCCTTTACGGTGCCGGGGCGTCCTTTATACCACTTTACAGTTATGCCGTTCGGGCTCTGTAATGCGCCTCAAACCTTATGCAGGTTGATGCACAGGGTAATCCCTAATCACTTACATGACCGAGTTTTCGTCTATCTTGATGATCTACTCATAACGACATCTACATTTGATGAGCACCTTTCTTTGTTATCTGAGGTGGCATCTCGGCTAACAAAGGCGGGTCTCACAATCAATGTAGAAAAAAGTCACTTTTTACTGAAGGAGATTGAATATCTTGGTTATGTGGTGAGTGGGGGTTCCTTGCGTCCCAATCCTGATAAGGTTCGGGCCATTGCGGAGTTTCCCGTTCCCAAAACGGTAAGGCAGGTGCGGAGATTCCTTGGCATATCGGGATGGTATCGGCGATTTATTGAGGGATATTCTACTCTCTCTGCTCCTCTTACTAACTTATTAAAGAAAGGTCGACGATTCGATTGGTCTGGTGAAGCCCAGAAATCCTTTGACGACCTGAGGTTCGCACTTATCACAGCTCCCGTACTTACGAATCCCGATTTTAGTAAGCGATTCTATATTCAATGCGATGCAAGTTCTACCGGCATCGGGGCGGTTTTATTTCAGAAGACGGACGCGGGGCAGGACAACCCTATCGCCTTCATGTCGCAAAAGCTCAATCCGGCACAACGTAACTACAGCGTGACGGAATTGGAATGTCTCGCGGCCGTCCTTGCAATAAAAAAATATCGGGCATTCGTAGAGGGATTACCTTTTACTGTGATAACGGACCACGCGAGCCTCACCTGGCTAATGTCCCAAAAGGACTTGTCAGGTAGACTGGCTCGGTGGAGTCTTAAACTTCAGGGATTTAATTTTGAAATAGAGTACCGCAAAGGATCCCAAAACAGTGTACCTGATGCTCTATCTCGAGCCTATATGGATGAACTTCTTGGGCCTCGAAAAAAATCTGAAATTTCTGTTCCAGAAACCGACTTGATCAATCTTGAACTTTATTCTGATGCTTTTAATGGACCTGAGTATCTCAAAATGTTGGAAAGCGTGCGAAAGAGTTCAACTGAGTCGAATCTGCAAATCATTAACAACAGGGTCTATATTCGGTTACCTGATTCAAATGATTCTCTAAGGCCTGATTATCCGGATTTAAAACTGATCGTGCCAGAAAGTATTCGCTTGGATCTAATCACCTCTGCTCATTGTCCGCCTACATCTGCGCATCTGGGAATAATTAAGACCTCTGAAATGTTAAGACGCTATTATTACTGGCCAACTTTAGGAAAGGACGTACATAACTTTGTTACTTCTTGCGAGACTTGTAAAAGTATCAAGGCGTCGAACTACATAAACCGACCACCTCTTAGTAGTTTACCAGTAACATTTCGGCCGTTCCAACGAATTTACCTAGATTATATGGGACCGTATCCTCGAACTCGGACCGGCAACACTTGCATTTTAATTGTGGTAGACCATTTCTCTAAGTTTGTTCTCACTCGGGCGATACGACAAGCTACTGCGCAAGAAGTGGTAAAATTTCTAGAGAATAATATTTTCCTTGTATTTGGAGTGCCAGAGACAATAGTTACTGACAACGGCAAGCAATTTGAGTCGAAAATTCTTGACCGACTACTTCGAAAATACGGGGTACACCACATCTTTACCGCGAAATATTCGCCCCAAGGCAATGCCTCAGAACGGGTCAATCGTACTCTGTTGGCGTCTATTAGGGCGTATATAAAGGAAGACCAACGCACATGGGACAATCATTTAGACGCCATTACACATGCCTTACGGAACGCTATACACCAGTCTACAAAATACCCTCCTTACTTTTTAGTATTTGGACATCACCCCATAACGCATGGTTCTTCATATAAACTGTTAAAGGACATTTATGAATTTAGTGGCAATCATCTCTCTTTAGATAATAAACCGGAAGATTTATATACAATATCCGCCAAGATCCAAATGAACCTTTGTAAAGCTCAATTTAAAGCCTCCTCCCCTTACAATCTTCGCAGCAGACCTCCGAAATATACGATAGGCCAGACTGTTTACGTAAGAAACTTCACGCAAAGTAATGCCCTGGCCCACTATTCTGCTAAACTGGCACCTAAATATTTAAAGGCCAAAATAATACGATTTGTAGGAAACGTTTCATGTGAAGTAACTGATGACGTCGGAAAATCTCTTGGAATCTATCACTTCAAGGATATTAAGCTTTAAATATTTCATTACTATTTGCGGTCCTTAAAATTCGTCGTTTCTCGCTATTCTCGATTAATTTCCATGTTTATGTAATAGGCCCGGCCATGAGACTATTTCAGGGGCAGGTACGTCCCCACGATTGTAACGAATTCCGCATTTCGTTCCACCGCGTTGCAATTGTTGTGAGTGTGATGATTTGCTTGTCCCTGGTTTGGTTGTTAATATTGTATAGAAAATCTTGACTGCCAATATTGTAATCGGCTAACAGTACACGGCGAACAAGATAATTTGATTACTGTTAAGATGGAATACGTTTGTATTGATTTTTTTTTTCCAATTGTATAAAATGTGTTTTGATTGGGTAGCGGAGGAATTGGTGGCGTGATGACGATTACAACGGGATAGCAAGAGCATACGATGGATGGATGAGTAGAGGAGGGGCGATGACCAAAGATTTTGAGAGGCAGTCGAGATTTACATTTCAACGAAAAACAATATATTTCTCCACAATTCATGGGAAATAATAATTTAAATAAAAATTAAAAGTGGAAAAACAATATAAAAAAAAAAAAAAATTTTATTACTAATAAATATAAAGTTCAGGTGACGGTGAAAATAATTTGAAAAACAATTTGCAAGCGAATGCCGATACAACCAAAAATAATGAACTGGGATAAAGTGTATAGTTTTTTTAATTGAAGTTTTTTTTCTACTTGTAATCCCTAAATCACGGTGTCTAAGGTAGTGTTCGATAAACTTTAAATAGTGCTATAGTGCGTTAATGAACACAAATTTGTGAATGTTAATTGAACTCCACGAACCTAAACCTATAAACAAAAAAAAATATGGTGGACAAGTTTAAGTTGAGAAAAATATAAAGTGGTGGAAAATAATTGAACGGACGTTTTTTTTTATGATAGCTGAATGCTAAACTCTGTGTGTTGTTTGTTCAAAGAACCGAAAAATGAGTAATTAAAATATTAGATAATAATAAGACACTACTTAAGAATTTATTAAGAACAACTAAAACACCTCAAATAAAATTTAATCCAACCTAACCTAAATAAAAAAAAAAAAATCTCTATAATAGTTAAAATACTAAAATAAGTTAAACCTAATAAATAATTCATTCTATAATACACAGAATAAACTTTTCTCATAATAATTGATAAAACTTATATAATTCAAATTGATAAAAATTTAATTGTACAATTACAACAAGTACAAATTGATATAGTCGTCTCATCGTTAAAACGTTTCATCGCTAAAACGTCATCCATCTATCATCTACTCAACATTATGGCGCCCAACGCTTCGCTTACGGAATTATTAAATTTTTTTTTATTTTTGTAAGTCATTTATAATTATATTTCTTAATTTTAGATGGAAATTATAAATTGGTTCATTGATCAAGAAAATCGACCATGTTAATATTTATTTAAAAAAAAAAAAAATGAGATAAAAGAAAAACTGTAGGAGGAATGTGGCGAAGGTGAGTTTCGGCAAGGCATGTGGTATTCGGGGACTTCTTTTGCTTTAGCAATGTACGGTTTTTGAATGCCGTTATCCCATAGCTTTCTTTATTTTTTTTTTTTTTTTGCGTTATCATTATTTAGTTTCTTAGTTACGGTCATTACTGATCCGCTCATGTTCCGGAAACCCCACCCCTATCGCTCCTGAGGCTAGCTGTGCAATCGACCGTCAAACCGGAACCTCTGAGCGGATAAACACATTTTCTGCTAACAGTCAAGCCTTAGCTAAACTGTTACAATCAGGCTGCCAGTTTCATGAATGTGTTTTTAGAATTGCTTTTAGAGTTCCTCAAAATTAGCCACCGCTTAGATATTAGAATGGTCTGTTGTGTATCTAGATATGTCATTGTTTAACCCAAATGATAAATAAATTTCAAAACATCGCTTTATAATCCTAACACACTCTAGATAAACTGGTTTCTTCTTACACGAATAAAGTTCAACGCCCTGTTGCTCCCACTGTTACATCACCAAACTCATAAAATTGACATCAAGATCAACATGTATACCCTGGGTCTGTATATTAATTCGTTTGGCATGCTGGATTTGACGAATTTTGTTCCTCCTCATTGCTATTAGTGAACTGGTAATTTGGATTGCCAGGCTTGCACATCCATTTTGGACATACATCACCCAAGAGACTGCAACCGTGTAATCTTGAACATAATTTTCGATTTATAAGCCAAGGTGTTAAAAGCAAAAGTACGAAAAATGTGGTAACCAGTGAACTCGGAAAACCACTTGTATCAGGCGCGCAACTAAATTTCCACAATTTTTATTTATGGTAAATATTACTGTTAGTTGAGTCATATTGTATTTATTGCTTTTAATTGAAACAATTATTCGGATTGGTCCCGAACTCTGGGGCATATTCGCACCACATCATGTGAAGATAATAGACCTGAGCTAAAATGAAATTTAAAAAAATCCTGTTAAACATGTCACCTGTTAGATTTTGAAAAATGGTCATAAAACGTGTCATTGTATTGGAATATGCTCTACATGGACAATTTCCTCATCGTGCACGGTTAGTAAATGAACACACATACAATTCCACTACAATTAAAAATCAATCATAGTTTTGAGCGACAATGCAAAGGAATTCATATATTCTTTCCAGCTGGCCCGATTTCATTAAACGTCCATTGTCATCATCCCAACCAGCCTGATCCCTAAAGAACCTGGTTCACATGTAATTAGCCCATCATATGTATAGAAAAATACATCAGTTTTCAATCATAGAATAAATTTGAAAAAATTAATTTTTTTCTGTCAATGTTTTGACATTTGACTGAAGTGTAAAATTAGTTTCTCAATGAAATACATATCGGTTCAATGAACAAAATATTTATAGTCCAGTTCAAGTTCATATTTTTTTTAGTTTGACCAAATTTCAGAAGATGTCAACTAAATAGATACGGGTCGAATTTTTTACTACCATTATTACAAAGACGGCACTGTGAATTCTTAATTAAAGTTTTTAAACAAACTTAAATTTTTTTTGGTTGTGCGACTTGTATAGAAAAAAATTGTATTTATACTGTTTATGCCTGACACAGATTTGCTTGTCTAAATTTCAGAATACTAACTTTCCGACTAGATGGTACAATGAAATTTTTGTCTGATGTATAATTAAAAATCGCCAGTCAAATTTTCAATCTTCATAATATTACTAATCAGCGATTGCTAAATCGGAACTAAGTTTTCAGTTTAAAATTAAATTTCAGACACATTTTGGTATATGGACATTAGCGGCATCTATCAATAGGAAATATGTACTAATCATCAAATTAGTTAGCCAGAGAAAAAAACTGGTGTCAGACACACTGTATAAGTCGTAAGTTTACGTTTATTGCCAAGGGCAATAAACCCGCCGATATATTTGTCTAAATTTACCACTGACTAAATTGAGGGTTAGTTCGTACCAGTTATTGATAGATGTCTCTAATATGCGTAAACTAAAATGTTCCTGATATTTAATTGATATGGTATAATTTATTTAACCAATTTTAATTAAACATCAGACGCATTGTGTTTATGCCATGTAGTTGTTCATATGAACTAACCATCAATTTAGTTATTCGGAATTTTAGACAAAAAAAAAAGTAAATTAAGAATTTAGTACGCAATTTAAGGTGAAATAATAGGCATAGTACGTTTGTGAACTGTTGTGATAAATAGTGAAATAAAACGCACTAGTAAAAAAGGAGATAAGGAAACTATGGCCAGCTTTTCGAGTTAACGGAATAAAACAACCGCGCTCGTCCTCTCGATGTTTCCTAACATTACATGAGTGATTATAAGCAGCCAAGTACACAGTGCCCAAGAGAAGCTGACATACGAGGCAGGAATGCGAAGAAATAAGGTACTTAGACTTTGAACGAGACGAGGAGAGATAACTCTTGTCTCATTTAACGGGCATGATTCCGGTAAACTAAGTTACACCAGTTTTGAGGGGCGTAAGCTGGTGAAAGGGAGAAAATATCTCAAGAACAGCGCTAAAACCACACAACTTGGAGCGAATTACAAAAGTGCGTTGTTATTGGCTTACAATTACAGACTCTAAAACTTTCCGTCGATCCATCATCTGCTTCAAGTGTTGAATGTCAAATGTATTTCCAACCGTTTTAGTGAAATTAAAGACATCAATGTTTGTATAAAAATTGATAAAAAGAATTATTCAAGGTATGTTCCATCGGAAGCTACGAATAAGCGAATTCCCTGGTTCAAGAACTCTGGTTGATTGGGGACAATCTAGCCGTTTTTAAAGTCTTCATAAGAACACTGGTAAACCAGGGCTGATTACATGAACCGTCGCACATAGTTTTCCGGCAGACAATTTCTCTGTATAGTTACCGCTGACATTCAAATGTTCTGCCAATTGTGATTCGTTCTGACATAAATCTCAAAATTGTATTGGTTCGCCTTTACTTTTTTGTCCATTATCTCAAAATCCCCAACTCAAACCATTCTTTGCATGTTGTAGCTGATGGAGTATGTTCGCCGTATACTTCCACAAGCAAACGATTTGTTTATCTGCTCTGTTCTTCTACAAAAAGTAATGATGTAAATTCCCAAAATTTTGTATGGACAGAAAATTCAACATTTTCTTTTAAATGTCTCTAGTAATTATTCAAGTTTGACATCTAATCCGCAAAGAATTCATTACTCGATTGGATGAAATGCTCGCAGTGATACTAACGATATCTAAGCAAAAATGTGAGAACTGCGTTTGTACACACAATATAAATCTTCTTTATCACAATTTGTGATTTGTTTTAACTGTTCAATTCTCGGTCGCCAACATTCGGCTAACTTTAACGGTATTATCATTACAATATCTACACTTTCCGAGTGGCTATTAAATTTAATTATCGACTGATACAGTTATAATGGTAAATTGAACCACTATTATCAATATTTTCGCCTGATTAGAATCTGCACTTTCAACATTTTACGTAAATTTTAGGTTAACAATAGAAAAAGTTAGCTAAAGAATGTCAGCCAAAAATTGTATAGATAATACAGATTGTGATTTTGCTAGTTTCATATATTCAGCTGAAAGATAGCAAATTTATCTTCCTTTAAAGTTCTCGTAAGTTACGAGATCCCAGCAGAAATTAATAGGATGGTCGAGGACGGACTGAGAAGTTGAGTTGAGGACTGTAATTTCGAATTTTTCATTTTCTAGTGATAAATTGGTCTCGCGTTCAATTTGTTGCCAGTTGCTCATCAACCTCACTATAACTATTCGATTCGAAGTAGTATGAATCTATACAAAATGTTATAGCATGATTGAGGTGGTCTACAAGGATTGGGGAGGTGTAATTTTGAACTTCTCTCGATCTATGCCAACACATTTTATCAATAAAAATTCGAAATTACACCGCCTCGAACTCCTCAGACCACTCCGAACCATACTACTGAATTTTGCGCAATTTCATGTTACAATAGATTCGTGGTATTACATAGATACGTTTTTACTTTATCCACTTTCCTACAAGAAGCTGGGCATTCTGATCAAGTGACAAATGTCACTATTTATTAAAGTAAGTAGTAATAAAAATTAAACTGCTGTCAAATGATAATTTATTTGTGAGTGACACCATTTGTGGGTTTTCTATCCATTTTTAGTCAATTTGAAAATATATTTTATAAAATTGTAACACTATAAATGTAAAATGCAGCTGCTGTAAAATGATATAAATGCCACAACTCATTTTATCAGGATCGTAAATTTGTTGTGACAATTGCTTGCTCTAATAAAAAATGTCAAGAAAAATGTTCATTTTATCGGAATCTAGGCCCTAAGTGCCTATTACAATCTCGTCAAATTTAGGCGAAACTTTTAATCAAATTTTACCCACAAATCTGCTTTATCGACATTTTTTAGTTTTCTGGATTTTTGATGTATTTCAATTATGCAATATGTATCGACATTTTTTGGCTAGCTCTTGTAATAAATCTTAATCTTAATCACTATTTTCATTATCGACTTAAACTTCTTCTACCTTTTATAATTGTTTCCTTTAATTTCCTTTAAATCTCTTAGCTCTGTTTCTTTAATACATTGAAAGAGCTTATAATGCTGTTTTGGCTTGTTTGGACTGTTTGTCAAACGAAAAGAGACAAAATGAATGATGATCGCACCTGCGACCTGTGAATGAATCTCAGCAGGACAAATTTTAATGGATTAAGGTGAGGATGAGGCAAATTGGTAAAAATTGATGCTAACCTGGTGATATAAAAATTTCAAGTTTAAATACTCTTAGATGCTCAGAGCGTAGTGTTCTTAGTTTCACATAAGAAATCAAATCATTCACAAAATGTTCGTATTTGTAAATCGCTATCATGAAGCATTGTTAAACGGAAAAAAGCGATTAGTCGAAAAATGTTATTTTCAGAAATTAAACGCGATATTTATATCGAGTCTTGAAATAGCTTGGAAATATCATCATGAAGATCATCATCATCATCATCATCATCTGAATTGTTTTATAGTAGTTATGACATAAGTTCTATAGGGGAAATTTCAACGAACTATATTACATATATAAATGATGTATAAATAGCCCAACCACTATAAAATAATCGTCGTTCGCCGGCGTCACACATTGTGTACTCGTATGACTATAAAATCAATGATTTATGTTTCTAAAATTTTAATACAAATATTAAATTAAATGTGTCAAAATAAAAGCGATTTGCACTCACTCTATACACAAATTGTTGATTATTCGTACACAGCTGATACATCGGAATTGTACAAATTTATTGCCCCCCGTCAAGATGCCAAAACTAATTAATTAAATTGATTTCGATAATACATTATCCGCGATTAACAAGTTGTAATTTATTGTCGTTAATAATATTGGGACGAATAACGAAAAGTGAATAAATTGTTTATAATTTAAATAGAGCTTAGTGGTCTCATAAATCATAATCAACAAAAAATGAATTATTTTATAGTTCTGAAAATGTTTGCGATTTTCTCACAATTCAACAATTCGGTGTATGAAACCGTGCGCTTATACTATTTCACAGCAGTTTTAGCATAAAAAATATAAAAACCTGTTGTTATTAAATAAACATATTGAATTTAATTACAAATTTCTAACCCGTAATAAAATTTAAAATATTTTTTTTATGTAGTTCTTCTGTATTTATCTCTAAAAATCGTAATTAACTCTTGAACAAATTTTTAAACACGAAATTATAAACAACAAATATCTTATAAATATCAACAATGCACTTGAGAAAATAGAATCACTTTGCGCGTGTAGAACATTAATTGCATGCCACTACTTCTTCATAATTAGCAGCCCTCCAAGAAAGCCGCTAGAATATAATTTGCTCGTTGCAACCTCTACGACCTTCAGTTGCGCAGAATATTCATGATTTTTTTTTTCAACTCGAAAATAACAATAAGTTAGCAAAACTTAATCACTAAGGTAATTATGTAAATCTGCGAGAGTTATAATTTGATAATTTATGTTGACACAGCCATCGTTTTCTCCTTTAATCGTGAAGATATAGGTATAGTTAGGATGCTAAGGCCTTTAATAGTGTTAAAGTTAGCCGAGTCTTCAGAAAATAGTCGATAATGTAGAGCTTAAAATTCAACATGGACAGTTGGTAATGCAGGTCCAAATGATCAGAATTTACACTTCAACCGTAAAATGTCGATAATGCAAATTGTATCGATAAATAAGATTTACTTCAATATTCAACAAAAAAATGTCGACAATATAGATTAAAAGTAACAAATGAATCATAAATTTTGAAGCAGAAAATAAAAAGTTCATCCCTATAACGTTATCAGACCCACACCAAAACTATAATCATTATCTACCCAGGGTGATCGAAATGATATAGTCAGATTATATGGAGAAAATCAAAATGTTCCCCTATATCGTCATCAGACCCATCCAGACCTATAATCAATATCTATCTATGGTCACAAAACTTCGAATGATGGATGAATTTATCGAAACAATGTAAGGAACATCAAATATTCACCGCTATAACCGAATTAGATCCATCCCAAACCTATAATCAAAGTCTAGGTATAATCACGGGATGAATTACACGAATTACAAACCATTTTAACGACAACTACAACCCCTGAATGATTAATAATTATTCAACTTCTATATCGACAATTTTCGGCTGTATGAAACAGATATGGCATTTCACCCCTTTAACCTCATCAGACCCACCCCAAACCTAAGACCAAAATCTATCTATAGCCATGGGCTATCGAATAGGTATAGTCGGATTGGTGTCTATCTGGCAAAAGCTCGAATGATGGACGATTTTACCGACAGAAGGGGAAAATAAACATTTCACCCCGAAAAACTCATCAGATCCAGTCCAAACCGACCTAAGATCCTACGGTATCGACTTGGCAGAGTCAGATTGGTGTCTATTTGGCAAAATCTTGAATGACGAAACACTTGACTTTACCGTAGAATCATGGAAAAGAAAAAATCGCACCCTATATCCTCACCAAACCCACTCCTAACCTATAATCAAAATCTACGTATTGTCATTGGCTATCAAACTGGCGTAGCCAGATTGGCGTCTATTCCAAACCTACAACCAAAATCTACAACTATGGTTATGGGGAAAGAAGAAAGGGGGAATAAAAATGGCACCTCTATAACCTCATCCCCTATAGTCATGAGGCTATCGAATCAGCATAGAGCACAGAGGAAAATCAAAATTTCACCCCTATAACCTCATCAGACCCATACCAAACCTCATGGACAATCGCATAGTTTGTGTCTATCTGGCAAAATCTTGAATAATAAACGATTTTATCGACAGAAGGAGAAAATCAAAATTTCATCCCTTTAACGTCAGACCCATCCCAAACCGATAATCAATATCTACCAATGGTCATGGGCTATCTATCGAATCAACATAGTCTGATTGGTATCTATCTGGCAAAATCTCGAATGACGAGCGATTTTATCGAAGAAAAAACACAGTAAAAATCAAAAGTTCACCCCTATATCCTCATCAGACCTACCCCAAACCTATAATCAATATCTGCTATGATCATGGGCTATCAAATCGGCAGAATTGGTGTCTATCTGGCAATATCTCGAATGATGGCCGAGTTTAACGACAGAAAAAGGGAAAAATAAAAATATTAGAGGTGAACCTCATCAGGCGCACCCCAAACCTGTAATCAATACCTACCTATGGTCATGGGCTATCGAATTGACATAATCAGATTGGTGTCTTTCTGGCCAAATCTCAAATGTCGAATGATTTTATCGACAAAACACAACGAAAATCAAAATTTCACTCTTAAAACCCCATCAGACCTACCCGAAACCTATAATCAATATCTACCTATGGTCATTGGCTATCGAATCGGCATAGTTGGTGTCTAGTTGCCAAAATCTCGAATGGTGGACAAGTTTAACAACCGAAAACAGGGAAAATAAAAATTTCGCCTCTGTAACTTCATCAGACCCACCCCGAACCTGTGGTTCCATCTACCTATGGCCCTGGTCATGGGCTATCGAATTGTCATAGTGAGATTAGTGTCGATCTGGCAAAATCTCGAATGATGGACGATTTTATCGACAGAAGAAGAGGAAAATCAAAAATGTTATCCCTATAACGTCATCATGGGCTACCGAATCAGCATAGTCAGATTGGTATATATCTGGCAAAATCTCGAAAGACAAACGATTTTATCGAAAAAATGGTGAAAATCAAAATTTCACCCCTATTTCCTCATCAGACCTACTCCAAACCTATAATCAATAGCTACCTATGGTCATAGGCTATCGAATCGGCATAGTCAGATTGCTGTCCATCCACCTAATTCTAAAATGGTGGACGATTTTACCGAAAGAAGAAGAGGAAAATTACAATTTCAACCCTATACCATCATCAAACTTATCTCAAATCTACAATAAAAATCATACCTATGATCATAGGCTATTCAATCGGTATAGTCAGATTGGTATCTATCTAGTAAAATCTCGAATGATGAAAGATTTTATCGACAGTAGAAGGAGAAAAGCAAAATTTCACCCCTATAACCTCATCAGGCCCGGACTCAAACCTATAATCAAAATCTATCTAAGGGCATGGGCTATCGTACTGGCATAGTCCGAGCGATGTGTGTCTGGCATAATCTCGAATTGAATCTAACGAAAATTACATTCCATAGAATACTTAATAATTTTTAAACTTCTTTGTCGACAATTTTCGGGTGTATGAAACAGATTCGGCATTTTTTATTATTATAATTGTTTAAGTTATTACCGCTTACAACCCTCAACATATAAAACCTTTTTCAGAGATAACACTTAACAAACGTATGCACTTATACCATAAAAAATACTCCGTTGGATGAAGGGTGAAACGTCCGAATTTTTATTCCGACGTTTACCGATTTCGGACTTTTACCGTAACATAATATACAATGAACTAATTTAATATCGGTATTTCAATTTTATTTGTTGTCTGTTATTATATGTTTTCGGCTGATTTTGTATGTTAGTTACTTTCGGCTAGTATATTTCAGATTTAAATATATAATTTTTTAACTTTCGGCTGAAGTAACCCAGACACTATCTGCATTATCGTTTTTTACACATTCGGCTGGCAGCTTTCGGTTAACTTTAACAAGGTGGTCCGATCCAACATATTAAAGTAAGCTGCAAGTTTCCAACCGAAAAATGGTAATGCAGATAGTGTCTTTGCTATCCCAACCAAAAAATATTTTAAAGCCGAAATTATTACCCAAAACACCTGGTTGCACTATCCGCTCCAAATAATCGGACTACCATATGTTGTAATTACATGATTTTATTTTAATCAAAAATTTCATAAAACTTTCTTGTTGCCATTTTAATTTTGTTAAATTAAAATAAATATAAAATTAAAATGCAGTCAATATGCTGGAACCCGAAAAATGGCCACACAAATTTTGAAAAGTTGAATAGAAAAGAGTGTTGTTTTTGTGAATTTAAATAAAGGTTTTAGGTTCGTCGCTTATTGGGAATATCAATTTCGCCACAGATAATATACACAGATCGGGAATACATTCGGAATATTTTTTCGAACGTAAAATTCGAGGTATCCAAGTTTATTTCATTACGACAATACAGTAAGAGTTCGTACTACGCTCTGGATGCGTTCCTGAAAACTGAGCGTAATCGGATGCAAGGCACAAAAGGCAAGAAATATATTGAAATGTAACTTTTGGGCAAAATAAGTAAAAAAAAAAACATTATTTAATGTTTTAATTTCACGTTTCATTAATAAATTCTAGGTAAATTTAATTCAGTTCAATATGCACATACTTCAAAATAAAAATATTAAAATACTTCTATATTAAACTTCTATATAAAACATCCAACTAAACTGAATGAACAACAGAACAACGATTTTCTCCTTTAAAAGTTCAATGTGCGGCCTAAGATTATTTGCAACCTTTCTGGATAACGCCAGCGCGTTAAAAATCAGAGGCACTGTCGGTTAGAAAATCTAAAACTTGCGCAATTATTTCTAAAATGTCTAGAACAAAATGTTTGTTGTTAATTCTTTGGCTGCTCTACACTTTCATCATCTTCACTTTCGGGGTTTTGGTGTGATTCTTCGTTATGCAAATTGATGATTTCTTCTAAATCCTCGCTAATTCGCTAAATCGCATGCAATCACTTGAAACTTCATTTCAAGAGTCTCTAATATTTTCAATTCTTTTTCAAAATTTTAAAATTGTTTCATTATGTACATCAACTGCTTGTAAAAGTTGTTTGGATGTACGCCGAAGATTATACGCTTTAAAATTCGCTATAACTCTCTGATCCATCGACTGAATTAAAGAAGTCGTATTCGGAGGTAAAAATATAACTATTCATGTTATAGTTTCAACTTGTAATCAACTGGAGGGTTTCCACATATTAACAGGATAAGCCGACCATTACCCACTTTAAACCGTCTTGGAAGGCATTCTCTTCCAAAATAACCCCGTCTCATCGACGTTGAAAATTTTTCACAATTTTTGAGAGTTTAAAGATTTAAGCCTGAGTATAAAAATTCTAATAAACACAAAAAAAATATTTAGCTAATTCGTTTTCACAGATTACAAATTTATTTCTTTTTAATTTGCTCAGCAGACGTTTACATTTTTTCCTCGAATGCTAAATACGTAAGAAAAAATAATCCGAATGTATGCCGAATCTGTGTATATCATCTGTGGTGAAATGTTGAATAAGGATTTGTTTAGTGATTTATTTGTTTAAATCATTTTTGTTAATTCAGTTTCTCTTAATTCGTTTAGCCTCGAATAACACCTGAACTTCGGTACGAAATTCAATGGCAAGTCAATAATAGTAAGATTTTTACTTGGAGTGCGTTGATACTTTATAGCATAGAACGTAGGCAATCGTAATTTAAAAATTGTAAACAACTCATCTATAAATATTTTTTTTCTATTTCCAGGTAAGATCATGACCAAGGATAAATTTTGAGCAGACAGGTAAATCACCACACAAATTACACGGTTACTATACTCGTATTTAAGAAAACAAAATCTATAAATATTAAAAATGTGTAAAATTTCGTATTTGAACCGGAATAAACTTGAATCGGATTATAATCCGGTACACAACGTATAATTTTTTAACCCAAATTTATTTCATTTTATCGAAATGATTTTCAAGTTTCCCACGAAACGTGAAATCTATAAATTAAACAATTTATCTTGTTGCCTCTCGCCTATATACCACACTCACAATAAATCACTTAGTCTCTCCGTGTATTTACTATAATTTTCTTGGAAAATCTCGTGTTATGATTTTTGTTAATATTTTTCATTTTTTTCTTTTTTGCTTTTGGTTTTTCACGCATCGAAACTTTAAAATTACTATACCGTTTTTCGTCATACCCATTTAGCAGAAAATAAAATGAAAAATTATTTTTAGTTTTGAAAATGAATTGTAATTGAAATGTTTATGATTTTGTTATTTAGAACCCTGGACGGACCCCGCGCAAACAAACGGAAGTAGCGTGAACATTTAAATCTTTAGATTTTACTCGTAATTTAGGAAAAATAATTTTAAATTGCAAGTTGGAATTTTAGAAATGCTTTTAAATTGCATACAAAGAAAAATGAAATTTAAATTATTTTTGGCGTATTTCCATCATGAAAAATGATTAATTTGTGTTCTTTCTTTTTTTGCTTTTAACCGTAAAAACATGTTACGCCTTGAATCAACCCACCATTTCCTTTCATTTATAATATTAGTATGATTGTCTTAATGACATACCGAGATTTGCTCATTCGAGCGGGTGGATTGGAATTTAAATTAATAATAATATTAAATATGTGCTAAGTGTCGTAAAATTCCTGGTAAGAGGATAAGCACCCGTGTAAATAAAGTTTACTCAAGAAATGGAGTTAAGACAAGTCCACACTAAATAAACATTTACAGTGTTGTGTACTCTCATCAGTGTTTTGTTATATTTACACAGATATCTCTTTGAAACAGACCGAGAAAATGAAATTTGCAATTTGATAATTCATTGGAAAATAAAACAATAACAATTCGAACAATTCGAACAATTACAAATAATCTTCCTGTTTTTGTTTTGGTTTCATTTGAAGATCCGGTATTGCATAAATAATTCAAAAATTACGTTTCATTGCGCTCTCAATTCTGCTGAATGCATCTGACAAAAGAGTTGTTTCCAGATAATGTTAAGTGTGATACCAGAATATAAACAGGTTGGGTAACTTTGAAGTCAATTTCTTACTGTTCCTTCAAATCCTGTTCCAGCTTCTCTAATTGTTGAGATGTTAAATATATAGGGTTGAAGAATTCGTTTCGTGACCTAAATAAAGTCATTGGCAGATTTCGTGATTCACATGTTATAGAAATTACTTATCGGTCGCTTGTATTCGATCTTTGCTTAGGAAATGGAGATAGCTTTCGAAATTAATCGATCAGAAGACACACAGTCGAAAGATAAATTTAAATTTGGAAAGATTTTTGGATTCATTAAGTGCAAAAATGAAATTGAGACGCAATATACTACTGAAGTTAGTCGAAAATTTCAGCCGAAACCCCCTGTATTATCGACACATTTTTTATCAGGTGGTAGTACACCTTTCGGCCGAAGAAATCTGCATTATCGACATATTTTGTATCAGGTGCTAGTACAACATTCCGATGATGATAATTTAAATACTTGTGTCTTGGTTATCACAATATTGATGGGGGCATCGTTATTGATAACGATTTCGTTAGTTATGAAAATCGGTATGATGTACCGATTTTATGTAACCAGACTGTTGTTACCTATTCTTTTGAAATATGATTATTTATACCGAGAATTGTCCGTTAATAAATAATTAAGTATACGGAGAATTGTTCGTTTTTAATTAGCTATATTGTGCGGTGTTTCTTATAACTGAAGAAAAAAGTTTCTACATCACTCCCTTCTCAGTGAAAAGGTCCCCCTTTTTGCGAATTTTAGTGTCCACCAGCGATTGTACACGGAATTTTGAGAATTGTACTATTATAATGATGTATGATCAATATAATAGTAGTGATGATGTAAGTTGTTTACCAGCGAAAATTGACTGATGGAAAGTGTAAATATAAAATTTTATTTCAATAATTCATTTATTTATTAATTTTCGTTTAACTTCCTGGGCGTTAACGTTTCGGTCCAAACAAATTTTCAAAGGAGCACGGATTAGTACATTTTGAGCCTTACTAGCAAATCGGCTACGAAACCAACAAATGGTATTGTTAGTTGGTGGTGGTTATGGTCGTGCGACCAATGTTTGCTGTGGTAATATATCGATCGGTGTGCTGATGTGGTTGGCTCGATCGCCGTATTTTAAGAAGCTACTGTAACCGCTCAACTCGCTTTTCTAATGTGGTTTCCGGTCGAAAAGCGTTTTATGGTTTTAGTGGCTTGGTTCTTAACCTTTTTTCGGAATTCGCCATTCGAGTTTTGATGGTGATTGAGGTTAACGGTTCCGGTCCAGCTTATCGATCTGCTGTTGCTGATTGCATTGCATTGCCTTTTGTGTACCACACTGTGAAAATGAATTATAATAAGTTAACGTTTTTGTTGTTCCGGAAATGTATTTTTTTAAACTTGAGAGTGACAAAGATTGTGTGAGGAATGGGTATTTTTCGAAAGTACGGACAATTTTCTTCACTCAGTTCTGCTGGTGAACATTTTAGGTCATCTTCGGATTCCCAACAATATGATTGAGATCTCTGAGCTCCAGTTGACGATATTTGCAAGAGCTTTGAGAGCTGTTTTAATTTGGCGGTGGAAGCGCTCAACCATACAGTATGCTTGTGGGTGATAGGCAGTAGTACGTATTCGATGTGACCTAAGAGTTGCATAAGCTCCATAAGATGGTGCAAGTGATCCAACAATATCAAAATAGATATGTTCAAATCAACCTCGTGGAATTCAGAAATTCCCGTGAGGTGATTTGGAGTGGAGGCCAAAAGTATCTTGAAGTGACGAGTTTGCGAGTTACTCGTCCGCTTGGATGTGAAATATTATGCAGTGTCAAAAATAGTTCAACATAATGCCTCTGGAATATACGGGCGATTGTTGCATGTAGTTACTTCACAATAAATTGTCAAAACAGCTAATGGAAATGTATCTAATTGCTATTTAGAGAGTAAGTCTCGTAGTTCTTGGTCGTGTTGTTGAGCTTTAGCGATTGTTGTGATGTCGTAACGAATTGCTGTGGAAGCAAGCTCGTGGTCGGAAGCCCGGGAAAGTGTGTCGGCGACCACATTGTCCTTACCTTGTATGTGCTGTATGTCTGTGATAAATTGAAAAACAAAATCTAAATGGCGTGCTTGCCTGGATTTCGTTTCGCTTTAGAGGAGGAAGTTGCTCTAGTAAGCGGTTTGTGGTCAGTGAATATGGTGAATGACCTTCGACAAAATAGTGAAAGTGTTTAATTACTTGAAAAATCCAAGAGGTTCCCAGGTCTCTGGGATGCTATATTTTGTTGCACTTTGCGGATTCAATAAGAACAATATTTTCTAAGCTGTTCTTGAGCTGAAGGGACGCAGTTTGACATTCTTTAGGCCAACAAAAATGTTAAGGCGTTTTGGGTTTCTTGTGAAATGTTCCAATTGTGTATGAATTTGGGCAAGTATCTCTGCTAGTTTTGGGATGAATCGTAGTTTAGTAGTGATAGTAGTTTACCATACTGACAAATTGTTGAATTTGCTTAACGCTTTGAGATGCTGGGAATTCTCTAATTGCATTAATTAGTCCTGAAAACGGACAGCCTAATGCCATTAGGTGACTGAGAAAGTCAAGATTGCTTGTCCCAAAAACACATTTTGCTGTGTTAATAATGACGCCATTTGATAATGTTTAACAGAGCTGTTCCAAATGGAGTAAGCGTTGGTTCTCGTCTCTAGCTGAGAGATCTCTGATTTCGTTGATCACTGGAAAGTTTGTGCAGTATTTCTGAGACCCAATAGCATTCGGGTGATTTCCAATAAGAAAAAATGGTGTGGTAATTGTGGTTTTATGTATATGCGGTCAGGAGCAATTTGGATTAGAAGATACGCTCTGAGGTCGATTTTTTAAAAATTGAGCATCCATGTAATTGAATGAAAAAAAATTTGGATGTGGAGAATATGGTAACGGTTAGGAATTGTGACAGAGACAAGCCTTCTGTAGTCCTCATATGGTCTCCAGTCGCTGTCCTTCTTCTTCACCATTTGTAATGGACATGATATTACTGAAGAAGAAGGTTCGCAGATTCCTAGTTCCACCATGTGATGGAATTCTAGGAGTGCTGTACACAACATTGCTAATGAAGGAAATTTAAAAAAAATGGTTCATAGCCATTGTTATGAAAAAGTATGGTGATGGTGCATCAACGAGTACTGATGCTGCATTGATTCAAAATCAATGAATGAATGCGTGTTTGAAATAACACCTTAATACAATGTCAATATTGAGTAATTTGTGTGAAAGTGTTTATTGTGGTACCATTTGCTGCCACCAGAACTAGATCGGGATTACAATTTGTTCCGTAGCGATAGTATTTGTGGTACGGGATTATGCTTAGATCAGCGCCGCGGTTAACTTCAACAACATGTAATTTTCGCTAACATCATCAGAATTCTCCACTACCACCTGATACAAAACATGTCGATAATGCGGACTTGGTTGGCTGAAATCTTCAGTTAACTTCAGTATAAGTAATACAATTCCAGCAAACACGTATATGAATTTGGCCCAACATCCAACTCCAAAAAACTCTATGGCAGCGTCAAAATACACGAACTGCATCTATAAGCAAGAAAGCCCAAAAAATATTTCATAGGACGTTATTTACTCTACTACTACAACAAATTTACCGGTTTTCTACGAAAATTAAATAAAACTAAATATTAATTTGGAAACTCTCCGATTAGCTTAACCGAGCTTGGTTCTCGATATTCAATTTCAGGAGAATTAAGAATTAATTAAGTTCTGGAGAGTTCAAAAGCCCTTTCGATAAATGAAAAGCATTGAGTTGAATTTGCTATTAGAATCGTACTTCTGGAGGGTTCCCATTGTCAATATTTCAATATGTACCATTCAACAAAAATTTACATACGTTTTGATTCGAAAATATCCCAATTGAACCCCCCTCTAATAAAAATAACAGTTTGGTGTTTGATTTCTTGATGTAATCTGCTTGTTGATGGTTATTTAATATCAACACATGTTGACTTTTTAAGATGAGTTTTAAAGGACTTAAAACCTATAAAATTACTCTTTTTGAGTTTTGCTGATATTCATAGACCTTGTATAGTCAAGATCATTATCACTGAAAGGACGGTATACAAGGGTACGAGGACTGGAGGTTGTTCATCAGTTGTTAGGGTATTCCACCTTTAAATCGGTGAAATTTTCTGCATTGGTGATTGTGGTTCCGGGTAAAGTACCTCGTTGATACGCAGTCCAAGGTTAGCTACGTATATGATCTTTTTAAGATTCTGGATGTCATTTTTCATAAGATAACTACGAATTGTCTAACGCCAAAGCATGTTCGATCAGCCGGGTTGGCACAAACAAATTCGTTCAATGCAAGCTTTCTTACCCAAACCAGTGTGATAACAGAATCGGACCGACAAATATTTTCTGTGTCTATGGCCATCACCTTTATTACTTTATTAGTGGAACTAAACTGCTTTCTCGTCAATGTTCAGAGGAAACAGCGTTTGCAGCGCATTGAAATTCAGTTTCTTCAAGTCTAGTTGCGTCTGCAAGAAGTCCAGCTTTTGTTGCTTCTAGAAATTCATTTAGGCAGCGATGAACTTGCGGTGAGACTACGTTTGTAGCGTGTGCTTACTGCGTAGACTGCGTTTTCCAGCAGCTCCTTTGTTCAATCTCTCTACAGCTTCTTGACTTCGTCCATCAAGCCAACGCTTCTGCCTTCTCCTATTCAATCGTCTTTTCAAATTTACAACCTACACTCAATAATATTCTTTCCCGATTAACATAGTTGAAAAAATACAAAAGTTCTGTCTAAATTTTATTTTGCGGAACGCAATTCAACTAGTGAAATTTGTACTTTTCCTATTAGAATATAGATGTCTCTATTTAAGTCTACACATTTCTTATTGCATTTTTATCCGCAGGTACGATAAATTTTTGACATTTATATCACGTTGACACGTATATCACGAATTTATATCACTATTGCAGACTGTTTTGTGATATAATTCAAAACAAAATAGGCTGCAAAGACAACCCTGCAAAATGAATTTTGAGGGGAAATAATGAACTAAAAATAAGAAGCTGACGTTTCGGCTTATGAACGTTTTTGTTTAAGGCGTACCTTCATTAGGGGCAACTAAGGTCGCGCTCGATGTGAAGGCGTTTGTCAGTAATCGGCTTGCAAATACGGAAATGTACGGTTTAGAAATATTGGCAACCGGTGCGGCCATCTAGTAAAAATCACGATTGGAGATTTTCAACTCGGAAGTCTTTTTCGGCTTTTTTGTTGCCGACTCTTTTTGCTTTCTTAGCAAAGATTTGTTTACAAGTGTTTCATTTCATTTATATGTCTTGTGAGCAGCTTCATTTGTCCGGTAGCTTTATTGGTACGGCAGCTCTAAATTGAAGAAGCTTCTGGTCAATGTAAATATCAGTCAACTATAGCGCTATTCAATTAGGACGGTGGACCAACAAGGTTCATGTGGATACGTTCAAATATGCCATTTGGTAGCTCACCAATTAACGAAGTTGTGATTTGTGTGGCGATGATCTTTCCATACGGAATACAAGATTTCGCCAAATTATTGCTTGTATCAGTATTCATTCATGATATTATTGGCCAGAGAGTGTATCAATATCGTTGCATGTGCCGATGTAAAAATCTCACACCAATCGGTGTCAAATCGCACGATTTTGGTGGCTAACTGACATCAGAATTTCTTGAAACTATGCGATCATCGAACTTGGTTGCTAAAAAGTCGAGCGTTTCACGATTTGTGTGATATGTGGCACCGTCTTGTTGAAACCAACAATGTGCATATGGTCTACGACCTCCAACTGATCCAGTTTCTTCAAAACGTTCAACAATTTTGCGAATTCTAGGTTCTGGAGGAATTTATGAAATATTTTTTTTACAGAACGACCACTTTCATAACAAATTTGGATAACCAAAACGCGTTTTGTGGTGTAAACGAACACATGACTAAAAATTACATAGTTTTGACTTTTCGGCAGGGACGGGCTTTTTTGAAAACAACGCTAATGGTTTCAACATAATTTGTTACGTTGTTGTATGACAGCTGCATCTGCCATATTGGAAGTGTTGATTGTTTTGTTGAACTGAGTGTTGTTCAACAAATTTGCCAAAAGGATTACAGTGGTAATAATTCATTATAAAAACGAATTGCTGTATTTATCGAAGTAATGTTGGCTCAGAAACTTTGAAATGGCATCAATTTTGTGACTTGCTACTCGAAGACGTTCATCCTGAGTTGCGGATGCTATATGGCATTCAAGTAACATCAAAAAGCCTAAAAGGAGTAGTTATCGCAGTTTTATGATGTGAGAACATGATGATAGACACGAATCAAATATATTTTCGATAAAATAGGGACTGTGACAGTGTTTAATTGTTAATAGCCTCCAGAAGGACACCAGTCTTTGTATTTATTTTGCACAATTTGCAATGATGTGAAGACTGGTGATGATGTGTGGTGATAGTTAAGTTGCGTCGAGTTATTATGGTTTAGCACAAAGTAACCCACTTTAGGTGATGACTTTATTATTTACTGCAAGCAATGGTTGCACTCACATCGAGGATAGCGAAAGAACAAGAAAGCTGTTCTTTATTGATTATGTTTTATTCTATTGATATGACGGCTCTGTTTCGTATTGTTTGTGATACTTGAAAACTTGCTTGTGATACGAGTAACCCTATTTCGATTACAGAAAAGTTGTTACACAAGAGCTGAAGGATATTGAAAGGGTTCAACCTGAGGATGGGAACCTGTTTTTTCATATTGTTGGCAATCATTTGGTGCTGGCTGCGATACTTATCCTACTCGTGATTTCCAACAAAGTAGCTGACATCTGGTGAACAAAACGCGAATCAAAGTGGTTTTGTAAGCGTTACGAGGACGACTCAAACTAATTTTGGCAAATTTTCTATGCAAACCACAAAAATAACCATTACGACTTTTGTCTCGAAATTATAAATGTGTACGAGAAAAGCAACAACAAAGTCTTACAAAACATCAAAATGGCTTAACTAAAAATTGTTATGACGTCATTTGTCGTAAATCGTAATACTTACATGATTAGTCCCCTTAACTGCCAAAACAATAGATTTAATAGTTCTCATCCACTTGTAGACATAGAAAAAGAGATAAAAAATATTATTAACGTGATGATTTTTTCACTAATTCAACGTACGTGTGGTGCACAGTGTATATTTCTATATTATGACAAACTTGATATTGCACATCACAGTTGTGAAGGGCAAAAAAATGTTATTGACGAAATCTAGCAGACGTGTAGGAATAAAAAACTTCGTTATTTTATAATATTATACGTGATAAATGAACTTCACGTACTCCTACGTGAAGTGAACAAATCAATTCAATCAAATAATTGGAGCCATGTTAATACCCAAAAAAATCGCCTCCAATATCATTTAGAACTTCCGGTAGCATTTCCAATTTAAAGATCATAAGAAAAACTTAATATGTTTCGGGTGGGAAGTCTTTTTTACAACCGGCGCATAGTTTTTCTGAATGACGCAGCTAATTTTTGAAAACATTAAAGAAATATTTGAAATCATTGCCGCTCTTAAAAACGAGTTTAAAGTATCATATGACGAAAATACCTAATCTATTTTTAAAAGCAAGAATTTTTATTGGAATTCAAAAAACAATTTAAGTGTAATTTGGAGCATGATAATAAACATAAAAAACTGATACTAAATGTTATTTATTACTTTAATTTTATAATTTCAGGTATTATTTACATTTTGTAGCACGATACCATTGAAAAACCAATTAAAAACTCTATAAAAATCATGTGAATTTGTTAATAAAAATACATGGATTGACGTACATCCGTAGGCCGGGTCAAATCTCGGTTACTTGTAACGATCTTAAAATTTAGCAAGTCAGGCGCCACGCTTTTTGTTTATATAGGACTTCAACAGACAATTCGTTTCCATTAATAAAATTGTAAATAATATTTCAACGGTCATCTTCGTACACGGTCGTGCGTCGTGGAATTTTATTTTTCGCGCCACAATTTATACAAAGTGTTAATTTGCGACTTGAATCTATAAAATCGTTCCTCGTCACTGTCAATTAGCTTTTGTATGGCTATACCGACTGCCAACGTTTCGTCCAAATCAATCAACAAGCAGACAGAACGTTTTACTTATATTCAATTTACTACCTCGAATACCATTGTTGACTTATGTATATGTTTTCTGAAACTATATAAATTCTTGAATATACATTCATAAAAAAATATAATTATTTTTGGCTCTTAAATTAAAACGAAATTAAAAATAAAAACAAAAATTAATTTAGAGATCCGCGGTTTATTTACTGTACGAGTATATTGTCAAGGTTAACACAATTAAAATTTACTAAGGTCGTAAGGTTGTCATCTCCGTATAGAGTCAGTGTCAATCACAAAAACATCACTCAAAACTATTTTACTACTGTTTGTTTACGATACAGCTACAGATAACAGATGTAGCCTGTCCATTAATAAATAAAGAGAAGATGACAGTGAAGGAAGTATCAGACTATCAATACTCTAAAATTTACACTAAAAAAATATTTATTATGACACGCATTATGAAAGGTCCGCATATGATTAATGTCTCTGTATTTCACAGTCTAACAACCCATTCGATCCGATGTGTGACCTGTCCCAATCAATCATAAATGACAAAGTGATACGAGTTCATTTATGATGAAAATTACCATTTGGTTTTGGCCAAATGATACAGCTATATTGACTCAAAATTTATGATGTACGTCATCGGGTTTGGGTAAAATCATAAATTGGCAATTTGTTTGTCCACATATTTTAAATGTCTGTATGTTTATAATGTATATACATAAGAACAGTTAAATAAAATATTTTTTATGACAAGATAAAAATGAAAATATCATTTTTATTCTTGGCAGTGTTTCTCATGCACCCGTACATACTAAGTAGACGAATGAAATACACAAATATCGAACATTAAATAATTTATCATAATTTAATTTGTTTAGATATGCAATATAAATTATATTTTATCCCGATAATAAATTGCCGGTCGTCGAGTGCAAAATTTATTTAGCAAAACAATTCCGAGAGTTTAGCACTAAGATAAATTATTATTAATCATATTTACACGGAATATTTAAGATTATGGATGACGATGAAATGTGGTAGCTGCTGTTTAGATTATTTGTTAAAAGAAACCAAAAATTCAGAATTCGTGAGAAAGTTTAAAAATAACACATCGCCTGAAAAGTTCCCGGCCTAACAAAGAAAACACAATTTTTGGGGGGAAAATACATTTATCCATCAACAAAATTTCTTTCTAGAGCGATACAAGTAGTCCAACGTCTCTCTAACATTTCGATGCCTTTTTTATAGAACGATTTATCTTTGTCTTCAAAATAAGCTTCAGTTTCGGCAATCTTTCGTGCAATCTTGCCATTGTTGCGATCGACTTGTGGCATGGTACATTGTCTTGGTGAAAGGGCAATTTTTTTTCTTCATTTGAGGTTGTTTTTCAGCGATTTCTTCCTTCAAACGCACCAATAACCCGATATAATATTCGCTATTGATCTTTTTTCCTTTCTCAAGGTAGTCAACGAATATTATACCATCTGCGTCCCAAAATATAGACGCCATAACCTTTCCAGCCGACTGTTGTAGTTTTGCTCGCTTCAGGCGCGGTTCACCGGCCTCCCACCATTCAGCTCATTGCTGGTTTGACTCTGGAGTATAGTGGTGGATCGATCTTTCATGCATTGTCACATACCGCATAAAAAATCATTTTTATTGCGCCCAAACAGCGCTCCGTGCCGTCATCGACGCATTGTCGCTTTTGATCCATCGTGAGCACACGCGGTACCCACTTCGAACGCACTTCCTTTAAGCTAGCAGAATCCATACAGTAGAACAGAAAAAGTGAGCACTCCCAGAACCCATATCAAAAAATGATTTAAAAACAATTGAAAAATTAAAGGTTAATTTTAGGCTAATTAAATGCCCTAGCAGAACGTAAATCTAAAATCGGACCAAAAACGAAATTAGAACGCAAAACAAGATCAATTGACATACAAATAATTTTAGGCTCAATATGGCCTAATCAAATACCCCATTAACAAATTTTGGGCTCCACTCGTTCTTGACCAAACTTCAGGTCATCTAATCTAAAGTTAGCAGAACCCAAATCCAAGATCGGACTGACACACAAATAATTTAAGACTCAGTATGGCCTCAAATGCCCCATTAAAAATTGTTGGGCTCCACTCGATCTTGACCTGCAGGCCATTTGTTGTTAGCCTTCCGCTCAATCCGATTGTTACATGTGTTGTTCATGTGCTGGTGAAGATTCTTGGGTGCTACAAGTGCGCTCGCTTTTTGATTAGAATATCTACCGGGAGTACGCAGACCAGAACCAAAACAGCAGCTTTAGACGTTCGGTGGGCTTTTGTTACTCTTAGCAGGATATTACTGTGAGCACATGATCTGACGTGGTGGCGCCATACTTGAATAGCGTCTTCGCCACACCTTTGTAAATTATTACAAGTGCTTTGAGATTCAGGCCACATCCCTCTCTTGACACTCTCGCCAGGGAGTGGAATAGCTTCTTAGTATTTTCACAGAGTCTTAGAACGTGAAATATTACGCCCATACGTTCATCAAGATCAACTACTAAATATCTCAGACTTCACCATTTTCATGTTTCGACCGTTTGAAGATATTGTAGGAGGTCGACAAGAGTGAAATTTTCCTTTTAGCTACAGCATAACTGTGTTCTCTGCAGATAGAGACATTTTATTTGCTACACACCATTGGTTCATACTATGTATTGCGATTTCATCCTGGCACTGAAGTTCGAGTCTCGAGTTGCCATGCAGAATGTCTTTGTCATCCGCGAATGCAATTTCATTCAAGTCATTAATCATGCTTGTATTAACGATATTCCAGACTTGAGGACCCAAAATAGAGCCCTGAGGACATCCTTTTGTGATTTGCTTAGATGCAGAACCATACATATCTCTGATTTCTGCGGATCGGTTACTGAAGTAGATACTCGAAACATTCATAGTGTTTCTAGGGAGATTACAAACCGATAAACTTGCGATGACACTAGGCTACGTAAGGTTATCAAATGCTCCGATGATATCTTAGAATATACCCATAACATATTTTGATCTTCAGTAGATATGCTGAATCCGAATTGTTTGTCCGAGAACAGTCCGCTCTGTTCAATTCGCGGTGTAATGCGAATGGCTAGTAACCTTTCTAGGGGTTTCCCCATAACCGGTAGTAACATTAAGGGTCTATAAGATTTCGAAGAAAGTGGATCTCTATCGCCAGGTTTCCTGATTACAACCATTTCACCTGTTTTCCACACGTTAGAAAAGTAACCAAATTTTAAGCAACGGTTTAATATTTTTACTATGCTAGACCCTATGATGGACGCTGAATTATATCAGTGTTCAAGTTGTCAAGTCCTGGTGACTTATTACGTTTGACGCAATTTAGAACATTGGTGACCTCTTCCAACTGCTGTACTGGTGGCGGACCAGTGTGTGACCCAGTGTCGTCTGGTGTTTCGCCGGGCAGAAGTAAGTTAAATAACTCCAAGCGTATGTCATGCCACGTAACAGTGACGACTCCATTTGTCTTCCTAATGGTATCTAAAACTTCAAGAGCTCTTGCTTTGCCAGCGGCAAATTTGTATACAAGACCCCATGGGTCTTTATTACCATGTTCACGTCACGGAAGGGGAAACTACTTTGATCGCTTTAAATACTTCGTGAAAGTATTTATTTCTTGCCCCTCTAAAGAGTGACAATTTTAACTGTTTTGCTTCTTGGTTTCATAGAACAACTAAGTTTTTTTAGATTAGAGTTCCACAAACTATTTCGTTTCTTAACTCCTCTCTTTCTAGGAATTGAGATATTGCAGGTACTGGCTAACTGTATTGAGATCAGCATTCAGCTCCACACGAGCATCAATTTCATAGACCGAATTAATCTCTGAGATTCAACCAAGTGCCTAGCAAATAGACCCCAGTCAGCTATCTTAATGGCAAATCTCGGAGTTTTGCTACTTGCAAGCGGACTATTTTGTGGAGTGTTTGATAACTCAAACATGATGCCCAACTTTATCGATGACTCGATAAAGAGCCTAGGATCGTTTCGATTTTGCACAGATGGTACTCGATCGGTTCACTGTATTGGGCATATAATGAAAATAGGTAGAATGAACCTTGCCAACATTATGAATGCTAATTGCAGTCTTGAGGGATTCTCAGAGCAGCATGCAGCTGATATGACCAACCTCTGACCCAACTATTTTAGGTGACATTTTGCATGTTGAAGTGGGCAACACGCAGGTTGCTCTTAAAATGTCTTAAATTTTGACTAATCATCATGTTTAGTGTTTGGACTCAAACGTTGCGCAGCACTCTTGTATGCGTTACAGGAAACGCAACCTACTTTGTGATCAAATGGTTTTTGTATTTCCTTGCAGCTTGTGCAACTGGCAGGTTTGTCTTTATTTTGTCCCTTATAACCATGACCATAGTGTGCACAATGAGAGGAGGTCTCTGTGCGCGCCTTACAATTCTTTGCAATATGACCGTATCCCTGGCACCTAAAGCACCTAATCGGAGTCACAAACTCTCTCACATGGCATCGTACCGAGTCCAAGTGCAGTTTTCCAAACTTTAGCAACATCTTTTTGGTTGCCGATTCAATTTCTACCACCCAGTGTGCAGCCCTCTTTATTATTCGCACCAATTCTATATAGAACTTTAAAACCTTTTCGATCCAGGTAGTTTTGATTTATTAAGCAATTTGTGACCATGTCACCATCAATCTCAGAGCTAACATCAAAGACAATTACCTTGGGTAATCTCTTTATAGGTCCACGCCTTCCAACTCTACGTTTTCGGCGAATACCTTTAAATCCGAGGAAGAGGCAACTGTAACCGCAACACCATTTAGGCCAGCGTTTGTTACATAGTGGATCTTTAAGTTCGATTCACTAGGACGTATGATTTCCTTGATTTTATTGGTAATCTTTTGACGACTGGTTGGAATTATTATCTCTTGCTGAAATAATTATCCGTTTTGGTTTTGTCTTATTTTGCCAACACTTTCTGTTTCTACGTTTCTTGCGTTTTTACCGACCGTTTGTCAGTCTCCTTCATTATTTTCTGTTAGATAAGTTGCAACTCCCTCTGTATTTCTTGAATTAGCATTAGGAACTGAATCCTGTGCAGCGATCCCTGGTGGCATTTCCACAGTGACCTATGTAATTGGTTTCTGGCTGCAAGTGCACCTATGGTTTCGTGCTTCCTCCAGTTTACCAACTACTAGATTAGTTTCCGCAATCATCTCTGGAATTTGAATCTATATTTTTACCATGATTAGACAATTCTCGAAACTTAGACTCAGTAAGTTTCGTATTCTTTGTTTGCTCAAACATCGTTTCCAGATAAACGATTTCTATCATCGGGGCATTTCGCACGTTTGTGGTACTTGACCTACATTGCTTGGCGAAGTGATTACAACTTTAGCCGTATCCTTAAGCCGAATCGTTAAGATTCTTGTCTTTTTAGGCACACGTTCGCCGTCAGCTTTTTCCAAAGACTGACCTAGACCACGTCTAGATCCCTTACCCATATCTCTGGGTAATTCGATAATTAAGATTAGCTTATGCTTGTAGTTGTTTAAATATTTATGATATGGTTTGGATTCTTCTTCCAAATCTACTAACGTTTCTGCATTATGTTGAACCGTGCAGCGGAATTTTTATTGCACCTTATGAGTGGTACCACTACTTCGTTGCCTCCCCTCGACCACGTAGTGGTAACAGTAGAGGATACAGGGGAAACTTCTGTGTTGTAGTTGGGTAGTACAGTCTTGGTAAAGACTTTGTATGTATATTTCACTCATTTATAATCATAAATTCCCCTGCGTCGCCCCCACTACACCCCCTCATTAATTTAGAGTTACCCAAAGGGCACCACGAAGAGGTATATAAATCTAAAACTTCACTCTCCAAGAAAAGACCCTCAGTTATTAATTAAAAACGACGAACGCATATCCAACTGATGAATAGTGCACAATATTTATTGTTCGTACACATAAAAATCTTAATTCATATTTCAAATGGCATATTTTTTTCTACAACTCATTTAATTAATCTTATCATAATTACAAAAGTAAAACAAAATGTTTAATTACAAAGTAAGGCAACTTAAACAAAATTAATCGTACACAGTTGCAAACCAACAACAAAAAACACTTCTTTCTAATTATAAAACTAATATTTTGCATAAAGCACAGCAGACAAGAAATTTGTACAGAACAAGTGTCATAGTTTGCCAACGGAACTATCACAAAACTGCATTCTCGTGTCAAATCTAATATTTTGTTAAATGTCATGTTACTAAGATGTTGTCGGCAAAATACACGTATATACAAAAATATTTACATTCTTCTTACCTCAAGAGATAGCAAGACAGAATGTCTCTATATATAATTTTATTCTTCTTCGTTTATGCCGCTTTATATGTTATGTACTTAACGTCTATTTAAAAAAATTAAATGTAATAGAAATGTATACACGTGTGGGGCCTTGACACTTCTTTGTAAATTATTTAGTTGACGGAAAAGTGCGTTTGCCGTCAAAACACAATATATCAACGGACCGACGTGTGACGCATGTCACACGCCACTTGTCAATATTTTTAATTTGATTGATGATTTTTAAATTGTTTCAAGTTGATAGACAAACGCACCGCTTGTAAGTAATTAATATTTTTTAAGGTGTTTGCTACCAGCTGACTAATTTAATTATTTGTTTGTTTAGTATATTTTGAAATAAGTTATCGGTGTTATTTTTATAGCACCCTGCCGCAATATTCCACCCACCTAAATAAAGCGTATTTATTTTCTACAGATAACTGAAATGTTAAAATAAATCGCTTCAAAATTTTATATAAAGTTAATCATCACGATGGGAATTCCTTTCGGTTTATATAAAGTGTCTACACTAAATTATGGTACAGGGTGGGCCATAAGTCACTGAACATTGTATTTTTGATATAATTTTTTTTTTATTTTTTATTGAAAATGAGTAATTTTGATTACAAAAGATAGTTTTAATCGTGAAGAGTTTTATATGATATGTTAAAAGCGTACAGGCAACCATAACGGCGACCATAGGTACATTACCATAATCCTGAAATATCTACAATCAAATAACAATTATATCTGAATGCGAATAATATTTCAGCATCATGCGAGCCCAGGCCCTGCCTGCATCCAGAAAAGGTTAGTTAGGAAAGTATGTTAGTCACAAAAACAACTAGGGCGAACCGCAGCAAAGTCATTTTCTAACTACTTAAATATTTTAAAGTGTTAGTCTCAATTATATTCACACTCTAGATTAGATTTCGTTAGTTTATTAATTTGGGTTAGTTGTGGTGGAGGTAAAGAATACTAATATTCATCATATGTATTCGGCATCAGTCATAATAAACTGGTTAGGTTATTTAATTTACATCTACGGGTCATCTCATCATATATTGCTTGTAACCTTATATTTCCCTCTCTTCCCATCGAACACCACCTAACCGAAGGACTTCACGTTCGTAATGACTCGGCAGTGGTATCATACATATGATGACCTAAATATTCCGTTGATATTGTAAAAAAAAAATTTAATTCGGTATTCTCATTCTGCTACCTATATTTAAATTCATCCAACTATAGTTTTAATCATCAAGTTTTAAAAAATTGAATTTTAGAAATAATATCTGTTAGATGCCTGCCATCAGCCTCTTTGCAAGCTGCTGCTCTTTGCTGTACCTAGTCCATAACTGAAGCCAAAACTGGTTGATCAATCGCAATAATTTCATTTATTATGTTGTCTTGTAGTTGTTGCAGTCCTTGCTGGTGGTGTTAAGTCGGGTGATCGTGATGGCCAATTAACATCTCCAAATCATGAAACGATACGGCTACCAAAAACTGTTCGCAGTATGAGACGTAGCCCCGTCTTGTTGAAACCACATTTCTTGAGTATTATCAAAATTTTCTAACATAGCCCTGTAACGCTCACCATTTACAGTCAATGCATTGTCACCTTCGTCTTGAAAGAAGTACGGGCCATAGATCTTGTCTGCTGATATTCCGCACCAAACTGTGACTCTAAGTGGATGCAACGGACGCTGTTGAATCACTCTTGGGTTTTCAGTGCTCCAGATTCTACAATTTTTCTTATTAACATAACCAGCCATTTCTTAAATGGGATTCTTATTAACCAACCATTTCTTAAATGGGATTGCGCTTCATCAGAAATTATAGTTTTTTTAATAAAATCAGGATCATCCGTTAATAATTTGGTTAATTTTCCTTGCCGTCTTGTCGCAAAATTTCATGTACCATTTGTATCTTATACGGAAACAGCAATAAATGTTTTTTTCATTATTCTACGCAGTGAAGTTCTGGACATTTGAAACAGAGTGACACGTTTACGAGTCGATGTTTCACGGTTGTCATTTAAGCTCTCCGGAACTCGTTCGATATTATCTTGGATTCGTGCTTCAAGCGGTCTTCCACTCCGAAATAAGTCACTAACAGATCCCGATGACTGAAAACGAGCGACTAGATTGCGTACTTGATTTCGTGGTGGTGCATTTCTGGTGTTAAAAAAATTTCAATATTTTCTTTCGGTTTGAATTATTGCATTTTGACTAGCAAAATAAAACTCAACAATTTTTGCCCGTTCCGCAATCGTATACATGGCTACTGAATCTCCCAAATAATACTTCTAATACTGCAAAATAAAAAGAGAAAAAATTCAAAATAACAAAATTATATCAAAAATACAATGTTCAGATACGTATAGCCCACCCTGTAAATAGTAAATAATAGTTGTGGTTACTTAATTACTCACTAAATCTAATTATTTATATAAAATTGTATTACAAATAATTTTTGTTTGTTTTGGTTTAATATTTTAAATAACCCGATTAATATTTTACCCAAAAACACAGACTCGTCGTATATACAAAATTTCATTGTCAAATGTATCAATAATTGACTTGAAATAATTTCTGTTTCTTGTACAAAACGTTAATTCGAGTTTATTTGGTACTTAATTAAATATTTATAAATTTGGTAAAAATAAAGAGAATTGATGTAGGTTATTATTTCAGTACCATCAGAACTAAATATTTATCTATTTTTGACAGGTTGAAGTACTGCGTCTGTTACTCCCGTAAATATACTGCATTCTTACAGTTGGGTATCAGTAAACTAGTAAATGTTGTGTAAATAAAATCCATACCACTTTGACTGACTGTGTTGTAAAATTCACAATCAATAACTCTACGTGTTAGAGTTTACCAAAATTAAGAAGGGATGGGGGCATACAATGGATTTGAATTTTAGCCAAATCATTTAAAAATACTAAAAAATTAAATTCTAAATTATTTCTATCATTTAACTGTGCTATGTAAAATGGGAATATTAAATTGTTCGGAGGAATAAACCTTCGATAAACATGCACACCGAAGGCACGATTATTTTTCATCTACCTCACACGAGGCAGGCTCAATGGATTCTGGGGTGAGCCAACCATTGCGAAACCCATTCATACCAAGCTAGACACACGCATCCTGCGACTCAGCAAGAAACCACCGCAATGTCACTAGAGGAAACGCTGATTAGAACACTTAATGTAACTCAATGGACAACTATTCAAAGAATTGCATAAGCTATTGGAGGAGAAATTGCTATAATCAAAAATGAGAATCAAGCCAAAGAAAATACTACAGCTTATGATGTTCCATAATAAATTGCTCTAAGCTGCTTTGGCTTGATAAATTAGTGACGTTTCTCTTGCGCACGCAACAAAGGGTTTGTTTCCCTCTGGTGAAATTTTCGGAGACTATGAACTCTGGTACGTTTGATGGTAAGATAGTTTTAATCATAACCCGTTCTAATCTGTCAATATGATCATCAGATGATACGTTTAATTGGTTGGTTAACCCTTGCCATTTAATTTCCAGCAGACTGGAAGTCACAGTTAGCATGCTTAAGAAAGTACCTCGGAATCTTATTGCTTATCTCACCTGTTTTTGATGAGAAACCCGCCTCACAGTGAACATGATTGTTCTGTGATCACTTGTGGTTCAGCATTCTTTCACTGACCAGTTGGTTACTCTCCTCAACAGTCCGCTCGTTACTGTTCCTAGGTAAATATTCGACTCCCAATTATGACTTATGTACTGGCGGATTGGTGTCATTAGTGTGCCATCGTGACTTTGTAATTTGTTTACATATATCATTGGATCATCTGAATATTGGAAGTAGATGCTTACTAGAAAAAATTCAACTATTTTTAATCTAACTGCAACGTATACGCAATGCGAGTCACAGTACTGTGAAATTTTTAGCACCTCAGGTCACCATTGAGGATGCCAATTGCTGCTTGTGCATTATCAAAGCCAGGCCACTTACTCTATGTTAAAGCCATGAGTAGTTAAATGCTTTTATTAGCATTTTTGCAGCAGGCACACTTTGGTGCATCTGGGTTCTTTGGACAGACCTTCTGGTCATGTCCAGAATCGGATCAGGGTCCACTAGTAAAATCTTGTACGGAGGACGAGGACCAACCAATACATATTCTTCAATCTTTATTAAGATATTTCGGTGCGACCAGTTTCAATTCAATGCCCCAACTCACTGATCGCGGCATCGTTTGGCTCTGTCTTGAAACTGTGTTTCAAATCCACATTTTTTATTATTGCACTGGTCTGAGTGGCACTCAACACCTTAAGGTCGACGATTGTAACATCTGGTATTTACGCCGTAGATGACGATGCAAGGCAGATTCTTTGTTTGTAGTCTTGCTACTAAGCCAACTTCCGAAAAGTTCTTGTTATTCAGAAAGAATAACTGCTTCGCAGTTTCAATCACCACTCCTTTTTCACAGATATCGCTGACCTGTTCTACTGCAATATTGCTTTCTGCTGGGTTTATTATTTCCCGTAATTTACTACTTACTTTGATACTGCTAGCAAAGGTTGGCTCCTGGACATCTACTGGTTTTACAGTGACACCGTTTGACAGTTGCCACTGAGACTTTGAGATATTTTTGACACCTGTTTTGATTGCAGTTGGCTGTGATCTTCTTGCAACTAGTGTCTGCGGCTATTTAGCTCTATACTTTTTGAGCGCAATTTGATAGCGACTCAACTATCTCCTTTATAGATAATCTTGGATGGAGAGTGCCTCATTTACTGTTCGGACTCTATTGTGCGTTGGCTTGTCATCGCTTTCAGTGCGTACTCACTCAGTTGAGGATGCAGAAACAATCTGATGTAGTTGGGATAACTTGGGACGTTGAATAATTTGTCTATTATTTTTTATGACACTAGATGACAAAATGGAGGATGAATATTTTGTGGCCTACACACGATTTTCTTTTACCACGAATGTATACATAGATCTCGAATGCACCACACTTGATTTCTAAAGCGAAAACCGAAAACCTAACATTAGCGGACGTTCGGTAAAATTGTTTTGTATAATCTTTTTTTTTGTTATCCCTGCAATCGGTTCTGGGGCCAAGGCTCTCCCAACTCTTTCGTGGTTTGCTTTTTCCGTCCTTACTTTTACGCCAGTGTCGGCCAATTCGAGGGCATACGGTTATAGGACCGATTTTATCACCATCTGCACATTGTATAGCTAAACGCAAGCCTATACTGGCATGGAAGATGGGTCGGCCAATGAGTTTTGCACTCCGACAAGGAGACGAGATCGTAATCTGTTGATGAAAATTCCCTTGCATCCTGCCCCTATCGGGATTCGAATCCGGTACCTCCCGATCCAAACGCCAATTATCACCTCCTTCGCGGCGCAGTCCGAGGTCAAGTCTTAAAAATTTAGTCCCGTACACATTTACCGAAGAACCGTTCGCTGCGAACAACCTGAATGATGAGTCGACCCTTGAATTCCGAACAAAACGGGCTAGCAAGACTGAGACATCTGAACCTGTATCTATTAAAAAATAAGCCTGAAGGAAAATTTCGTACATTAAAATTCAGCTAGTTTTAGTTATGTCATTGCACACCGCCAATTGTGAATGACAATTTATTTTTTGAAACATTGTTATCGGAGTTATTTGATACGAATTTATAATTTGGTTTACATTTTAACGTCTTTGCGCCAAAATGACGATGATAAAAGCAAATGAAATTATTCTCAGCCGAAGGTTCACCATAAAATGGATATTTCTAGAATTTGATCGCGAATTGTTACGACTACGTGAATTTGAATTAGGTC
Organism: Nephrotoma guestfalica; assembly: GCA_963691935.1. NCBI lineage: Eukaryota > Metazoa > Arthropoda > Insecta > Diptera > Tipulidae > Nephrotoma > Nephrotoma guestfalica. The sequence goes on from OY829914.1 coordinate 237,693,823, forward strand.
GTGATCTAGAATTTTGAATAAAAATTTCAGAAACCTCCAACCTCTCTCCATTTGAACTGACTGGTGCAATCTCTTCATCCAAAATTCCAAAATTGACGAAGTGTTGCTTCGTCTCAACATGATCGAAGGTGTCTCAACACCAAATAAATCAGAGGAAGAAAATGCAATAGTTGATGATAATTTTGATGTGTCTTTTTCTGATTGCGATAGGGATGCAGATGTAGAGCAGATAGGCGAGATTCTCAATAATTCAGCAGATGATGAATATATGTATTGAAGAATCCGTTGAAAATAATGAATTACCTAATATTGATCAACAAGCTACACAGCAAGCCACTTGGTATTATACTCAAAATAAAAATTGCAACGTAAATGGAGTTCAAATCTCACAATCATAAGAGAACGTGAAGGCCTAACAGGACAAACAGCACAAGACATAACACTCCAGGCATTTCAAAAAATTATACCGGCTTATAAATGTTATATTGGCGGGAACAGGTCAATTCTACAATAAGCATAGCCAGTCATACGACACCTGTAGAGATATATGCATTAATTGGAAGTTTGAATACTATTAAAGTTAGCCGATAGTTTCCAGGCGAAGGTTAAAAAAATCTAAAATGCAGATAGTGTCTTTGCTATCTCAGCCGAAAATACAATATGTTATGTCAAATATTAATATGCTTCAGCCGATATTTTTCAGCCGACATTAATCAGCCGATTTTTTCTACAACAAAAAAAATTCAACTGAAACCATTAAGAATAAAACACTAAACGTGTGTGCGTTATATTCAATAGAGTTTTCCCGGAGTCCCACATGAAAAAATTGACCTGAAATTGTTTTCAGGTGCGAGCGTAAAGCGTCCAACCATGACACTTCAAATGGTCAATTTTTAGACATTTTCAAATTTTGTACTTATACGAGTATGTTTATTTGCAATTTCCCAATTGTAAATTGAATTTTTCCGAACAACTAAAAATTCATTAATAATATTCTTTAGTATTTTATTTTTAACGACGTTGATTTGTTTTGTTGTAGAAAACAAATATTTTTGGCATAAAAAGCGCTTTCGGCTGAAAAATGTCGACTGAGAAATGTCGGCTGAAAAATATCGGCTGATGCATATTAATATTTGACGTAACATGTTATATTTTCGGCTGAGATAGCATGGACACTATCTGCATTATCGATTTTTTTCTTTCGCTGGAAACTATCGGCTAACTTTAACAAGGTGAATTTTGATATACGCTGGGGTTCATAAGAACTGGGATGAACGTTTGGATGAGTTATATTGTTTGGACAATCGTCCATTTTATCGGGCCACAATGTCCTTAAAGAGGGTGCAGCAATTGTTACGATTTCTTCGATTTGAAAATTATCAAACAAGAATCATGCGGTTGAAACAGGCCAAATTAGCCTCATTTCGAGCCCCATCCCTATAAACCATCAGGATACTTAACTAGTGAAGAACGGCTTGTTCTAACACGTAGCAGGTGTTCATTCAGACAATACATACCAAAGCCTGCTAAATACGGTATTAAAATATGTTGGCTTTGCGATTCCAAAAATGCGTACCCTTTGAATGGTGAAATTTATGTGGGTAAACAACCCAATGAGCCCCGTTCGAGCGATTATACGTGAAGCTTAGTTCATCGATTATCTGCGCCATATGTCAATAAAGCGGGCACAATTAATATGGACAACTTTTCTACCAGTTGCTTATTGGCAGAACAATTACTACAAAAAAAGAACAATAATTGGCACAATTCGCAAGAATAAACCGAATTTACCAAAAGAAGATGTAAAAAACAGGGAACTTAATTCGTCGAAATTTTGCTTTAACAATAATTTGACGCTAGTAAGCTATAATACTGTGGGCAAAAAACAGTAAGACTTTGTTCATAATTTTAAAATTCTTTATTTATTTCTCCAAATCTATTTCGTCCCTCTCAGAGTAATCCTCCCCGGCCTCAATACACTTGTGCCAACGTTTTTCCCAATCCTCGAAACAGTTGTTAAAGTCAATTTCCGGAATAGCCTCCAATGCGCGTAGCGATTCAGGTTTAATGTCTTCAATTGACTAAAAACGGTTTCCCCGGAGCGGTCGTTTGAGTTTGCTGAACAGCCAGAGGTCACACGGAGCTAAATCGGGCGAATACGGTGGTTGCGGAACGATATGGGTGGAATTTTTGGCAAAAAAATTACGTAAAACCAATGCAGTATGAGAAGGTGAATTATCGTGGTGCAAAAACCAAGAGTTGCATAACACTCCAATAGTATTCCTTGTTGACAGTTTGGCCGGTCGGAAGGAATTCAGAGTGCACCACACCTCGACAATAGGAGACAACTGTCACCATCATCTTGATTTTTGACTTGCTTTGACGTGGTTTTTTCGGCTTCGGCTCATCTTTGGCACGATATTCGGCCGATTGTTCGTCTGTTTCCGGGTCGTAAGCATAGATCCAAAACTCATCGCCAGTTATAATATATACGTTTCATGACATCCTGGTAGTCGGAAAGCATTGTTTCACAGACGTCAACCAATCGTGCTTTCACTTTTCTTAGGCCCAAATGATCTTTCAAAATGGTTTTTACTGATCTTTCCGATATTTCAACGATGCCAGTAAGGTCTCTGACTGTTAATCGTCGATTCGCCAGCACCAATTCCTTGATTTTATTAACGTGTTGATCATCAGTTGATGTTGATGGCCGTCCTAGACGTGGTGCGTCGTCAACACGTTCTCGTCCCTCTTTGAACAATTCGTACCAATCAAAAACACTTGCTCGCGACATACAATTATCACCGAAGGCCTTTTGCAAAATTCTGAACATTTCGGCACCACAAAATTTAATGGAACTTCTTTGTTGAATAATTTCACTCATTGTAAAAATCGCCGAATGCACTTTTTGTACTTCAGAAAGACAAGCGTATACTAAACACTAATGATTATTTTGATGTGACATTTGGCACAGATGTCACTGACAGTCATACCAACATAGAAAAAAAAATATTTCGACGAATGGTTTTCCGCGCGAAATTTAAATTAAAAAGTCTTACTACTTTTTGCCCACGGTAGTATACCGAAACCAAATAAGAACGTCCTTCTGCTATCAAGGTTGTACAAGGATGACAGCGTTGAAGCGTTTCCAGTGAATCAAATAAACCCAATATTATCCTAGACTATAACGCAACGAAAGGAGGCGTTTATACGCTAGACAAGCTGGTGAGGACGTACATCTGCAAGCGAAAAACCAAACGGTGGCCGATGGTTCTATTTTTTAATATGGTGGACCTCGCAGGTGTAGCATTGTTGAACTTGTATAAGTGTACCAATCCTCAATTTTTCGATGGTAATTGAAAAGCATCAGAAAGAAAATTGTCTCTAAAGAATTTATCAATGCAATTGGCTCAGGCACATTCTATATATTAGGTAGAGCGCTTGTCGAACCCACAAGCATTAAAAAAAATGTGAAAATTGCTATCAACCAAATAGGCTATAATGTGTTTGGTGTAGGGCAAATTGCGCCATCTGAAAAGCCAACCACATCAGCAATTTCGAAACGCCCAAGATGTTATCATTGTCCTCGATCCGCCGATGCCAAGACTAAGGTCAAATGTCATTTATGTGATAAACCATGTTGTGCAAAGCACACACAGAATTTATGTACCGAATCCATCGATCGAGACGAAATTGATTCGGACGATGAAGTAATATCTGACGATCCCTCTGCCTAAAACATATCACCAACATTTTGAAAAATAATGACCTCATTCATTAATGATTATTACACTATTTGCCGTAGGCACTTGACACTTGAATATTTTAATTAAAAAATGTGTTATAAAATTTTAAATTTGGACACATTTTTTAATTAAAATATTCAAAAATTTAATTTTTTGTGAAATAAAAAAACAAGCGTTTAATAAAGAGAGTGAAGGTTAACATTTAAATGATTTATAATTTTTCTTTTACATTTGGAGCCGTTTTTTCGCAACCTTCAAACGCACCAATAGCGCAATGTAATATTCGCTGTTGATGGTTTTTCCTTTCTCAAGATAGTCGACGAATACCTTGCACATCCCAAAATGCGGAAGCCAAAATCTTACATTCATCATTTGCGGTTTTGGCCGCTTCGGACGCCTTCCACCATTCCACCGGCTGCTGTCCATCCAGCTGATTGACGATTTGATATTGGAATGTAGTGGTGGATTCATATTTCATCCATTGTCACATACCGATGTAAACAATCGCATTTATTACGATTAAACAGCGCCAAAAGTGCTCTGAATCATTGCGGTACCCACTTTGAACAGTTCTAATGGACAAATGTTCAAGCAAAATAGTTCATACACTGCCTTTTGATATCTTTAAGGTGTCGGCACTTCACTTTACGGTCTTTTAAAACGAGTTTGTGCATTATCTTTATATATATTTTCTGGAATAGCTGCCGAATTCGTGGCATTTCAGCATAATCGGTATTTGTACAGCTACGTTTAAACTCAGCAAATCGACAGTTGCTTTCGAAGGTGCAGACTTATCAAGCCATATTGCTTTACTTGAACGGCATTTTCCCCATCAAAACACAGGGTTTCCATCAAATCGCACGAAATTCATTTTTTCCCATTGTTTTGAAAATCACAAAAGTAGCGTTACTAAAACAACTATAACTTGTAAACTAATAATTGAATTGTTATTTAATTTTGCACATATCGTTTGGAGGGTGGTACTCTCTACGTATCATAATAAATTTTATTATATGAGCGATCTATGTGTCATACTCGGGACTTATTGTCCGACGGATTACTTTACATATTCATACTTAGCATGGAAAATATTGTCAAATATGTCGTTGGTCTTTGACCATAGTCGAGCCCCTGGCCCTAATTTACTTAGCAGATCGGGACCAGGGGTTCGACTATGGTCAGCTATTCAACTATTGTGTTCGTTCAATTTTAACAAAATCGACACATTCCATTATTATTGTTATTACTAATGTTATTTTAATTTATATTTAAACCACTTGAAATGTTTGAGATTTAAAATTAATTTTTTTTTTGTATTGTGAAAAACAACCGAGAATATTTATGGAAAATATTTTTTTTTATTTTGAAGGCTAACAGTATTATTTGTTGCTATATAAAATTAATTTTCAAATTCCCATTGTGCGATTTATACATTTTCATTTCAAGTTAATTGAAAATCTATAAATCATTTTAAAATGTTCGGCTGAAAGCACATAACTCATGGAACGTTTACTATATAGTTAAATTGGTTTACAGGGTGGTTAATCATCTCAAAATACGTGTTAAATTATTGTATTTATTTATTTATATCCCTGTATCTTTACCACCCAGTTTCCAGTTTTTATCACTTTATATTTTAAATAAACAAAATTCTCCGTCCAGTAGATAAATATTTTGACTGCATTAATTTGATCAGGGAAAAATATTTCGACATTACGTCAAAATAATTTTAAAAATTTTAATTTTTAAATATAAATTATGAATGAAAATTAATTTTGTTTATTATATAAAATTGATTATAAAAGTAATACGGTTAAGAGTAAGAAGAAAACCAATTTTCATCCAATTTTACAACGGTTTGTTTATGCAATTTATATGTTTTTGATATAATCATTCGAAGATTACGATTTTTTTTTATATCTCGAATAAATTTTTTATTTTATTTCGATAAATTGGAAAATTTGTTTGTGTAATTAAATTCTCTAGGTATATTGATAATGGGCAAAACAGGTGGAATTTTACATTGAAGTGAAATTAATTTGGATCATTTGGATTGTTTTGGATCAATAATCCGTGGGCATTCTTAATATGTTTCTATTTTTATGATAGGCGCGCGCCCACGATTAAGATGAAACAAAAATTCTCAGTTTTATCGCAAAACAAATTATTTATGAGCGAATAAAATTTGGAATTTCGCTTTTTGCTCCAAATTATATTGCAAGGTAGATGTTTGACCTATATACCTACATTTTCGATTTCAATTGACCTTTCCTCTAATTGACTGCTCTAGTCAATTTCTAAAGCCATGACGATCTTAATCGCACGAATCAACTGAAATTGAGTGGTTCTTTCACTAATCGATAATTCAAAGTTCTAATTACGATGTCGAACTTTTTGCAATTTCTGAAATGAAAAATTAAAAAATTAATCAAATGTTCAAGACCTTATTGCATATGCATATAAATACCCTTATGCATATAAATCGCAAATATGCCGCACTTCATTCCTAAAGAGAAAAATAAAACCGAGCCCAATTTCGGCAAAAACTTCGTTATTTCAGCTTAAACTTTGAAAAACTGATCTAACCTATTTGATTGTAAATTTAATTTCGATTATTTTTGTTCTTAATCGTGTTTTACCCTAAATCCTACGCTTTTCAAAATATTTGCGACAAAAGATAGATAAACGAAAAGGACCTGTGGCGGTTGCCATTTTCGGTAGTCTGATCAAGTAGTCTTCCATTTCATCTAACCATTTAATCGATCTGGTTAGTTGTCAAGAATTTCACACAGCGCATTTATTTACGAAACTTCTGCTATAATGTCCGCAATGATTCTTTCCAAGGCTGCTCAAAATGTTATGAATATTGTATACACTAAAAATTATTACTGTTGCTTATACCTAGATGTCACTGTACTTATATTAAAATGACAATAAAACATCTACAGCAAGTGTCGTATTTTTCCGGTAGATGCGTTCGTAACAATACTTCTGTATAATTATTTATGTACTATGCCCCTTTGCACACTCACACCTAGCTCCTTCTACGTTGCTAGGTTAGGTTAGATAAGGTTGGTTGTTCTAATGTACTGGCATAAACACGAGTCAGTCTCCTAAGCGCTAGACGAGGACAGGTGCAAAGCAAATGGAGAACAATTTCTTCCTCATCTTCATCTTCGCAACACCGACAGTAATAATATGAGGCAGTGTCCCATCCCCAACACCCACCACCAAACTGACATGTCGCCGCCGCAGTGATACCAGCTGTTTGGAGTTACAGGTTCAGTTTTGGCCAGATTTGCCAAGATATTACGCATGAGGTACTATTTGACCATCTATCGATCATTGTTCCTCTAGCTTCCTCTTGAAGCAGTAATATGTCGCAGCGAGCGATAAATCAACATCCGCCCTGTTTGGCGAGTTCATCCGCCTTTCTTTTTATTTCCCATAATGTTGAAATGCCCTGGTACCCACATCAGGTGGATGTTGAACTTATCTGCTATCTCGTTAAGAGATGAGATACAATACTGTGCTATTTTCGACGCAAAGAAATATAATTTGTCTTAATTAAAGCCTGAAGTCCGTAAAAATGCCAATATCCATTGCAGATATTACACGCGTACATTATACCTCAACCAGTCAACGGCTTCTCTCTCGCGGAGGGCTTTAAAAAGGATGCAGAAGTCCGGAAGATGAAAAGGTTTATATAATTCATCACATAAAACTCCACAGATGGAGTTGAACCTTATAGCCGAGTTCGCTGCCATTTATTTACCTAGGATATCTAGGGGAACCAGAAAGAATCCAGTGTGAAGTGGATGTGCTCCTAACAGCCCCACAAATACACAAGGCAGCTGTTCGCTATACTTTCACCAATTTTTAAAGCTGGCCATCAAGCAATAACCCCAAATAATAAAATGGGCCTAATGGTAGAAATATAGAGCGAATGTACAATGCGGGGCTTCAAACCCCATATTTTTCCAATAGCATTTCTCCAGGAGTAAAGCACTATTGTAGCTTCTTTACACTTTCTAATATGTCAGGTTTCCAGCTTAGTTTGCTGTCCAGAATGAGACCCAGATACTTCGCTTTATCAGCGAAGGTCAATCCAATACCATTCTTGCTTAAATGAGCAGATCGATCTGAGGAAGTTTGTATTGCCTAGAGAAAAGGATGAATTTGGTTTTGTGTTGATTCACATTTAAAAGGCAACTATTAACCCAATTGGAGGGAATGCCAAGCGCACTTTGCGCGCCTTTTGTTTAGGTGCAACGATAATAACCAAAGACACTAATCCCAACATCATCCGCATAAGCAACTACAACCAACCTAAAAGTGGTACCCTTCCAGGTTTAATAACAGGTCACTTTTGGCCAAGTTCCAAAGCAGAGGGAATAACACTCCACCTTGCGGTACACCTCTACTCACAAATCTGCTGCTGGAGGACCCAACCTGGCCGGCCGACCCTGCTTTTTAGCATTTGATCTACCCAGCCCCTGAGAGAGTTGTCCACGCACAGAGAGGAGTACCTGCGCGCATACGTTGCTAAACTGGAAACACATTTTACGGATGATTTCACAGACGACCGTGTGTTTCTGGCCAGTTAGAGAAAGCATCAACTATACCAATAGTAGAATCAATCAATTTGACCCTGGATTCGTCACCTTGTTTCACTATTTTATTAAAACCCCAATATAAAATTCAACTTATGGTGATCTTGAAATTCTGATATGTTGAAGCATTCTTCATCTTCAGTTTTAAACATATATCAAGATCATGCATTAGTTGAAAGATGAACAGCTATTTGCTTCAATGAGCCACATCTCCTACAGTTGGCAAAGGGTTTAAGCTAAATAACAATTTCACCATAACCCATCTGAAAAAAGTAGAAGAACATCAGCAACAAATGGATTTGGATTTAACGCATCTTCAACAATACAATAGAAAGATGAGTTAAAACTGGCAACAACAGCACATAATAGCATTCATCGACCTTACGAAAAACGAATCCAGAATTACCAGCAGTCATTCCTACCAATTGTTTGCACTCCCTAAGACAAATCTTCACACTTCGATAATGCCATCATCAGGATACCTTTTGGTTGAGCACTATGCACCATTCAACCAAGAAACTTTCAATCAGTGTCTATGAATACACTAAGAATTGTATGTGTGTCACATCTCACCCATTTACACAAAGCGTTCAACTTTATCTCATTGTGAGATAAACATGCTTTTACGAAGACATTACATGCTCCCAATCAATGGATACCATTAGATGAATCAAACCAATGAATTTATGTGATTCAATCTAACTCATCAAACGTTAAGTTTCACTTGGTTTGTGAATCACATATCATGCCACTTAATCTTTCGAATGATCTCCATCAGCCCGGGATCAACAGATAGAGCTGTTTTTACGCGCACTACACTAAGGACAGAAAAGGTTGATTTCTACTAAAACATCATTTTAAGAAACAATAAACACCTATGGACTCGGGGAACAAATAGAACTTCAAAAAAAAACAGGAAACCATCAATAGTCATCATATACAGCTCTGTACGTTGACTCATTTAACTTTTGGTACCGTTCTCATTATCACAGTGATTGCAGTGATTCTCTGGAAAACAAGTCAGGCACATCACAAGCCTATCTCCGTTGCCGCCCGCAGCATGTTCAGCTGAACAACTAGGATCAACTAGGGTCGATTAGGCACAGCCGTCGATGGTTTTCGATCTTGGATCTCCCATAATCCCTGAAGTCTCACCTTTAAATTATATTTAAATTTTTCATATGAGCCGATATGTTAAGACCGAACACTGTCTGATTTGTCGACATTTTGTTAGTTTATGGACAAGGTTTCATAATTTAAATAAGGATTATTTTTCGATATTGTTTAGCTGGTACATTATCAATTTAGGTTCCATAATGTCGGTTGTTACAGTCGAATCTGTATTACCGACAATTTTGACTTGATACTTTTGGTTAACTTTAATAGTATTATGAATTAACTAGCCATTATTGTCAATACAGCGGATTAGTGAAAGATGAGCTAAATAGCTGCTATGTTAAAGCAGTTAAATTGTGTCATATAAATCAAACGCCGTGTCTGAAAATTCAGAGCGTGACCTAAATAATCGGTCGCTTAAGAACTACAATGTTGCAAAATTATATGAATCCTGGCCAAGTCAATTACTCATTGAACAGCAAAACTGTTCAAAAAATATTTTCACTGCTCTATTCCTAATTTTAATTAATTAAATTTTCAAATTTAAAAAAATATAAAAATTATCTACATATTGCCAAAATTTAAGATTAATCCATTACTTAGGGAATAAATCGCACTAGAACCTTCAAAAAGAAAACGAAAAAATGAATTAAGGTCCAAGAATAATAAGAAACTCAAATTTATTGATGTACTCGTATAAAAGTAAAGAATAGAACAAACCACTTAAAATTCCAATTGTGAAAAATACAGTGAATAAAAAAATTGCATAAACATTATTAATTTTAATGCATAAATTATATTATTTATAGAATTTTCCTAATTATTGCATGTGTTTCATATTAAACTATAAAATGTATGTACGAGCACAACAAATTTATTTGAAGTACTTTTGGAGGACATGAGAAAAATGTTCATAAAATTATGTCATTTGCTTGCATTATAAAATTTTCCACTAGCTCTAGTTAAATTATTTAATGAAGTATTTATGCCAACCTATTTTTCTATTTCCATTTATTACAGAAGCACAATAAAAAGCGGCACGATAAAAACAACAACAGCAATGGCATAATTTCGGGAGATGATAGATCCTCGTACGGTGGTGACAGCCAATTCGATGATGATGATGTCCGATCGGTTATAGAGGTTGAACAAGAGCCACCGTACGAAATTCGACATTCAGACATAATGGGACGATATCTAGTACCGTCACGTGACTTAAAAGCGGGTTCAATTGTTATCGAAGCAGTGCCAATTATGATTGGCCCATGTGCCGATAGTAATACAGTGTGCCTAGGATGCTATAAACAACTACCTAAAACACCAAAAACATTTAAGTGTCGCGGTTGTGGTTGGCCACTATGCGGTGCCGATTGTAAGGGTTTTAAAACCACACTAGGCCATAGTTCGTGGGAGTGTTCCATTCTGCGGGAGAAACGGGTAGCCGATTTGCTAGACAAAACTGATAAAACGTTAAAACAACAAATGTACGAAACAATATTACCGTTACGCTTACTAATGTTAAAAACTTACGATAAAGATCGATGGGAAAATTTACAAGAGATGGAAGCACACAATGACATACGGCGGGCAATTCCAAAACTATGGGATCGCAATCAAGAGGTTATCGTGGAAATGATACAAAATGCATGGGGCATAAAAACGTACACAGCCGAAGAAATCCATACAGTGTGTGGCTTTATAGAAGTCAATTCATTTGAAATTGGACAAAATGGTGCAAGGGCACGAGGCCTGTATCCAAAAGCATTTCTGCTTGCACACGACTGTACACCAAACACAACGCACACGGACCACCCGATTACACATAATCTAACGATTCGAGTTACAAAAAATATGGAGAAAGGCGAAATGTTATCATTAAGTTATGCATACACATTACAGGGTACACTTAAAAGACGTGAACATTTGAAACAATGTAAATTCTTTTGGTGCATGTGTAAACGGTGTACAGATCCCACCGAACTAGGTACAAATACGAGTGCAATGCAGTGTCCTAAATGTCGCGGTGGAATCATCCTATCAACTAATTCACTAGATCAGGAAGCAGATTGGAAGTAAGTATAAAATGTAGAGAGTATATAAAACTTCATTTAATAATATTTCAATTTTACCCTAAATAAAGATGCAATTCCTGCGGCTATCTACTACCTGCCAATTCAATGATGTTACTCGTCGACCGAATATTTGCCGAACTCGATTTAATCGATGGCAACGATATAAAAAAATTTGAGGAATTTCTAGAAAAATATAGAAACGTGCTACACAAAAATCACTATTTGTGTTTATCTGCAAAACATTCATTGTGCCAGTTATATGGCCGGATCGAAGGCTATCTAATACACGAGCTTTCAGATGAGGATCTCAAAAAGAAAGAAACATATTGTCGCGACTTTTTAACTATTTCATCAATCCTAGAGCCTGGACTGTCACGATTGCGTGGTATTACAATGTATGAATTGCATGCGCCCCTAATGGTGCAGGCCACACGGGAATTCGAAGGGAAAAAAATTACGTGCGATGAGCTTAAGAAACGATTAAAGGAGGTTATTAAATTATTAAAAGACAGTTATGAAATTTTATTGATAGAGCCAGAAGGATCGTCGGAACGTGAAATGGCGGACGCAGCAAAAGATGCTTTGCGGAGGCTTGGTTCTTTGTAAAATCATAGTTTGTTGTTGTTTTTTTTTTGTAATGTATTTGAAAAATACATTTTGTAAATTATTTTTAAATTTTGATTGTGATAAAAATCATTTTGAATATCATTTGTGTTTATATCAAACATATTACACTTTTTGCGTATAGTAATACTCAACATTTTGAAAGAAATATATTTTTAAAAGATTATTTATATTTATAAAGTTTCCGGAATTTCATTAGGACCGCACGCAAGGCATATGAAAGAAAGAAGTGAATTATAAATTCTGGTAAGTAGATATATTGCCTGAACAAATTACGGATAGGTACTAGTGGAGAGAGATAACTTTGTGACTTAAACTTCTTTCACAAGTAGATAAAATAACATTTGTGTCTCGTAATTTTCAATACCCTCGATTTGAACTTTCACTTTTGTGTTACCGAAACTTTACCCTCTCAGTGCAAAGTGAAATGAAATTTTAATAAACATAAAATACCAAACATAACTTTTTGTCGATAAACTGCACATTAAAATCAGTGGCCTTATTCCGGTTTCCCTGAGGAATTGGGGCAATATTACATAATTACATTAATAATTCCCTGACATTTTTATCAAATTATTTATTCCCCGTTTTCCAATGCGTTCACCACGCGAATGCAATAAAACAATAAAAAAAACGCTAAAAATTAGATTTTCTGTCTCTCTCACTCGCTCTCTCTCTCGTTCTAGCTCACACGTCCCAAGTAGGGATTTTGCCGCCTGCGGTATGGTCATTCATCTGTTTTGATCCATCACTCATGTCCTCCAGTTTAGACATCTAATAATATTCGTAGGTCTTGTTCGACGTCGTCACGCCAACGCAGTCGAGTTTCTTCCTCTACGACGCACACCGGCTGAGACCTTGCAACACATGGCCGAGCCATCTAACCCGATTGAATTTGGTGAATTCAATGCTATGACCACCTTCGAGAAGTGCTTTATTTCGTAGTTCTTACGAATCCGATATTACTAGGTGCGCAACTAAATTTCTGGGTTTTTTGAAAAATGAAAACTGGAAAATTTTCATCGACGTTTTCAGGATGTCCTGGAACTCTCATTGCGATGGCATGGGGCGTTGTCGTGATGCAATATCACTCGTTCGTGTCTCGTGTCCCATTCTGGTCGGTTTTCGAGCGATGCATGGTTCGGATATATGAGTTGTTGTCTTAATATACGATTCCTTTCTGGTCTCACCAAACGCAGAACATTGTCTTCTTTCCGAAGTGATTTGGCTGTGCCGTCGATGTTGATGCTTCGCCAGGTGAAAGCCACGACTTTTTGCGTTTGGGATTCTTAAAAAATATCTACTTCTCATCTCTTGTAACACTAACTCTTTCATCCATGCCGTGAAATTAAAATTTCGCAAGTGGATCTTCGACTTTCCATCTGTCTCTCAATCAACACATGTGGCACCCATTTTCCCTCTTTTTGAATTTTTCTCATAGTATGTAAACGTTTGGAAATACCTTGGCGAGTCGTGTTTAATGCTTCCGCAAGTTGATCTTGAGTTTGCATATCATCTTCATCCAATAACCCTTGCAGCTCGATGAATTCAAACGATTTTGATCTTCCGGAGCGCTTCTTATCCTAATTGTCGAAATCGCCACTTCTGAAGAGTTTAAACCAATCTTCATCTCAAGCAAGGCTTCCTCAAGTAAATGACGTGCTTCAGCTGCATTTTTTTAAGTTGGAACAGAAAAGCAAAGCTTCCCGCAAATGCTGTTTATTTGGCACACATCGCGACATTTTCGTTCTTAGTAAAAATATGTCTGCATTGCAATATGTGCTGGTATTACAACTTGTTATCGTTAACAACTGTCCACACTATGAACCCGGTGTGAAACCCGGAAATTTAGTTGCACACCTGATAGTTGTTCGCAACTTTAATTGGCCCAAAGATTGAACGAATAACCTCCCTTTCGAAGATAGATAAAAATCTACAATCGTTAGAAGTCATGGACCAGTTATCACCATCGAAAGCCAGCACATATCTTACGAGTGCTTTCGCAATAGTTTTGATTGGCCGTAGGAAACTCGTTGTCCGGCAGCGATTCGGACTTTTATTTCTGCCTGCATATCATTCAACCCTATGATCGCCTATTCCGAGATTTGCCATGGAGATATTCCTGGGTATTGCTAAAAGTTTGGTATGAAACTATCCTTGATATCGCTGCGTACTCAGGCGCCAAATTGAAAAGCACAGGCGCGAGTGCATCTCCCTGTCGAACACCAGATGTTTAAAGGAGTCTGATATAATTCCTTCAATTACGATTCTACATACAGACCCAGACGTTGTTAATTTACACAGAGAAACGAGTTTCTCTGGAATTCCTAGACATATAAGCGCGGCCCATAGGTTCTCGCGATTTATACAGTCATATGCCTGTCGGTGTATATATAGTTGATGTTTGGTTATGTTGTACTCTCAACCATCATCATGGTAAAACACTGGTCAGTGGTCGATCAGTTGGGACGAAAATCACATTGAAGTCGCATGTTTTCCGCTAAAGGCATGAGTCTGGCAAGTACAACATTAGCCAACACTTTGTAAGCACTGTTTAATAGAGCTATACCGCGAAAGTTTCCACATTTAATTAAGACAGTCGCCTTTTTCGTGCAACGAACATATGAGCGCGGACTTCCAATTCTCCGCCAGCCTTTCTTGGTCCCAAATAGAGCTAAACCAATTCTGCGGGATTCCATCGAGACCGGATGCCTTTCCATTTTCAATCTACTAATAGCTGCGACTACTTCCTCCATTGTGAGATATTTGACAAAGATCTCTTCACCAGGAGGAGCTCTAATGGGGGCCACTTCGCCATTCCGAATTAGCAGATTTTGAAAGTAGGTTTGTCATAATGAGAGAACATCAGTCACGTTTGTTCCCAGCTATATTCATTTCCGTCTTTGATGCTATACTTCTCGATGCATGTTCTTTTTTTGTCGAAGGTATTTAGTCGTAGCTTTCTAGCGCCGAAATATTCTGCTAGAGTGCCACTAGTGTTGCATTTTGTTTATTTTCGACGACTAGGCGACATTGATCATCGAACCAATCATTGCGGGACCTCGCAGATTTTCACTGCTCCTGGATGTTCGGAGGAAATTGTTCGTTGTTACCGCGCCGGCCTAAATAGCTAGTGACAGCTTATTGACATTCCATCGACATTCCATCGAACAGTCTTTTGTAAGGTAGATGACAGTTTGCACTTATGTTTACATATAACAAGCACATCATAGCTGTCCATGATTGAACCATATTTTAATCTATCGGCAATATTATTAGAAGCGGAAGTATATAACGCAGCTATCGAGAGAATGGACAGGTGCTGCCAAGATGATAATGGATAGTTATAACTAAGACGTCTTATGTTGGTCGGGTTTGAGAACGAAGTTGTTTATTTTGCTTTGATATATTTTGGTAATGACATCGATTGTGTTGAAGTAGATTTCAATTGACAGATGTATCCATAGAAAGGATAAACCTTTGTTATGATACGTTTTCGTTCTCATTTAGTTGCACTAAGTTGAGTATTAACATTGTTTGTTTATCTAGTTCTTGTAGTTGATTATTTACTGCGATCCAGTCCTTTTTATGATATTAAATGTTAACTCAGTTATTGTAATTTCTCCTTTCCGCAATTTATATAAATGATCTTCATTCTTATTCATCTTGATCAACGATTTTAAACAGTTGGTTGATGAGTGTACCAACCACATTCAGTAAACTTCGGTTTGTCCGAAAGGATTTTACGTGGGTTGAAATATTTTATTATTGCGGTTTATCTTGAGCGTTTGTTGTTTTATTTGGATTATTGTTAGCCTGCAAAGTTGTCTTGGTTATAACTATCCATTATTATCTTGGCAGCACCTGTCCATTCTCTCGATAGCTGCGTTATATACTTCCGCTTCTAAAAATATTGCCGATAGATTAAAATATGGTTGCCATAAAACTGCCAAAATATCATGAAATTATCTCTACACCATATGTGATGATATGAGCATGATTCGGTAGAAAATAACAACGGCTAAGATTGAGAACAAGCAAACAACACATTAATTTTTGAACAGTGGAATGACCTTACTTAACGAGGTATATCAGATCATCAAACCAATTGCTCTCCCAACCAAACACAAGGATATGTATGCATGCAAAAAGCCATTTAGTGAACTATTCCAAGCTTAAAGAGGGAATCCTACTGCACAATGCCAGAAGACGACCGTTCTTTCGAAATCCATAAAAAGCGCAGAATATTTATGCATGACCCAAAATGTGGTTCGTAACACTCAAAATAAATCCAATACCGTGTGAGATTGATTTAATTATTAACAAAGAAACATATCCTGACGATTGTGAGCTTCGATTTATAACACCAAGAAATATGTGAAACCCTACACACGATCCAGGCACATAGATTTTTATATCTGAAAGGATTCATACGATAAATATTATTTGCAATAAGGAAGGAACAACCACAACTACAGGCACAACAGATTCACAATGCGAGACGGAAAGTTTCATAACTTTTAATGGACGAACGAAAATGTTCGTCCATTAAAAATTATGAGACTGCAAACCAATAGGTAGAAAAACAACTCATATCTTTTATTCAATGATCGTTTACTTCAAATTGTCAATGCTCAAATAAAATGAAGACTATTGCAACCGAAGTCTTATATCCTTCTGCGGTTGCACTAGTTTGATGCCGACGTTTCATATGATTCATGAACCCCGAATTATGATTTAGTACTTTTCGATGGTTTCATCTTCTTTGGCAGGTTTTATGTAGATTCCAAATATGAGACCGGAGTGATGTTGCAGTTTTGTAATTAACATCACAATACCTGCACTGATTCTTCATCTGTTGATATTTTACAACAAATAGGGCACACACAATTGTTGGCAGTATTTATATTGTGAAATAAACGAACGTGACGATCTAAAATCCATTTTTTTGCGAATCCTTTATCACAAAATGAACAAATAAATTGTGAGTGAATTTGTTGGTGTAGTGTTAAATCTGACAAAGTCATAAACGGGCTATGACATTCGTCACAAAAAAACTCGTGGTTGATTTTATTTGGTGTTATATTTTTTTTTGAAACTAAATGACTTTTTTGATGTGAAGCTAATTCGGTTGGTGAGGTTTTTTTCTTAGCGCGACCGTAAGTTTTTACTGGACCTATTTTTAAATTGCTTTCTCTTTTCAGCAGTTTAGCATCAAGTGATAACTGATATAATCTACGATTATGTAATAATATCGGGTTGCCACACGATTTACCACAAAATGGACACATTTGCTTCTTTTTGAGGTTCCTAATTCGATGTATTGCCACATGTTGAAAATATCTTTTTCGAGTGTGAAACTCGCGTCCACAATATTCACATTCATATAATGTTATATCTGTAACAAGATTGATGTTTAAATATGTTTAGTTTTATGTTGGTAGAATTAAGTACCGGAATGTGAGCCCATATGACAAATTAAATGTTTATAAGTATCTGTTTTGACTTCACATTTCACGCAGCTGTACATATTTGAAAATTTAAAGGGTCTAAGCCCGTCAATAGAATTTTGTTTGGAATTTTTGAGTTTAGCTTCTTCCTCTTTAGTTTTCATTTCAGAAAACCAATTCCCTACCGTAATCATGGAACTTTGGATTGTTTCTTTAAGTATGATAGCATCTCGAATACTTTCTTTGCATGGTGTGCATATCATATTTGGCAAATTTTCATGATAGAGGATCTAAAAAAAATAAGGAGATAAGTAAATATTGAGAATAATGGAAAGCCACAGCATAATTTAATCACTTACATCCATGTTAAACAGTGAATTTATCATTTCTGCGACAATTCCGTCCTCTAATTCGTTGAATAAAGATATTGTACCTAGCTTTGTGAAACAAAGCCGGCACGCATTTTTATTAAATATAAATTCCATTTTATAACACAATAACTTTATTAACCTAAAGAAATGCAAAATTCTAAACACAACCTTTTCAAGTTTTTGTAGAATTCGATTCTTTGCGTCTACCTTTTGTCACCTGTCACAATCAAAACAAACGTAAACAAATTTTATATAAACTGCAATGCCGACGATATTATTGAGTCAGTGCCAGTGTATGATACGGCCATATCACAATATATGGAGTTTGATGTATGCAGGCCTGTAAAATGTAAACACGAAAAATTTTACAAACCCTATGGAGCATTTTTGTTAAGATTTGTTTTAACGTTATATTTATCTCGTAAAGTAAATGTCGCAGAAAAATAAATGTTCAATCTCCTGAACGTGAACTTTTCATTTATCTTTTATTTTGATAAATTGTTTTTCGTTTTTAAGGCAGTTTCCCATTTATTCGCTCTAATGTCTTTAATTTGATGGTCGAAGTAATAGAAAATGTTGTCTGGATGCATTGAAATCGCATTTTTTTATTTGACGTTTGACTTCGACTTGGTCGCGTACACAATGGTACAGAGATAGATGAAATAGTTGAATACGTACCATTATAATGTTTCAAAAAGTTTCTCAGGTCGAGAAAACTGTTTTAAAATTTCTTTTATGTATATACGGGGTTGATTCGAAAAACAACAACAGAGATAAAACCAAAATAACAAGAAAAAACAAAACGAAATTTTTAATTTTAATTTTTTTGTGCGAGCAGCTGTATCGAAATACGACAGCATATTTATTATTTTATTAAGTTTTCCCTTAAATTAATTGCATCACTTTTTAACCTCGTTTTGACCCGATTCTAATATCATGGACAGACACAAAAATAAAGACGGCAAATAAAGAAAATAGAAATTTAAAAATTATGGCCACATTCACTAACTTGGATTTGTAACTATACCAAACGTTCAAATCCACATTCGTTTATTGAAATAATACAATTTTTATCTGGATATGTTCATTTTGAATTACATCGAATCAATTACGGTAACTTAATTTAAATTAGATGGTATAAGTAAATCTTTTCACAATTTACAAAATTATAAATTTTTATCGAGAACCTAATATTTTCCTGACCATTCTCAATTTCACATACAATTGTATTGCCTATTTCTTAACAATTCAAAAAATTCTCGATTCTTAAAGATTAGATTATCTACTTTGTGTCTGTCTACGGTATAAGATAACTTTTCATTTTAAACGCCAAAAAAGTAACTATAGGTTTTGAAGTCCGCTTCATAACTATGGATAATAAATCTCTGATTTTTCATCCCATCGTTTTAACCAATAAAATCACGTAGATTATACAAAATAAACCTCACTTTTCATACAAACGAATTGTAAAATATATCGGATGTAGGAATTTTTATCCATAATTATGAACCAGAGTTCAATAATTACAACTTGACTCAGAATCTACTTAAATATAGGTCCTGCTAATAGCCCAACCAGTCAAAAATAAAAACTTTAAAGAAAAGTAAAGTAAAAGTAAAAATTAAGTTTTGCTGGTAATTTTTTGTCTATAGTAATTTTTTTTTAAATAACTATGTATAAATGTGCTGGTGCACAAACAAACACAAAATCAAAAAAAAAATTAAATTTACATTGGATTGTTAGTGTAACCAGCACAATCTTCGGTAGTTATTTTTAAATAGGTATCTGCCAATGAGAGTTAGAGCAGGACTTATATTTAAGTAGATTCTGCTTGACTCCTCGATTCGCATTGTAGTTAGTTATGCCTCAATTATATGTAGTTATTACCAATGTTATGAACTAGATGCGGGTACCCCGAACAATATTCATCCAGCTCATAAAAGGTTGCAATAGAATTTTTTGTTGGTAATTGGTGGGTTCAAGAAATCAACAAATCACTTTTCCAATTTTATTTTACTTTTATTTTCACCTAACCACAAGTTGGCGGTGTGATGGTTGAAGCTACATATAAATGAGGCATAATTGTTTTCTTCTGCAAATATCTGCAGGTAAATAAGAAGCATCCACTATATAAAAATATTCATATTCCAATATTTTAACTGGAACTCAAGCCTACATAAAAATATACTGTTACGGTGCCAACATTTCAATTGTTTATTCACAATTATCTTGAGGACATAAACAACTATGAATATAATATAAATGTATCAATTAAAAGTTATTTTACGAAAAAAACTTACAATATTTATATTATAAACTCATAACATTTACGAAATGTTAAAAAAGTAGATATAAACATAAAAAATTAATATAAATTAAAATATTTAGTATATCGAATTGTAAACAGAAAAAAAATTGTAAATGAAATGAAGTATTGTTTTGAATTTAGAAAAGGCATGTTGATACATTAAGGCTAAAGTAAGTAGAAACATGTAAAAAAAAATTAAAACCGCTAGATATTAAATGTAATAAAATGATAACAAAAATAATATTTAGATAAAATTAAGTAAGATAGTTTTAAATATAAAATGGAATTAGTTAAAACTGTTTTATCAAAATTAGAATATGAATCTAAAATAAAACCATAAAATGCATAAATATTAATAATTTCTAATCAAATGATTGTACATATTTTGTAAGTAAGCATAGTCAGATTGTTTATTTATGCTTTCGGGATTCATTTTAATTTGTATCATCTCTAACACACGTCTACAATATTTTGCCAACAAATTGGAATATAATTATTTAAAAGCCTAATAACCATAAATATACAAAATATTCAATATGCGAAGAAATAAACATACATATATACTAATGACATATTTTTTTTTATAGGAAAATCATTAATTTATTTATAATTAATTCGAATGCGAAATTTATATTTTTATCTATCACGCCTGTTTTTATTGTGAATTCTTAACATTTATATGTTATAAATACATTGTCAATTACATGTCATAAATATAAAACAATTTTTTTTGTTAATTTTAAAAATGTTGTCATAAAAATACTCGGACCGAATATGCTTTATGACCACATTTTCATTTTTATAGTGGTTTTGGCAATGTAGTGGCTCAAATAGTCAAATTCTGCAAAAATTTGGTTGGATATATTACTTTTCTTGTTTCTCATGTCCAAAAAGTCAATGTTATATCTCGTTTATTTTGCATAAGAAAAATGTTGGTCGAATGTAAATGGGGTAGTATGGTACGATACTCATCGCCGACGTTTTATCGCCGCAACGCTGCCGTGCACTCACATAGTGTGTGATCAGCTTTAAACTATCTTATCGACTATACAAGCGCTGCCAACCCATATTAAAAAAGTGACAGGTAAAGAACGTACGTACTCGATGTATATTCGATGTTAAATTATAAATAAACAAGTAAAATACTAAAAGCGCAACAAGTATTATTTTCGGAATCATATTATGAAATTTAAACCAAAATGTACACAGATTCGTGTCGTGTTTGTTTAATAAATCTTGGTTCAATACCGTTGTTTAGTTATTACAAAGATGGGATTGCTGCGGATGTGATAAGCTCAGTCTTTAATGTCGATGTAAATCTTTTAAAATACAATGTTGGTTCTTAATTAAAAATAAATGGGATTCATTCTGTTTTAGGTGACCTTTGATGAACATTTTCCACATATGGTCTGCCCGCCATGCATGGAAAATATAAAAAGAGCTAACAAAACGAAAGAAATCATTGTTAGTTCACAGATTACGTTAAATAGGTACATGTCAGACAGGGAGGAACTTGGGAAAACTGATAATGATAACTTTCAAAGGATGAGCGAAAAGTGTTTAAAATCAATTACGTTAGATGAGGAAGATAACTGCTTAAATTTCAATTACTCTAATTTAGAAAATGGACCATCTTCCATAAGTATTTCACCACAAAACAACCAGCAACAAACAGAACATAATTCAAACTCAGAGCGACTAAGCGATGTGAAGGAAGATAACAATTCGGAGTCTAATATGTCTAATTACAGCTCCCGAATGGTAATGCCTAATACGATGCAAAATGTCATAAGCTCTAGTATTGCTGAAACGTACGACTGCGAGGAATGTGAAACTAAAACTGATACGTATAAAAAACTGCTTGTTCATATGAAATCTCATCCAGGTAATTAAATTCTGTCTGTAATTGGTGTAAATCAAAATAATTACACAACAATCATCTTCTAGGGGTAACATTATTCGAATGTGAACTATGCGGCAAAACATTTAAACTAAAATCCTTACATAACAAACACAAACTGAAGAAGAAACATCCGTGTCGTAATTGTGATAAAACCTTTTGCGATAAAAGTATACTAATATCTCATAAAATCAAACACGTTAAACCAACTGAGGTACGTAAATTTAGTAACAAGATTTTACCTTATCAAAACAAACAATAAAATTCGTTGAGAATTCGACTTCATTCTAATGTTTTTAAAAGATTTTTTAGTTTAGAAATTGTTAAATTTTTTTGGATGCAAATTGCTATTTTGCCATTATTTGTTGTTACTTACTGTTTTTATTTGAGTTACCTACAAAATAAACTATTTAGGGCAAATTCTATCAGATTGATTATCGCCGTTTAAACGGCACTAAAGAGACCGGAAAAAACTATTTTTTGAACAATATGCTGAAACAAACACTGCCATCTGCACTAATGGCCTCTCACTACACTCTTTTTGCTAATGACCTAGATGGCAGCATAATCAAGTTAAACGAAGGCAAATTTTAAAATTTGTAATTGAAAAATGAGAAATTAAAGTCAAATTTGTTTTGTTTAACATTACCTTTGTTAGTTTTAAAATGTATTTTCTTAGACAATTTATACCGGGTTAATTTGAGAAATCTAACTATCTTGCAAAATACGCGTCCGACGAAAAAATGCTTAAGGGCAAAGTTGACGTAGGATACCCTAAAGAAGAATATACGATGCCGGCTACATAGTTAACTTTTTTTAAACAGAAACTATACTTTTTATGAAAGTCGTTTTTGATCGACTTGCACATAAAATACCGAAAGTATTAGTTAATTTTGGATTTTGATGTATATAACATGTTTCGAGATCGATTTTATAGTGAATAAAATACAGCAATTCTGGCCTTACTACATACAGTATTTCAATATTCCGACTCAACAGCCAGATTAACTGATATGTGCACGACAATCTACACGAATTTTATTGTAGTTGAATGCGGCTGACGCAAAAATAGTTTGCTAAAGTGTCACGTACACTCAAATTGGAACAGCCCTAATTCTCATAGTATATTTATTAGCAAGTTAACAAATCAAATGCAGAAGAAGAAACGGGCATTTTACAGAACACCAATGGAAACAATGCCATCAACGGAGCTCCGAAACTTGACAGCATAGATGTGGGCCAGTTAAATATTGAACCAATACCACAACCAACTTTTGTTTTTCCTGATATGTATGCATGCGACAAATGTGATGTCAAAACAGATACATATAAACGATTACTTTATCACATGAGATTTCACGCAGGTATGTTAAGTTAAACCATAGACACACTAAACTAGTTTTACAGACAATTACCGATCTATGTATTTTTGTTCCAGATGTAACATTTTATGAATGTGAACCTTGTGGCAAAGAATTTAAAGCTCGATCAAAATATTATAACCATAGAGTTGTTCATCGTGCTGCTAGACCTTTTAAATGCAAACAATGTGGTAAAGGGTTTAAGGGTCGATCAAATCTATGTCAGCATCTATTAACACACAAAACTGCTTTTGTAATTCCGTGTCCAAAATGTGAAAGAATGTTTAGCCACATGAAGGGACTAAACTCACACTTACTGTGTCACAATGAAAGAACCGAAGAATGTCAGATTTGCAATAAAACATTTAAGCACACGACATACTTGAAAATCCATTTGGCAGGAGTACATGGTCTAGTAACAGGACGAAATCGACAAAAGAATATCCAAGATGCTATACGACGAAAATATCAAAAGAAAAAAATTGGTGAACGCTCGCCTTGTGAATTTTGTGGAAAATTAATAACTACCATTAATTTGAAAAAGCATATCTCTTGGAAACATTCGTCAGAAGGGGGTAAAACTTGTTCATATTGCGGTAAAAAATGCCCCAATAAACTAGCTTTAACAGCACACATGCAATGTCATTTTAATACAAAACAAATTTCAATCGATGTTGAGACGACAAAAAATCTTCTTAAATATAAATGTGATCAGTGTGATAAATCTTTTGTAAGTGCTACATTTTTGAAGAATCATAAAATTCTTCATTCAGGTCTAAAAGAACACGTATGCCCGCATTGTGGGAAAGAATTTGCATTTAAAATGTATTTAGAGCGCCACGTACGTTTATTACACGACACAAATAATCCAAGAAATTCCAACTGCGACATTTGTGGCAAAGTTTCAACATGTGCAGCGGCGAACAAAGCACACATGTTATCCCACACAGGTGAAACACCGTTCCATTGTCAATTTTGTGTAGCGAAATTCGTTTACGCAAAATCACTTCGAATACATATGAACAACAAACATAAATCAAATGTTAATAAAAAATAATGCAAATTAAAATAAATTTTTTTAATTTCTTAAATAAAGGTGACCGCTCGATAATGAATTAAACTTTGTTTCAATTAGATTAATGTTATTAGAACACGAATCTACGCGCAATACCCCTTGTTGTTTTTCTGAGAGGAAAATATCACAAACTTGTGAGGCTCAAAATATGAAATATTTGGTTTGGAAATATAAGCTAGCCAGAAAGGCGAAAGAGAGTTTAGAAAAACGGGAAATAGAGTAGTTCCGGAATAGATCTTTAGTTCAAGTTAAAAGCATATCGCAAAAAAGGAAGACCAAAGAAGTGTGCAATATTTGAGTTGCGGCCAAACTAAAGCGAAATCAGTTCCCTTCACAAAAACGTCTCATCCGAAAAGGCTTCATGAAATTCTTAGGAATATCTAATTTTGACACAACAGTACCCATTTTCCTTGGACCAGGCCCTAAGATAAATGCAGATCGATTCGAAACGCTTATAAACAGATGGTAACTGGATATTCCACCTAGACTCAGTTCCATCACACAAGGCAAAGAAAACCCTTGCATTTCTTTAACAAAATAACGTATCATTTATTCATCCTAATTCATGAACTCCCTCATCATCCGCCTTGGCACCCTGTGATTATTTCTTATGGGGCTACTTAAAGTCACACTTGGAAAAATCTAAAGTTGACAATATTGCCTAACTAAAAAGATTGATAAAGCGAGAGATGCAATGATCAACGAGCACTTGGTCAAGTGGGTGTTTGGCTGTTTATAACAATTACTGTATTTTTATTATTTCAATTCAACATCGTTTATTTTCATTTTTCATGTACAGGTACCTACAGGTAAATATTATGTTATTTTTACCTTAATACAAATTTCAATAGAGCGAAATAAAAAAGCATAACAGGCATTTTATGCCGCGAGAAGATCAATTAAAAATATAACTTATTTTTTCTTTAATTAATTCAAGGTTAGGTTAGTGGAATGCCATCTGCACTTGAAGTTCCTTCAAGGAGGACCATTGGAAAAATTATAAATTTCAAAATTTTTTTCTCAGATGATATCATCTTCATTAATTTCCATATTTGTCCCAAACCGAATATTATTATAGGTTATGCCTTAAAATTCTTCATCAGTGCATCACCCACACAATTAATAAGCGGGTTAAGCGATAGGTTAACAAACTTCTCTCACAAAAATAACTAAGTTATGAACCCTACACAAATTCCTAGGATTAGCACATAGAATTCAACAGAGACACGCCCTTGGAAATTGTACACGGGCAACACTTAAGTAATGGGAACCTGGGCTAAGCATGGCCTGGAGATACCCAAAATCTTTCGAACCCGGCAATGAATTACATTTTACACATTAGACGTACTTGAGTTACAAGAAATGCTTTGGAGACGGTATTTAGATGGGATTCATGGCACCAGCAATGGTTAGGCTCTTCTCATTACAGTGGTTCTTAAAGCGGTAATTAAAAACTCGTTTGTATAAATTAACAATATCTGGGTTTATATATAGAATCTTAGTCGAAAGAACTGTATCACTTGTCTTTGAAATAAATTCTGGTGTTCAACAGAGTGATTCACTCGCGCTTATGCTGATCAGTTTGGCACTAGAGTACGTAGTAAGAACAAACATTGAAACTTTCCACTGTATATTTAATTAGTAGTCCTTGAATTTGAAGATGATATCGTACTTCTTGGTCAAAGACCTACGGAAGAACAGTTGCATTCGCTACGCAAGAAGAATTGGTTTGAAAGTGAACAGCAGCAAAACCAAATTTCTATCAACACCCAAGAGGAACATATCCATGGTAAATCTCTGAATCGGCCACATCAATTTTGATAGTGTAGAGGACTTCAAACACCTCCAGTCAGAATATACTAAAAAGCCGGACATCTATCATTTTCAAGAAATCAACATTATGCAATCTAAACAGCTTTCGTAGTTCTGTAAGCTTGCACTTTACAAAGCACATTCACAAGATTTGTGCTGGCTTTCGGAGCGAGGGTTTAAAATTAATTTAAAAGAAACATCGGCGCTTAAATAAACAGAAGCAAAAAAGCAAATAGTAAATAATTCAAAAATACATCTTTCTAGTCAGTGCACCTAGACTACTATACTACAGACCACACTGCTTTAAACATTTTGCTATATGACGTCAATTTATGTCGTCAGTTCCTTCTTTGACTATTGTAGGCAGCACTAAAATTATAAAGATTGTTTTGATTTTTTTGTGTTTAAGCTGATATATTGATAAAAAAAAATTGTAAACAAATAACAAGACAAATCTTTTAATAATATATTTTAAAATTTAAAGCTATTGGTAAGTATTAATTCATAATATTATAAAATTAAGCATTTTAAATTGTGGTAAATATGTAACCACGTACAATTGTACAAAATGTGTACACATTTCTTGTAATTTAAGGGAATTCATAACCTTACTTTTAGCACTCGTATAAATATTTTATTTTTTCTGTTTATTCTTTTTATGAACATGACTGCCGTCTATAGTTCAAAGAATAAACTGTAGACGTAAATTTTATGACATAGAAAGCAGTGTGTCCTGTAAAATTTTAGGTACACTGCTCTAGTTATTTTTTCATTTTAAGATCAAGCTTTGTTAAAGGCTTGTAGTATATACATCACAATTGTTGAAAGGTTTTATCGTTGTCAGGAAATACAAGATATCGCCTTCAATTAGGTTTGAGTCTCTTACGTAGTAATTTCTCGAATATTTTAAAAATGGTTAGGGAAAACGGTCTATTCGAATTTTAACTATTTGACGGTTATTTGGTTTTGGTATCATAATTACTTCTGCGCAGTTTACAAAGTTATTTTTTAGGAAAGATTTTCATTTTTATCCTGTAATTAATTCTTATAATAGAAATTTCCTTATTTATACTTGGGTTAAGTTTGTAATCATCCATTTAATTATTGGCAGTATGTGTTCATCTGCTAGTAACTGTCACGTTTAGTGATTGACACCTGTTTTTATTATGTGTAACAAATAAAGAAACTTTTCGTTTGATCTTAAAACCTATATCATTCTTTACTAGTGAACCTTCTTTTACATCCACTGTCTCAGTTCCTTCTATTGAATGTGCATACCCACCATCGGGGGTTCTTTATTTCTTTCTCCTTTACCTATAAAACCGGATTTTTTTTTGCGCCGCAATAAAACCGATTTTGTAGGTAAAGGGGGATAAAACGAAGAAGTTACCGGATACAAGTTGCTAATAGCTGTACCCATGTAGTTTATGAAGTTGTAATAAAATGGGATTTTGATTTAGGCTAAATACTTTTTTGGTATTTAAAAAAATACATTCACCCATTTGAAATGCACATTAGTATTCTTAATGTTTTAATTGTAATTACCTTTTTAATAGACAATTAATGTCATTCATTAAGAGACTTTTCCTGAATTAAGTTTTTACTCACTTGAATAAGTGAGTAAAAACTTAATTCAGGAAACATTTTCTAACATTGTGTGTTAATACATTCCGGATTTGTTGTATGAATTTTATTTGGATTTGCCAGGTTATACCACTGCCAGTTATTGTCTGGTAGTACTTAGCCACTAGCCACGCTACTTAGACCTAGGGGCATGTCAACCAAATGCTAGCTAAAATCGTAGTGGTAAACGATTTATAAGAAGAACATAGTACGTCTGCTTGTATCACTAAATACCGCACGTAAACGTTGTACCAAAAGCGATACGTTAATGCAACGTTACAAGTGCATATTATGCGAACTTCGCTAAAAAGTTAAATTATCTTGTGAAAGCAACACCATAAACGGTTCGTTAGATATATAAATTAAATACCCTAAAATACAAAATACTTACCTACTTTATGTAAGGAGTTAACAACATAAATGGCTTCCTCGTTCGAGTCACGAACATTAATTATATTTTATAAAATGTTTGTTTTATGCTTATAAAGGATTTTCCAATAGGAAT
The DNA here is from genome assembly GCA_963691935.1 of Nephrotoma guestfalica. Classification (NCBI taxonomy): domain Eukaryota; kingdom Metazoa; phylum Arthropoda; class Insecta; order Diptera; family Tipulidae; genus Nephrotoma; species Nephrotoma guestfalica. The sequence goes on from OY829914.1 coordinate 237,722,399, forward strand.
GATGCAATTTAAAAATTAAAAAAAAACACATAAATTATTCAGTGAGACCAAAATTTTGTTTTATTTGAAAGGTTACATTATACCATTATGTATGGAAAAAAAATCGTTTAACATTGTTCTGTATCGTTCTCCATTGACTGTTACTCTTCGACCATTTTCTTCAGAGAAATGTGAACCAATCACTCCACCAGCATGAATTTCACACCACACAGTGACTTTATCTGGATGTAATGGTATCTGAACAGTTTCGTGTGAATTTTCATCACTCCAAATTCTGCAATTCTGTTTGTTTACATAACCATTTAACCAAAAATGAGCTTCATCAGTCATCTCATCACTGAATAAAAATTTTCGAAATAAATGTTCATCATTTTCAGAGCAAAATCAGAAAATAAACGACGTGGTCGAATGGCTTCTCAATCTTTTCTTAAAATTCTCCATATTGTTGTTTAAGAGAGATTTAATTGTTGAGAACGACGTGGAACCGATAAATTTGGATTTTCTCTTACACTTGCTGCTACCAAATCAATATTCTCTTGTGTGCGTGCATTTCTTTGTCGTACTGGTACTCTTGTATCGTGTAGAAAAAATTTACTTTCAAATTTGTCTACAATACGACGAATAGTGAGTCGATTAATAGCATAATATCGTCCATGAATTATTCTTAAATTTCTCTCGGTATTCACAAATGAGCACTGATTTTGATAAAACAATTTAACAACTTCTAAACGTTGTTCAAGCGTGTATCTTTCAATGATTAAATGGTATAACCTAGTGAACGAACACAAATGATATAAGAAATGTCAAAAAATAATACGCAGTGTTGCCATTATAACCATTTTAAATTGTATCATTCCTATTTGAAAACCCGTTATAAAGAGAAAAAAGCAAAATAAATGAATCGTTCATACGATTTGGATGAAGTCGGTTTCAATCTTCGTTTCTTTCTACTTACCTATAGAACCGGTTTTCAGAAAACCAGAGGGGGAAGGGGAAAAATGAAGATTGAAACCGATGTCATGACATCCCGTGTGGATGCACGGAATGGTTCGAATACTTTTGGGGCCTTCAATAAATCTGCAATATCGACTTATTCGACTTTTGACGGATTCAAATGGATTTCGAACAAATATGTGACATTTGTTTTTTGAAGCCTTTCTTTCGTTTCAGTTTCAATTTTTTGCTTTGTGTGATATTACTATTTAAATACCAATAAGATTAATATTTTTATAAAATGGATATAAAAATTGACAAGAGTTCATGTCGGGTTTGTTTAAAAAATGTAGGTGTAATACCTTTTTTTAGCGATTACGGGGACGGAGCACCAGCAGAAACAATAAGTTCGCTCTTTAATATTTACGTAAACCTAGGAAATTTTGGCTTTCGTTCACTTTAATACTAATATTTGATTAATATTTTAGATAAACTGTGAAGTAAATTTACCAAATGCGGTGTGCACAATATGCATGGAAAATATAAAAATTGCTGTAAGCTTAAAAGAGGCAATTATTTGTGCGGAGAACGTGTTAAATGACTATCTGGAATCAAACAAGGCATTTAAAATTGATCAAGCAGGAAACTTCCCAATCAATAAATATGATATTCCTGGCCGTTATCTACCCAAATTAGATAATTTGGATGTTTTGGAACATTTAAAAATTGAACATGAAGATGAGAAAATTTTAGATAGGTTTGCAAAGTTATCTAGATTTCTAGTATTAAAAGTAAAATAATTCTTATATTAACAGTTCACAAGATTACGAAGCGTTTAGGACATTTAGATGTGATGAGGATATATCTTCAAAATTAATTACTTCTCAAATGTATGAGTGTCTTAAATGTGAAATCAAAACAGATACATATAAACAATTGATTATCCATATGCGAACTCATTCTGGTATGTAGTAATTTCAGGCTTAACTATGATAAATCACTAAGATTATTCACTTTTTTTATTTCAGACATTGCTTTGTATGAATGTGAAACGTGCGGAAAAGAATTTAAATGTCGATCAATATATGTTAAACATGCGTTTCGTCACTATGACAATAGACCATGCAAATGTGAGGAATGTGGTAAAGCCTTTAAGGGTCCCCGGGATCTAGCGCAACATGTTTTAACCCACCAAAAGGCGAGAATACTTCCGTGTCAACATTGTGGTAAAACCTTTTGTCATATGAAAGGACTAAAAGCACACTTACTAACCCACAATGAAAAAACTGAAGTATGTGAGATTTGTGGTAAACTATTTAAACACTCAACATTTTTAAAAATTCATATTGGAACAGTGCATGGTTTACCTACTGGACGCAATGGAAAAAAATACGCAAAATCACGGCGTCAAGTTACTTGTGAATTTTGTGGGAAACTGATGTCCTATACTAACCTGAAGAAGCATATTGAAACTCAACATGCTGACTCAATAGCCGTTAAATCAGATTCCAACGCGAGTATTTGCTTATATTGCAATAAAAGTTTCCCCACCACTGCCGGTTTAACGATGCATATGCAAGCGCATTTTAATACAAAAAAAATCCCGTTGGATATTAAAACGAAAGAAAAATATTTAAAATATAAGTGTGATGAGTGTGATAAATGCTTTGTGAGTGCTGTATTTTTGAGAAATCATAAAATCCTACACTCAGGCATTAAAGAGCATGTATGTCCGTATTGTGGAAAAGAATTTGCATTTAAAATGTATTTAGAGCGCCATGTGCGTTTACTGCACGATACAACTAATCCAAGGAATTTTAATTGCCATATATGTGGTAAAGTTTCTGCATTTGGAGCAGCTAGAAAAGCACACATGCTTTCACATACTCGAGAAACGCCGTTCGAATGTAAATTTTGTGGTTCGAAATTCGTGTATGCCAAATCACTTCGAATTCACATCAAGAACAAACATAAAACAGAAATTAATGAAGATAGTGAAAAACCATAAAAAGCTATGCTTTATATTCTTCATTCATGCTTAGTTTACTTATTTCCTATTTTCCTCCTTATTTCCAATTTTTTTTTAATATCTTTGAAACATGTCTCAGATTTAAACTAATTAAAATTAACCAAATAACTGGATGTTTTAATTTTCGGCTGAAATTTGTCGCCCTAATACAACTGGCCGATATATGCATACACACAGATTTCCACAGAATTCTTAATCCGTATATTTCCGATAATAAACCAATATACGACAAGCCTTAATTATAAATCTTATCGGTTTTAGATACTAGCGCACGACTGCAGAACTTACAGATCTTATAAGTCCATTAGTAAAATTGCTTAGTGAAATTTTATTTCTATAATGGGTATATGTATATGGTACTATGGGTTTGTGGTTGATGGTGCGAAAGAAATAAAAGATTTGATATTGATTTGGTGGTTTTATTATATTTATTATTTTTCCAATTGGTTGGCTTAGCATTAAAAAACAACTCAAGGAAAAGCTTTTGACTCAAAGATTTAATTAAGAGATTTAATTAAATTCAATAGTCAAAATAAATACAATAAGCAAAAAGTACTCAAATGATTCAACGTGCTTCTACTTGACAAAACATAAAATGGTGACCCGATGATATCGAAGGAAATGTGACTTTTGCTTAAGCCAACGACATACATACATTAAACAAATTATGAACGAGTAGAAGAATAAACAATCGTCGTTCAAGAAAACCTCAGAATGATGATTCTCACGAGAATAATTGAAAAAATAATTTCTTTTTAACCTGAGACAATCAACTAATCTAATATATAGACATCAATCACGGAAACATCAATCAAGGAAATATTTCGACGGGCGTAAAATCATCGACCAGTGGCACTATTCTGGTAATTCCCCGGGAATAGGGAACTGAGGAAAGAATTTATATGTAATTTTTATTCAATAGTATATTGTCTAACTAGGAGGAAAAGTACTACATTCCCGGACGATAGTGGAAATTGGACGAGGCGATAGCCGAGTCCGGCAACCACGGGAGTCCGGGAATGCACTTTTCCTCCGAATTGTATACACTATTTTTTCTCCGATCGGATTTTAAAACGAATATAAACCCAAAATAATTTTTAGTATTATTCATTAATTATCATATTAAGAAATCAAAACAAAGTAAAAAATCGAAAATAATATAAAATTATTACTTAGTTAGCCACGACATCATAAGACATAAATACATTTTGTTTTTTTTTTCAAAAGTTGTCAAGATTTTCGATACAACGGATAATGAAACAGCCGATGCAAATGATTTTAATAGCAATATATCAACAACAATGCTGGGATGCGATACTACTAATCCACCAATGTTCAATAATTGTACGATAACCGCTAATATTACAAATAAGTAAAATTAAACTCCTATACTTAACACATAATTAGTTTGGCATAGATTTATCAAATACAAATTGATTATTATGTTTACTGTTAAATTAAAATAAATAAATGCGTTTGACCTTATAAGTGTGCTTTTATTTCTTCTAAACAATTAAAAATCCACACGGGAATATATTCCCGGCCTAGGCCAGAAAAAATATTCTCGTACTATCATTACTTGCTGCTTAGCAACAAATACAACATACTGGAATCATGACCTTTTCGTTTTGAAAAAACAACGGAAAGATATATTTTTTCCTACGATCGGAGAAAAATATTATTTTTCCGGCCTACCGAGGAGAAAAGTTCGATGTAAATATTTATAAATTGGGAATAATTTTTCCATATCTAAATTGGCAGCGCACATTATTCCCCATTTAATTTTATTTTCAAAAAAATTAAGACTAGCTTTTTACCTCAGCATTCCAGAAACAAAATGTTTAAATTAAAGTTTCATATAAAATCTTTCCCCAGTTCCCTAATCCCGGGGAATTACCAGAATAGTGCCACAGGTGGTGCAACAAATAAGCGTTGTATCCAGTGAACCATAAAACAGCTATTCGACTAAGCAGCCATTAAAGTGTTGACGAGAAAAGAACAATTTCTTGATCTACAAAACTATAACCTTCAACAAAACATGGAACTACTAGAGTACAGCCAATAAAAAGAACAATTTCTTGATCTACAAAACTATGATCTTTCAACAAAGCATAGGACTACTAGAGTACAGCCCCTGGTTGTAGATAGAAGAAAGTTCGTCAGTTTTTTTGATACTGGAGAGGAGCGAGAAAATAAAATATTATTCGCGGGTCAAACGCAAAGGTTCAATCGAAAACACAAAAAATGAAATATTAATGTTGGTGGCAACCCAGGATTTATTTTGGAAATTCCTGAGAGGTAGCACTAATAAAAGACAAATAATTCTGAAACAGACCACTCACTACGAAAACGAATGTCTCTGAGTAAAACTACTAAAAAATGTCAAACGACTCGGTAGAAGCAATAATACCTGAAATAAAAACGCTCAAATGAAACCTTACATCAACAAAGCATTATTTATCTTATTCCCAAATGTAAATACTGTTACGAATTTACCTTGTCAAATACGGTTCGTATCACTGGATCGTGAATACCATTATAGAATTTGACGGTTACAACACCAATTGTCATAAATTACACCACTTCCGGAATACACCCGAATATTGACGGAAAATTTATCTCTAGTGTGGCCTACTGAGAAAAAACTTTTAATATAAATATTTGTAAATTGGGAATAATTTTACCATAGAGAAATTGGCAGGGCAAATTATTCCCAATTTTATTTTATTTTCAAAAGAATTATCACTAACTTTAGTATAACAGAAAAAATGATTTAAATAGAAATTGTATACAAATACTATCCGCAATTCCATATTCCAGGAAAATTACCAGAATCAGGCCACTGGAATATCGCCGATTATAACAGAAATATTTATACACGAATTTTTCCTAAAATCCTCACTAAAACACAACAACAAATAATTTCCACTCATTAGTAACACCATTTACAATAATTTTTAATCACACCACTATTTTTACCTTAACATCACTTATTATTTTCCCGCTACTCACTATCGCTTTAAAGCACTTTTCATACTCGACACCTCGGCTTAGAGCTTCTCAAATAAAAATCATATAAATTATATCTTATTGCATTGCTTAGTCTACTTTAATCTTATATAACCTAATTTTATTTGATTAAAAATGTTAGGTTTGATATAATCTAACTAAGATAGTTCAAAAATAAATTGTTTTTAAGTTGTCAACGACGAGCGGCGAATTTAAATATGCATTAATTTATTTATGTATTGTATAGAAACGATACAAACTTTGAATTTGTAATAGAAAAATTGTAATTTTAAGAAATAGTATCGAGTGAAGTTACATCCGCCGCCGTAAAATTATGTCCTAAGCGGCCTAAAAATAACCTAAAAATAATTAACTTCAATTGTGGTTCATACATTATTCATTCGTCATTCAAGTAAGCACTCATATTATTTACCAATATTAAAAATTAATAAAGCAAAAGTCTAAAATTCTCAAAATTATCCAAAACAAAAAATCGCCGCGCCGCTCCTGATGTTAACGGATATGCGCGTCGAGTTGTTTGGTATTTGACACACCGCGCTTGGTGTGTCTAGTCCTTAAAACACACCAAGCAACAACAGCGATCTGCAAATTTAAATATTAGCTTATTTGCTTGTGTAATGATGCAATAGGTTCCACAACCAGCAGCATTATTTAACTGCTCTTTGCTGCTACTCATAACCTCGATAGAAATGGCACAATACGATTTTACAACACTAAAACAAAACAAACGGCTGCGCTTGGAAGACGCTGTGCTGCTCTTGGTGTCTTTCATGCTTAAAGCGCACGCATTACGTTCCACACGCGACTACAACAAATAATTTAAAGTAACACAAAGCCAACAATTTGGCAACATAACCTATAAATAACCGTTTTTTTCGTATACATTTCTTACCTCGACCAGTTATTAATCTTTTTTTTTAGTAATTATAAATTTGTTTAGTTAGTCTATTACCAATTCAGAGTAAAGGATTAAACACACCAACATATCCCAAATAATCCATACTAACGGCTGCGTATGGGCGTGCACATCAAGCAGCGCAGCAGTTTGTTTTGTTTTAGTGGTAAAATCGATTTGTGCTGTAATAGTTAAAATCCATTTCTAGCATTTCTGATAACTTTCGTCACTTTATAAAATTAAATTAAATTGGTTTAAAGAAAACACTTGTAAATTTCCTTAGAGTGACAATATTTATTTATTATTGGAATATCTATATATCTATATCTCTTGCTACTAGAGATTATGCCTTTCAAATTTAACAACCACAGAGATGAATAAACGTATAGTAGGAAGTCTGCCTACAACGAATAAGTCTCCTCATAATCTTGACCTCGACGTTACATGTAATCTTTTGCTACTAATCTTGCTTTACATCGGGTCGAATTTCCAGTAACATCCGGCTAAGTTTCGAATATCCGTCTTGAACTTATTATTTTTGCACCACGTTTAGGCTTAACAACCTATTTCACAACCCAAACTCTACGAGTAAGTTGTGATAGGACTGGTGGTCCTACCACATTTCAAACGGTTTAACGCTTCTGTTGGGGAACGATTTGTTAAATACATTGCTGTTAATAGGGCTTCACCCCGCATCGATCAATCAAGATGGCTGTCATTCAACATGGCTCGGACTTTTTCACAGAGTACGATTTAAAAATTTCGACACCACCATTCATCCTGAGATGCCGAACTATGTAGGCGATTGTAGGCTGCTGTATATTCTAATATTATACCACTTTTTTAACAGCATAATCTCTCAAATGGGGGTTGATGTGTATTCACTTCCTTGATTACATCGAAGATGTTCAATTTTACGATTAAATTTTGTCTTAAACTTCAATATGAAAACAACGGAGAAGTGAGTATAGTCATTCATAAAGGTTGCGAAGTATCTGTGTATCCAGTAAGTGTTTCAACTTTCAATTTTTATTCACCTCAATTTTTAATTTTCTAATTTTTATTTGGTTACTCTTATCTAAAACGTTAGTAATCTGCCGTTTACTGGAAACATCGTTACCCAGCATTCTACATTTATGTACCAATATTTGATGTTCTCTTGACCTTTACAATATTTTTTCTTGTGTAGAAAGAAATCGGAAAATCGCAAAATTTTTTGTTCAAAAAATTTTGAAAAAAGAAATCGATTTCAAGAATACATGTGTAAACTGAACCAATCGACTTCTGTTTTGTCGGTCATGCAGAATCAATTTAAAAATTGTCATCCTATGAAATTATGGGTATTTGACAAATAACAATATTCGAAACCGAAATAAGAAAATACAAAATATTTAATAAAACGTTATTTTATTTTATTTAGAATGAAAATAAAAAGGGGGAAAATACTTGCCATGTGTGTTTAAAAAATGTGGGCAAAATACCATTTTTCAAAGAACATGAGAATGCCACTGTTGCTCATATGATAAGGTCGATTTTCAATATTGAGGTAAGTACTTTCGAATTTTCAGTGTTTTTTAACTTTTAACTTTTGTTATACATAATAAATGCTGTTTTTAGGTGATTTGTGATTCAAATTTGCCAAACATGATATGTATCATATGTCTGGAAAATATTTTATTTTTTATTTTTTTTAAATACCCTTTATTTTAAACAAAAATGCATAACTAATTACATTGGAATTTGTATCTATTTATAATACATACTCGTACATTAATATTTTTATAGATTTTTTTATTTTATGTTTGCCAACTAACCGTAGTGTAGTATTTATTTTAAAATAGAAAAATATATTTTCTTATTAGGGGGTACTAGTATTGGGTTTATTGTACTCCCTGAGTAAACTAACAACTACGAGTAATTAATACTTACAATAAATAAAACTTAATCTAGGTAATATAGAATTTTTACTATATAAAAAATAAAATAAAAACTAAGAATTAATTAATGTGTTAATTAACGGATTATCCATTAAATTACAGTTGATGATATAGTTGTATTTGCGAGAAGCAATTGAATCTTTAATCATGTTAGTACCCGATATTAAATGTAAGCTTTTGTATGGAAGTGCCTTGGTTTACGAGTATCTAAAATCATTTTCAGAATTTTATTTTGCGTAATTTGGATTTTCTGTATATAGGTATTGGCTATTTTGCTCCAACTAGAACAACCATATAGTAAAATCGGTAGAATAATACACTTGTATTGTTTTTTTGATCTATGTACGAGTAGATATGATTTTCTGCATAATAAACCAGAAAACACTTTAACGAGCTTTTGAGATAGTTTAATTTTGTCTTCAATATGTGTGTTGAACGTCAGCTTATTATCTAGAATTATACCAAGATATTTTACCTGGTTCTCCCAGTTTATTAATGATCCACTCAGGTTAAGTCTTCTGCAGGGTAGGTATTTAGGTGCTCTTCGTCTGGTAAAGTAAATTGCTTTTGTTTTACTATGATTTACTTTAATCCGATTTAATTTAATTTAATTTGTCAAAGTAACTATTAAAGATATTAAATGCGTTCTCGAGCGTATTTATGATATGATTAGGGTCAGTATGGGAGGATAGTATTGCTGTATCATCGGCAAAAGTAGCTAGCAAGCAATTTGGAGGAATTGGGATGCAACCAGTATATATTGAATAGAGATCTGGACTGAGTACTGATCCTTGTGGTACCCCGGTCTTTATCTCATACCAATCGGATGTTGCCCTTTGATAATGAACTTGAAATTTTCTTTGATCGAGGAAGCTCTGGATTATCCCTATTATTTTAATAGCAACCTATTGCTTATTAATTTGAAAATCAGGCCTTCATGCCACACAGTATCAAAAGCGTTTTCAATATCCAAGAGGATCATACCATTCAGAGGATCATTACTGATTCTATTAGTCGGCTTAGTTGATGTGTGCAGGAGTGGCCGTGTCTAAAACCAAACTGATGATCTGGAATTATTTTTTGAACAGGTTGTTCATTGGAAATATGAGTTTGGATTCGGTTCCGAATGACACACTCAAATAGCTTGCCGAGGCCGTTTTTGAAGACTTATGGGTGTATAGCTAGTATAGCTGCCTTCCAGATTGTAGGAAAATACAAAAATTTCAGGCACGCATTGTAGATATAAACTAATGTTACAATCAGTTTCTTTGTAAATTGTTTTATTACAACGTTAGTTATCCCATCAAGCCCAGGGGATTTTTTTGTCCTCAGATGTTTTAGGATTGATTTTATTTCTGTGGGATTAGTATATGCGAAATTTTCGTTTATACCGTTAATTAGTGTATCATTAAAGTTTTCGATAATATGATAAATATTCTCAGTTGTGTAACTGTTTGCAGTGGTTAAATTTCTATGAGAATTAAGGAAAGTCCTGCCAATTAGGTTGGTCTTTTCTTCATCTGTGATAAATTTTAATCCATCTACTTCTAAATAAGGAATAATATGTGTCGTTTTTCTTCTTAATACCTTGCTGAGTTTCCATAAGTGACTATTACTTCTATCATGCGTCCGTTGGTTAATTTTGGAGAGCATGTTATTCCAATTGGCTATAACAAGTTTCTTAATTGCATTTGCTATCACCCTATTTAAAATTTTGATAGTATGTTGTGTTGCTGGATCGTGAAAATTGTTCCATTGCCGTCTGAGGCGATTCTCCTATTAGTTTTTAAAAAGTTAATATCGTCGGCTAAAGTGATAAATTTATATCTGGAGTTTGCTGGTTTTGTTAAAATGGCTTCGTTTCTTGCTTGTATTATAACTTCATTGACAAGTTTTATTTGTTTGTCAATTTCCCGTTGAATAGTATATTGGGTTGCATTTTCAAAACTGTTCTTGCATTCTGATATGTTCAAGTTTTGATTAATGATACACTTGTATTGTGGCCAATTGGCATTTTTATAATGAGGATATGACTTTTTTCTAGGCATTTTAAAGTGTTTTCTAATTAATTCGAACGTAACTGGAAGGTGGTCTGAGGAAAATAGGCTCAGGGCGTTTACTTGGCGGATAAAGTTTGGAATGTTTGTTAGAATTATATCTATTGTGGAAGGTCTGAAGTTTTTCTTTAGCGGAATGTATGTTGAAGTTGCCGGAAATAGAACTTTAAATCTAATATTGCGTGCGAGGATGTCATATAGTATGTTTCCTGCAGTATACGTTACGAGAGTTGAGATCTCCGCATATAATGACATCCCTCATATTCATGAGGGTTAGAAGATCGCGGGTGTAAGCACGTTGGATTATATTTTTATTGAAAGCCCCAAATGTATTTTTTCAATTTCATTTGACAATCGGGGATGTGCACCCTGGAAAGTATACTGAAATAATTTTTGTAACACCACAAGGACCTTCAATGCTTATACCCACTGCCTCAATTACTTTGAGGTTGTTGAAATGAGGAAGCAAGTTGTATTTTAAATTCTTTTTGGTAATAATGGCTAATCCTCCATGAGCGCCGTTTGAACGATCCATTCTGTGTATGTTATAATTAGGGTGGTAACGCAATCGAGAATTATGATTTAGCCAAGTCTCACAAAGTAATCCAATAGCTATATTTTTATCATCCATATAATTCATCAATTCGATGAACTTTGTAGCTAACCCATGGCAATTCCAGTAAATAATACTAAGGGTATTATTAATTAACCTACTGTTTGGTTGAGAGGTGTGGCTTGGGTTACTATTTACCAGAAAGATATTCAACAGCTAAATTCATAATTGCGTGAAATTGTGCAAACCGAGTTGTACAATTTGATAAGTTTGAAAGAATATCATTAATTAATTTATTGATCTCGCCTAACGAGAATAAATTATTATCTCTACTGTATTGATATTTATGTTTATATTATTGTTAGTACTGTTAGTAAAAATGTTACCTAAGATTTCTTTGTGTTGTTGGCCATTGTTTATATGTGGTGTGGCTGTTGGGTGATTTTCTGGTACCGGGTTTCGTTGTATCTTCAAGTGACTTGGCTCACTTAATACTGGATATATATATGGTCAGATTGGCAATGGCTGGTGGTGGTCTCTTTGTCGAATTTCTCATACGCATCCGGTTTTGAGATTTATGTCGCTGGCTTGTTAAAAACTCAGATTTTTTGGGACAGTCGGGAGAGTATGCCTCATGTTCGCCATTGCAATTACAACAATTGGGCTGGATCGCATTTGAATTACTCGCTCCTTCCAGGTCTTTGAGAATGTTGCAATCATCTCAAACAGATATTCGGCCTTTTTTATTACGCCGATAGTAGTCCCATTTCACAATTGTATAGAAAAGTGCCGCGTTTATCTTTTTAATGTCTCTTAGTGACATTGAGCCTCTTTTAATTTTGATTAGACATACCGTGTGATCATCATAACGTTTATTTCTAATCCGTAGGGTTTTTAGGGCGACTAGTGATTTTAGTCCAGCATTTGTTAATTCGGTTTTTAATTCGTGTAGGTCCATTTCAAACAAACCACTTAGCGTAAAATTTGTCGTTCGATCTTCTGGCAATTGGTAAGAGAAGAATTCAATATTATTGTTTTTGCAATGATCAATTAACCTCTTGTGATGTATAGCTATTAATAGCAGTTAATTTGAGTTTGGTTTTGTTGTCGGGAATATTTGTGCTGGTGAATATCTGTTTAACCTTGCTGTAGTTCACATGTTTTATCGTTATCGATGGACAGGATCTAACTGTGTGATTTGTTGTATTACGATCTTTGTCTGCGTTATCCAGCAAGATATTAAATTGATTGCTCGTTGGGATGTTCGGTATCACATCGTCTGGAAACCCAAGGAAATCATCATCTGAAGATAAATCTTCAGTTTCCATTTCACGTCTGTTATCATTCATTGAAACTTTACTTTTTTGGATAGTAAGTCTATTAGAGGAATGTCTAATAGAAGGATTTTTTTTTGACTACTTCTTTTAGTATTTCAGCGTTCATATTATTTGAATTTTTGGATCCATTATTGCTGGTGTTTGTTATACCAGCTCCAGCAAGGGATTCCTTGCTGGAAGCTTTAGAATTATTGTTTGTTGGTGCTATTTCACTGGTTTATAAATTAATTAATAATAATAAACACGTTTTTTTTTTGCACTGCACAAAAATAACTTAATTGTCTCAATTGTTTATTTATTTATTTATTTATATTTTAATAATTTACAATATTCGTTATACGTTTATTATATCAGGAAAATAATCCACCTGTTTTATTTTTACATTACATACAGAAGAATATAACTACTAGCATGTAGCTCTTTCTTGTGCTGTTTGTACCGGAAATTCGTATGAATTTATTTTCGTCGGGAAAGGTCGGTTTATGGCTATCGATTGCAATCGAATAGCAACCGCTGCGAACTACTGAAGAATGGTAACGTTTAAGCAGTGGGAGTACGACGGAATAGGTTGTTTCAAATGCTGCTCAAAGCTGAGGAATCATGGGAGGTCAATGGGGCCATCGCAAATGTGGCGGGCGATCAAGAAAATGTCATTACACGCATGACATTACCAACTCGGACATCATAAACGTGTTGCACACGTGAAGAAATTTTTACGAAATTTGTAGAATTTTTAAGAAAAAATTTACATATCCATTTTTTGATCGACATCAAATTTTTTTGCTATTATTTCGCCCCAAAAAACGCGAGAATGTGATTTACATCAAAATGTACATCAAAATTTTTTGCCAGATGAAAACGCCATAAGTTTTACAATTTCCAGTAAACTTTTGCAGTTGCACCTCTAAAGTTACATTTACATGGATTGTTTTCGTCGTTGTTTTTGAGGTTGTTTTGGAATATCGTGAAACAACAACAACATATTAATATTTTTTTAAAGTGATCGTTTTTGATTTTAATATTTTGATAACATATTTTGTGTCAACTGTCATCTTTAATTTAGTTAATATGTACGTACATATGTACGTAAATGTATAATGTGAATATTTTAGTGGCTTGAAATATAATTGACTTTAGTGTAAAAACCCGAATTTTAAATTAAAATACATAATAATATTAAGCGTAAATTAAAATATTAATCACTAGAAAACTGAATTAATACGTAAAACGTGGATTTTTTGTGTTTTATATACAATTGAATAGTGTGAATTACAAGTGAATAATTATTATTTCTATATCATTACCTAAAGGACAAAAGATTTATACTAAAATAAATATGGTGCATACTGAAATATTGGCTACCGTTGCCTCTGCGACTATTCTTTTACTAAGCCAATACCGGTCAATTTCAGTACGTAAAGTATGTACCAAAACAACAAGAAGAAATCGTAAGCGAAGGTGGTGGGTACGACCATCTTTTAGTGAGGAAAAACGAGATACACTGGGAGCTGGAGCTTTATTAAATGAGATGCGGTTAAATGATCTGGAGTCTTTTTTCAATTACACTCGAATGACTACAGCTACATTTGATAAGCTTTTGAGTTTCGTAGGGCCACACATAACAAAACAATACCTCGTGAGATGTTCAATTTCTCCTTCTATTAAACTAGCCTTGACCTTAAGGTAAATAAACCAATAATAATTTTAAAAAATTCCTAAAATTATACTAAATTTAATTTATTAAAAGATATCTTGCTAGTGGCGATAGCCAAGCTTCCATCAGCTTTGCATTTCGCTTAGGCAAAGCAACAACTTGTGTTGCGATACGTGAAACATTACATGCAATTTGGTTCGTTTTAAGAGAAAAGGTACTCCCCGTGCCAACAAATGCAATTTGGATAGAATCAGCTGAAGGATTCACGCATCGATGGAACTTTCCAAACTGTGTGGGAGCCATTGATGGAAAACATATACGAATAGTTGTGAGTATTACTTAGGCGGATATTACAAATGTGATATGTGCCATAAACAAATGGATTATCATTCACAAAATCTGATTTACATATTATATTTAGGCACCGCAGCGCTCAGGATCAGAATTTTTTAACTATAAAAATTTCTTTTCTACAATTTTAATGGCAATATGTGATTACCGATACAGATTTCTCATAATTGACGTAGGGGCACAGGGGCGGCAAAGTGATGGTGGTGTGTTTAAGAATTCCCAAATGGGTATACAATTTTATAACTCGGAGATGGATTTACCGCAACCAGCGGAAATTATATCAGGTGGCCCAGTTTTGCCCTATTATTTGTTGGGAGATGAAGCATTTGGTGAGTTATGAAATGGTATTTACAAATTTTGTTAAACTTACAACTATTTAAATTTGTTTAGGGCTTAAAACTTGGTTAATAACACCATACCCTGGAAAATCAAATGGTAATCTTGACTATTCTAAGTTAATATTTAATTATCGACAGTCTCGAGCAAGAAGAGTAATTGAGAACAGTTTTGGATTACTTGTGAGCCGATGGAGAATATTAAAAAATTCTCTGACTGTTAGTACCGAAAACTCGGACAAAGTTGTGATAGCTGCGGTGTGCCTACATAACTTTTGCTTGAAGGAGGAAGAATTAAAAAAGGCGCACCAAAAACGGTACTTAACACCAAATGCAGTAGACCGTGAAAATATTAACACAGGGGAGATCATTGAAGGCAGTTGGCGATCACATTTCGATGTGTTACCGCAAATTGCAAGACAAGGTAATAAATTATACATCATTTGTCTGAACTCTGATGTAAAATATAAATTACATAATATATTTAATTAATTAAAAATTTGAATATAGGAGGTTACAATGCAACTGCATCAGCTACTGCAAATAGAGACACTTTGGCCGAACATTTCATGACGGATGGCTCAATTCCTTGGCAGTGGTCAATGGTGGGTTAATATAACTTCTATTAAATCGCAAAGAAATCTGTATGAGAACAAAGTAACCAAGTCTGCTTTAGCTGCCACGAGAGTAATAAAAATTAAATTGCTCTTGTTTATATGATCGTTTTATTTAATCATGTATCAATTAAAGTTTTACAAAAAAATAATTATTTCTCAAAAAAAAAATTACTGTTTTTTACTTAGTTCATAAAAATATTTATTAATGTAAGTGGTGGCAGCGTAGAAGTCCGTGTTGTTTAAATCACGCATAAACCAAGCCACTTGTTCGCCAAAGTTCTGTGCCCTATCGTTAAATCTCTTTTCGTTGCGTTGTAAAGCACTTAACTGCACTGCTCCCACAAGCTTGTCGATAGAGCCACTGACGTCGACACTTTCACTACTATTCTCTCCAGATAATGCGGAATTAGGTCTAGATGATATACCAGAACTATGTCTGTTTGATAAATTGAAAGACGTGTTAGATTTTTTTTGCGGCGGTATATATTCTAAAATTAAATAAGTTCTATATAATAATAATAAAATTTGAGATATAGCAATTGATTGTACCTGAATTTGTAGTGGAAGAAGTTGATGGCTCGCTTGAATGTAGATTGGTTATTTGCCTTAAAAAAATATAAATTCAAACAAAATCAATTAAATTTTATTTTACCACAATATGTAGATTAAAAATAATTTACCTTCGTTTAGCCATTACGCTGTCTAAATGACGTAATTTATCAAAATGCTTTGGCATTAATTTTTGGGAAGCACCAGACCCACTTGGTATTTTTTCTGTGCCTGTTTTAAACCGAGTATATAAATCTCGATGATATTTAAATCTATCCTTCAGCATGTTTGCTGTAAGAAGGCTGCCAAATTTTGGGGTTAGTTCTTCCACAATTTCTAACCATAATTTATTTATTATTCCTGGACTCCTTTCTTCAATGGGAAGGCAATAATTAAATAAAGGTGGGCGATCGAACACTAACGTTATTAATGCCTCATCAAAGGCGTCTTTTTCTTCTGCATTCAACAATAAATCCCGAGTTGTTTTTTTCTGTTTTATTTTTTTTTTAGGTTTTTCTATGATGAGGTTTCTATTTGGAGATACTTGATTTGAATAATCCACTATTTTAAAACTTTCTTCCTCGACAGTATTATAATATTCTTGTGTTGAATCATTTAAGTATTCTGCTTCGTATTCAAAGGATTCGTCCATCGTATTTAAATTAAATTAATATTAATTATTATTATTTAATTCCCGCAAAAAAACAAAACTTCGCTATGAAGTCAAATTATGACAGTTCTATGTATGTACATAAAATTAATATCGATGTGTCGATAAGTTTTATGAAAACAACATCCAAAACAACCAAAAATATGTCAACCCGATATATTTTCGTTGTTTTGGATGTTGTTTTCAGTACTAATGTCACTATATTTAATTAAACCACTGTATAATATTGGTGGATAACTTGGGTTTATGTCCATACTAACGATAAGTTTTTGTATGAAATTGGAGAATTTCTTTGCTAATATCGTGACAAAAAACAACAACAAAAATCAAAATCTGAAAACAACATCGAAAACAATCACGAAAACAACCCATGTAAATGCTGCATAAATACTGTGACAGATTTCAAATAAATGAAACGCAGAATGGAAATGTTACGAATCAAATGAAGCTAGGTAAAATTTGTTCAAAACAAATTTTGTGGTGTGTCACTTTATATTTAAAGATCGCGATAACACAAACTAAAATTGAAATCGTGATCAGTGATTATCGCGATAATTTTTGTGTCTGTCGAAGGTATTAATCGAATGACTATTGTGATTTACGAATTTTGGTTATTGGGGTACTATGATGTCTTTTCGCCGTGACATTTTACGGCAATGCCATAAATTAGTAAATGTCAAAAAAATATAAATAAATAAATTAGTAAATCAAGTCAAATTAGTAAATGTCAAATTTACTGCATATAAATAAAAAGATGTTTAAGAGCTTTTAAATTTAAATTGTGGAATTTAAAAATGAAAATCGAGTTTGGTAAAGATTCTTGCCGGCTATGTTTAAAAAATGTTGGCAAAATACCCTTGTTTAGCGATCAAGGGGAGGGAAAGTTTGCTCAGATTATAAGTTCGCTTTTCAGCATAGATGTAAACATTCTAACCTAGCCATTGATTTTAAACTTCATAATACATAGTTTATCTTTTAGGTAATTTATAGATTAAATTTCCCAAACACTGCGTGCGTTATATGCATGGAAAACATAAAATCAGCTGTTAAAACAAAAGAAACTATTCTCGGTACTGAGGCTACACTGACCACGTATTTAAAAATAAGCAAATTAATTGATCTAGATCCAGCCGAAAATTTGCAATCCAACAAGGATACCAAATTTCCGAGCTTAAATGTGAATCACTTAGACGACAGGTTTGTATAATTATCGAAAGACTATTATGTATTTAATAAATTCATCCGTAGTTCACGAGATTCTGAAGCGGTGCCGACTAAATCTACTATTAAACCTGAAACGCAGCCTAATTTAAATTTTCCTGGGATGTATGAGTGCGAGAAATGTGGAGCCAATGCTGATACATACAAAGGATTAATTAATCATATGAGATTTCACAAAGGTAATTTCATAATGCCTGTTGTAAATCAAAATTGACCGTTCAATGTTCATCCTGTTTCAGATGTAATGTTATGTGAATGTGAAATTTGTGGCAAAACTTATAAAAATCAATCAAAGCATCGGAGACACGTCCAAATGCATCGTGAATCTACACCTTACAAATGTAATGAATGTGATAAACGATTTAAGACGCAACGATATCTTGCACAGCATCTCTTGACCCATAAAACGGACCCAATAATGCCATGTCCAAAATGTACCAAGTTATTTTGCCACCGAAAAGCACTAAACAATCACCTACTAAGTCATAATGAGAAGACTGAAGTATGCAAGATTTGCAATAAAAAATTTAAACACTCCACCTTCTTGAAAACACATTTAGCACTAAAACATAATGGAAAAAATTATAAAAAATACAATTATTTACCTCCCCAGGCTGTTGCATGTGAGTATTGTGGCAAACAATTCACTCCCAATAATCTGAAAAAACATGTGGACGTAAAACATTTAAATATTATTCCTATTCCCAAAATAAAAAAAACTCTGTGTTCATATTGCGATAAAAGCTGGCCTAACTCAGCCGCTTTGGCTATACATATGCAAAGCCATTTTAATACAAAGAAAGTTTCAATAGATTCTAAAACAAAGGAACAATTACTAAAATATAAATGTGATGAATGTGACAAAGCATTTACAAGTCAAGTGCTTTTGAGAAAACATAAGATAATTCATTCAGGTGTAAAAAATCACATATGTTCATACTGTGAAAAACGTTTCGCATTTAAAGTGTATTTACTTCAACATGTTCGGTTACTTCACGAAATAGGTAATCCTAGAAATTGCGTGTGTGATATTTGTGGCAAAGTGTGTATAAATGAGCATACTAAGGAAGCCCATACACTGTCGCATACTCGGGAAACACCATTCCATTGTACATTTTGTGATTCTAAATTCGTTTATGCAAAATCACTTCGATTACATGTTAAGAACAAACATAAAACAATTTCAGAAGTTAATAAAGATAGTGGAAACAATTAAAATATATCTTTTGAATACTGTACATTAGTACCTTACTATTTTATATATTTGGAAAATTTACTGTCTCCGTACGTCTGACTGTCCGATGTCTAAAGTCTTATATTCTTCTTCTAAAATTGGCCGTCCGTGTCTCTTATTATTCGATAAACCTTCACGCCCATCGCTCGTCACAGTTTATTTTTATCAAAAATATGTCCCACATAGGCAGTGGGTCTCTTACACAGTCTCTTACATAAACCCAGTTCATCTCTATTAATATTCCATCACTGCTGCCTACAACTTCCACACAAAACTACTTTCCATACTTAGGCGGTATATCTTCTCAATGTGTCTTCTCCACCAAAGTCCGTTCATTCGAAACAGGCTAAAAACTACTGTCTCTGTTGTTGAGTCCGTTTAGCGGCAATCAATCAAACTGCTCTGTGCAGCCTTTTGACGCCGTTCAACATTGCAATGCCCCTCTACGGACCCTTGCATTCGCACTTGATCCATATTAACCTTGATCCATATTAATATTAGTCAATATATACGAGTACGTTAAAATTTTGCACTGAACTTTTTTATATTCAATAAGAGTAGTTAATTTTTTTTTGGTCCACTTAGTAGCGTATATATTTTCTGTATAATATATGTATGACTAAGTGAACCAAAAAAATACTCTACCCTTATTGAATGTAATAAAATTCAGTGTACAATTTTTTAACCGCTATATTCTATCCTTTCCCATACCAATCAAGAATAAAAAAACGATCGAAATTTGTTCATACAAAAATCTAGTAATGTCCCTTCTGTTTGTATTCTGTGCCTTAGCGACCGAGACATTCAAAGTTTCCACAGATCTGTTTTTTTCTGGCAGTCCTCTCGTCAATTGCTCTAGTTTTTTATCCTTTGATTTGTATCAAAAAGAGTAGAATAACTGATGAAAAGATTATGCACTGAACTTTTTTACATTCAATGAGTAGTCAATTTATTTTTTGGTCCTGTTAGTAGCGTATATATTTACTTTATAAGATACGACTGTACTACCGAAGTGGAACAATGGGTGTGTCCAGCCCATGCAGGCCTCACTAAAAAATAGTAGGCCTCACATCTTATTAGCTGGACGCGAAATATCTGAATGTTTAGAGAACAAAATGTTGTCTACTTTTAGGTAGATATTTTTTGGTTTGAGCCTGTATTTTTATTGACGATTTATTTTGTTCAATTTTCAATTTTTGTTTGCTTCAAGCTATGAAGTTAATAAATTAAGGAATGCGATATTTACTTAATTATTAAAACCCAGACATAAACTCAAAATAAAATGAAAATATTGCATTCAGCCCAAATATAATTCTACAAATGAGGGAAATCTACAACTGAGAAAGCTCAAATGTAGGCCTACATAGGCTGGATATATCCAATAACTTCCTCTTATATGTCTTTTCACACGAATCGAATTATACACAAGTGATAGTAGAACTTCTAGTGTTATATGTGTTTGAAACTTTTGCCAGAAATTTATTAATTGTTTACAAGAACTACATTCAATTAAAAATCTTTAAAATATGAATCTATTTTATAAAAAAAAATTAAAATCACTACCTATACCTAATTGAAACATACTGTTAAACTCTTCAAAGCAACAAATTGAGACTATTATCTGTCACTCTTTTTACACGACAATTCACTACTGTAGTGAAGTACAAAACACCGAATTATAAAGGCCAATTGATAATTCACTACCGTATGGATGCTCAGCCGCATGCAGTCTCGACATTTCGTAGTGCGCCATTTGTAGGTTAGTGGGAGCCGGGAAGGGGCGGTGTTCATGGCAGGTAAGCAATAGTAGCAGTTTGGATCGTTTGGACGGGATAGTAAGTCATAACATGAGCAAATGCCGGCCAGAACAAATTGAGACTGATGAAGTGGTCCACTTAGGATCTGAAGGATGTCCGTTGGCTAGGCCACTGAAAAGTATATGGAGGAGATACCGGACAAGATGAATGGCGATGAAGATGTTTGTTAGGGCAGCAAGAATAAACGAAAGTGGCGTTTGGTAATTAACAGGAAGGCTGTCCAGTGTAGGCGGTATTGGTCTTGCCACGGCTCGTGGGCAGAAGAGAGATTTATGCAGAACTCGCAACCATCAAAAAGGGACTCTGAACATTCTTCACCGAAGAGAATACCGCCAGTTGGAAAATATGTTATGTGGAACATATTCCTCAAGGTTGTTGGAGGAACCGGTGGAAAGTAGTGGCGAACAAAGGCCGTGTGGAGGGCGATCCGTCCGATGGACAGACTATAGAAAGGAGGCATGATCGAACAGGAATTTGGAGAAGTCGCGAGTACAATATTACCATTAACCAACGGTATATAGACATTCAATGCGACAGGTAACTGCACTCGGTCTGTACTGTTTAATCTGACGCTCGAGCAGGTAATAAGGAAAAGTTTTATTGAAAATTTGCGTATTCAATAAGTCAGTCGACTTGGTTGGAAAATCAACAACAGCAAAACAAAATTGTTACCAACACCACGACGCATATCTACGGCAAATCTCTCTCTAACCAAACGACCACAACTTTGACAACGTGGAATATTTTAAATATCTCGGTTCGGTATGTATGTGCTTTACAACGGCCGATGTGCGGAAGAGAGGTGTGCAGAATATATCTTCTAGTGTGGTTGCAGGAACTGCTGGAAAGTAATGGCAAGCACAAGCTGTACAGCTGCCTGGAGGGCATCGGCATGAAGGGCGGCCTATGGAAGGGATGCACACACGGTGAGGAATTAGGAGCACAGCGAAATTATTCGACAGCGAAATTAAATGAAATAGCCTACACTCTATATCGCTAAAATTCGAGAGGGTCAAGCGATGGCGGAAAAAGATCACGGGCGAAATGCAAAAATGGTAAAAAAGGCGTTACAATGGAAGTGTTGGCTGTTTTCAAGGATGGCAGCATGGATGAAGAAATGTGCGAGCAGGTAGTGCCGAGTGTGAAGGATATGAATTGGCTGAGTTGTGAGCAGTGACGGAATGGCTTATCATTGAAAATGAAGCCGAAATATAATAGAACATAAAAAGTAACTGAATGGTTAGATGGAGTTGAGACCAGCACAAAGGAATAGTTTAATTGGTTGGCGGTATACTGTCTAAATGGCAGAGGTGGTAGTTTGAATTCTGTTCAGGACGAACAGGCATAGGTGTGGAGTACGAGTAATGTTACAATTCGGCCTATTGGTTTTGGTGACATTAATTCCGTGTAGATTAGTTACTTGGGCGAGAAAATAATTCAACCTTGGTCAATTGAAAGTTAACTCAAGTTAACTCGACTCAATGTAAACTTCAATGTAAACAGTATGTTTCATGTAATTGAATAAAATATAAATATAAGTATTTATTTATCGTAATTAAACCAAAACATAAACAGTCAAATCTTTAGCTGTTTTCACAATTCAGTGATACGATCCGAATTTGACAGTGCAAATTCGTAACAAAACTGACAATTTCAACGCCCCAAACCACGCTGGGTTTCATATGAGACCTGCTCCTCATTGGAATCCGGGCACTTCAATAAATTTCTATGAAAGTGTAAAACTATTGTTCTTATACCAACACAGCAACATCAAACTAAAAAAAATACAAGTAAAACCCGCCCAGGGAATTTTTATTTCATTTTTGTATGTGCTAGTTTAGTAATACTAGAAAAAGCGTTGATTGAAAAATAAATCGGCGACAAATCCTACTTTAAAGGAGAAAACGAAGAAGAATATTGGACTCATTGTACCGTGTGGATTAGGTGAATAAGAACCACTTTACGCACCACTACATCCACAACGGGCGAGTACCATCAGTAAGTAAGTTTGTCTCACGCTTCATAGGAAATATCGTAATAAAATGGAAATAAAATTTGCTACTTCGAAAATTCATAAAAAAAAAATTGATGTAGTGAAGCTTGGGTTGGCACTCAGCATTAGCAAGCAAACTACAATTCGGTCGATAAAACAGCGTGCAGAATTTGCAGTGTAATATTTCTGTCAACAAAAACTATTGACAGATGGCGTATTTTAGCGTTAGTTAGCGCTGCAAAAATCATTTAAAATTCTATTGAATAATTTTATAAAATTATATTTGTAGCCATGGAATTGTTGTTGTACTCGTGTGAAGAAAATACGCCATCTGTCAACAAAAATTATTGACAGAAATATTATTTGTTTTGACAGCTATGCAGCTATAAACAATTAAAAATATTATTAATTTACTTTTTAAAATGGAAATAGAAGTTAATAACGATTCTTGTCGTGTTTGCTTGAAAAAAGTTGGCATAATACACTTATTTCAGGATCAGGGCGAGGGAATTGCGGCTGAAATGATAAATTCGGTGTTCAAAATAGATGTGAATGTTCTACAAAATGTTTGTGTTTTTAATTACTTAAAATACATATTTCGCTTTCTTTTAGATACTCCGCTATGTAAATTTACCAGATACGCTGTGTATTATGTGTATGGAAAATATAAAATCTGCTGTTAAAACGAGAGAAACCATTCTTAATTCTGAGATTGTGCTAAGTGCATATTTGGAAATGGAAAAATCAATTCTTGGAGAAGTAGATGATAATTTGGATATCAAGAAAGATACGTCCGAACTGATTAGTACCTACACAGAACCAACAAATACTGAACCCTTAGATAGCAGGTTTGCAAAATTGTTTAGGTTAATACATAGATTGTTATGTAATCAAATACGTACATCTACTTTTAGTATCCTTAGTTCGCGAGATTTAGAAGATGCATCATCGACTAAAGCCGCTGCTAGCATTACAGAAATGCAACCTAATTTAAGTTTTCCTGGGATGTATGACTGTGATACGTGTACGGATAAAACCGCTACTTATAAAGATTTGATTTATCATAAAAGGTATCACCCAGGTATTTCAATACTACTTCTGCTAATAAATACACATCTATACATTTTCCTATTATCTTGTTCCAGATTTAATGTTGTACGAATGTGAAAAATGTGGCAAATCATTTAAACAACAATCAAGTTATCGTAAACATGCGGCAAGTCATCTTTCACATAGACCATTTAAATGTACTGAATGTGGAAAAGGATTTAAGAGTAATGGAAATCTTGCAGCGCATCTTTTAACACATAAAACTCAGCCAATAATACCATGTCCTAAGTGCGATAAATTATTCTGTCACATGAAAGCACTAAAACAACATTTAATAGTTCATAATGAGAGGACTGAAGTGTGTAAGATTTGCAATAAAAAATTTAAGAACCGCTTCCTTTTGAAAGGCCATTTAGCACGTCATGCTGGACAGAATAGAAATACAAGCAAACCCACGGTTTATGTTACTTGTGAGATTTGCGGCAAACAAGTTGCAGCAAATAATCTGAAAAATCATGTAAATTATAAACACTTATTAATTCCAAGAGAAAGGAAGGCCCAGTGTTCATATTGTGATAAAAAATTCTTCAGTTCAGCCAATTTAGCTTCACATATGCAATGTCACTTTAATTCTAGAAAAGTTCCAATGGATGCTAAAACGAACGAACAACTGTTAAAACATAAATGTGATGAATGTGACAAAGCGTTTACAAGTACAGTGCTTTTTAAGAAGCATAAATTAATTCACTCAGGTGTAAAAGAACACGTTTGTTCTTATTGTGAAAAAGGATTCGCGTTTAAAAGCCGTTTAGATCTGCATGTACGATTACTTCACGAAATAGGTAATCCTAAGAATTGTGCGTGCGAAATTTGTGGTAAAGTGTGTTTATATGAGAACGACCTGCAAATACATATGCTATCACATACGGGTGAAACACCGTTTCATTGCAAATTATGTGATTCTAAATTTGTATATGCAAAATCACTTAGAATACATGTCAAGAACAAACATAAAACAAACTCTTAAAATGATAAAAGATAATCGGAAGCTAAATACATTGTATAGTTACTATTGAAATTATTTAGTTATTTAAACAAATTTGAAAAAGAACATGTATGATTAGGTATGAGATGACGCACTGGAAGCATAATAAGTCCTGCCTTTAATTTCGAGGAGCACCAAATTTATTATTTTAAGTTTTATAATGTTAAATTTATTATTAAAAATTATGTTAATACCTATATATTTTTATAGTTTTTATTCTTGAACCTAAATTTCCTTCCTTAATTAACCTCCTTTATACAGAAAAGCAAAAACTGCATAAAACTTATAGTCAGACTTTTAAATCAGCCTACCACATTGCACCGACGTTGAAGAACTATGTGAGAATTACTGTTTTATGACAAATTATTAATCTGCAGAACTCATGGAGTAAATACCCAGCATTACCTCAAAATGGATTGCACCAAACACGGGGCTTTATCACATATTTGCCGCTGAACTAAGGAACTCGTTCAAGAGCAATTTTAGTTACAGAAAACCTGAAAAGTATCAATGACGTAATCCACATATTCCGGAAACCTAAGTTGAACAGTGTACTAACAGCCTTCTCCAAAAATGAAGTAGCTTATCATATGTTACGAATTTACCCGTTCAAATTTGGTTCATATTGGAATATGAGTGCAAACTGCACTTTGAATTTGACAGTTAACAACAACTCTATTTACTCAACTCCAAGAATAATGTAGGTACATACCCGAAAATACCAGTAGTAATTATTTCACAACAATTATCAAATATCCACTTAGTTCATAAAACGCAAAGACAATAATATTCAAAATTATTCATTAATACACTTAACGCAATACACTTTATTCACAAATAACAAATTTTCCACTATTCACTTTCTCGATCGCGTCTTTTGAATCTCCTCTATATGCAACTGAGTAGGAGTACATCGTTCATTTCTATACTGGATGAACATGTAGATTCGCCTGCATGTATGCTTATATTCATGGAAACAAAATAATTTTTCTCAGTAAAACAAGAACGAGACAAAATATAATCCGACTATTTGAAAGAATGGCGTATCCGATTTAAGGCGGAATTCCATTACTGGTACCTTTATACTCCATTAGAGAAAGAGATAGAAAATTGACTTTTTGCACATGACAGACAAGAAAAT
Organism: Nephrotoma guestfalica; assembly: GCA_963691935.1. Lineage (NCBI taxonomy): Eukaryota > Metazoa > Arthropoda > Insecta > Diptera > Tipulidae > Nephrotoma > Nephrotoma guestfalica. The sequence continues at coordinate 237,748,847 of OY829914.1, forward strand.
AAATATATCCCAACAAAATCTTGCAGAATTTGACTATTTGAGCCACTACATCGCCAAAACCACTATAAAAATGAAAAAGTTGCCATAAAACATATTCGATCCGAGTATTTTTATGGCAACATTTTTAAAATTAACAAAAAAAATTGTTTTATATTTATAAATGTTAAGGATTCACAATAAAAACAGGCGTCATAGATAAAAATGTAAATTTCGCATTCGAATTAATTAAAAATAAATTAATGATTTTCCTATAAAATAAATATGGCATTAGCTATATACGTTTATTTCTTTCTCGCATATTGAATATTTTTATATAGCGGATGCTTCTTATTTATACCTGAAAAAATTTTCAGGTATAAATAAGTAGCATCCGCTATATAAACTTTTGCACATGAGAGACAAGAAAATAAAGATATGCCAACAAAATTTTGCAGAAGACTTTTTGAGCCACTACACCGCCAAAACCACTATAAAAATGAAAATGTTGAAATAAAGTATATTCGATCCGAGTATATTTATGGCAACATTTTTAATATTAACAAAAAAAATTATTTTATATTTATAAATGTTATGGATTCATAATAAAAACAGTCGCCATAGATAAAAATGTAAATTTCGCATTTGAATTAATTAAAAATACATTAATAATTTTCCTATAAAAAGATTATGGCATAACTATATGTTTATTTCTTTCTCGCATATTGAATATTTTTATATAGCGGATGCTTCTTATTTACCTGCAAAAATTTGCAGTAGAAAACAATTTTCTACATGTACTCGTAAATATCCAATTAGTGTCCAACATATCCCGAATTTATTGTACTTACTTAAGAGTCGAACAACAAACAATAACACATTTTGTCAGTAAAAATTTACTGAAATTTTGTTTTGTTTCATTTTGGTATGTGTCGAAACTATATTTTCACTTCGCTCATTTTTTACTGGAAACATATGTTTCAATTTGCTGCATTTATACTACAGCTAAAATAGCAATGCTATAGTCATAGAATACAAGGGCAGAAGACATTCTCGATTTTTGTATGGAAAAATTACGACGATTTTTTTATTATTTTATTAATTATGTTAAACACAAGTAACAGCTGTAGCAACGGTCGGTATAAACACAACATACTTATAGATCAGCTAACTAAAATGGCACTGCTATTTAGCGTTGCTACATAGGTATAAACTACCTACCGTATAAACAAGCAACATCGCTACACATGTCAAAATGGCAGTTTTTATTTTATTTTTTACAAGAAAGTTTGAGTAAATTTACATATTTTGTAGCTGAAAATGTTCCATTATTTAATTTTTTGTCCTTTCGGATAATTTAGAGAAAAAACAACAACAAAACCCTAAAATGCAAAAGGTGAAAAACATACAACGAGAAATGACGTGAAATTTTCTGTTTCTGACAATTATAGCAACATACGATATGAACGCAAGCTAAATAATATTTTGTGAAAAGGACCAGCTCTGTTTTAGATGGGTTGACCCTCAATCCACATAGCGCTGGCCCAATCCGCAGTGATTGATAACGTATTCTGCATCACATCCCTGATTGTACCCAGGTTCTTTCCCGAGACAACTATCGCTGCATCATCGGCATAAGCAACCATACCTATTCCTTCCTCCTCCAGTTCCAATAGTAGTCCGTTGATTACTACATTCCAAAGAAGGGCGAGAGAGGATACTTCCTTGAGGGAGACTTCTGACGGAGACTTCCCCCATCCCCTCTATGACCCTTCTGCTTCCTATAAAGTGATTAATTAGCCTGGTTACTGGGTATTCAATCTCAAGTGGCAACAATCCTTCCCTAATTGCACCCACCTTCACGTTGTTAAAAGCGCCCTCAATATCGAGAAACGCCACCAACGAGAATTCCTGGAAACACAGTGACTTCTCAATTTCCCGAACCAAGACATGTAATGCCGTGTCCACGGACTTACCCTTATGGGTTAGGATGACAGAGATATTAGTCTTAGGTCCTTAAGGTTGCTGTGCGAGCTTCTACCCGCTTTCGGGATGAAAATCATCTTAGCCTCCCTCCATTTTTTCGGGATGTACCCCAGCTTCAGACACTCTTTGAAGATAACTTCCAGCCAAGGGAGCAAGACCTCCGAATTCTTTAGAATTTCTGCTGGTACAAACAGTAAGTTTCCATCAAAAGATCAAGAGTCTCTTCACTAGAAGCCGTCCATTCGCCATCCGGTTTAATCAGATAGCCTGTAACACCTGGACTGGTAAAGATAATCTTTCTGAAGTGCGAGGTTTCCGAGATCCCTTCCATTCTATCACAGAAGAGCCTCCACGAATTCCTTTGCGCCTTCCTTGTTTCCCTTTTACATTCTCTGAGGCACCCCTTATAGAAGTCCCAGTCTAAACTTTCTCTCGATCTTTTCGCTCTATTAAAAGCAGACCCACAAACTTTTCGGCACTCCGCAAATGCCGAGGTCCACCAAACAGGTTTTCACTTTTGTTGATGAGCAGGCCTCTCTCATAGAGGTATTGCAAGCCCTAGTAAGAATATACACCATTGAATCCAGATCACCCGTGTCGGGGAGTCCTGGAACTCTAGATGGAATGCTTCTCTCCAATACTTCTCTATATACGCGCCATACTGTCCTCCTATGATTTCTGATGACGTACTGATTTTGGAGATTGAGCTTAAACGTTAGATCCCGATGGTCAGAGAAGGAATATTCCTTCGCCATCCTCCATTCCCTGATCAAAGGTGAAATAAAATCGGAGACCAGAGTAACGTCCAGAACCTCCCGCATATTTCTAATAATAAAGGTGGGTTCCTTACCTATATTACTAATAATGAGGTTAGTTTTTAAAAGATATTCAAAAAGTTACTCACCCCTATCATTTATGTCCGAGCTACCCCAGATGGTCGCACTCTAGGATAACTCCGACCTTCCTCCTTTCTCCATCACAAACAAGTGCTTCAGTATATCTGGCGGCACTGGCTCCTCCCGGTTCATATAAGCGGCTGCAAGCCAGTATCTCATACCCTCCGTCTCTATGCATATCGCATTGATGTCCCCATTGCGATACTGTGGAAGTAAATAACCATTTATATTATTTTTCACCAGTATACATGATCTATTTAGTCGTCCCGCAAGCGTATAATAGGGTGTACCCCTTCGCTCGCAGGTCTCCGATCTTGTTATTATTGATCCATGGTTCTTGGATCAGAGCTATCTCTTCCCCTGACTTAGCAAGTCTGAGAAGTAGCGCCACCGAAGCAGCCTTGGTGTGATGTACCTAATCATTGTTATCAGTATTCGTTTACCTTATTTTGACAGCCGTGTTGCATCGATTAATTGTCGACGGTCTCCTCCGTCTTACTCCCTCCGCAATCCCTAAACTTAAGGAGTCCACTTCCCCCCCCCCTCCTCAGAGTACGATGTGTCCCCCTTTTCCATGCCTAGGGATAGTCGATCACTAATGAACCTCCTAACGACGAGTAAATTAAGAAAATTTGTACGCCTGGCATCCGAAACCGGCAAGCGGTTACAATATAATAGATGGGGTAAAGTTTGTGTGTATTACCCTGTTTACATACGACCAACAATTTTCTTCTGCAAAATGAAGAGTAAAGAACATTTACATTTTGTACGTGAGAGAAACGAAAAGAAATATAAACAAGTAAAATTTTGCAGAAAATTGTATTTTATTTTTTGAGCAGAATCGAAATAAAAATAAAAATGTTACAATAAAATATATTCGGTTCGAACATTTTTATGCTAACAAAATCAAAATTAACAAAATCAAATTATTTTATGTTTTTAAATGTTAAAGATTCATAATAAAAACAGAAGACATAATAAATAAAACTGTAGCAAAATTAAAGATAATAAACAGTGAACTTTGTTTCAATCAGATGAATGAAAATTTATTTTCTGGTACATTTACGAGTTACATATAAATAAATAAATTAAAATAAAGTAAAAAAAATTCCGTAAAAAATTCTTTTTTACTATTACGTCTTATATGCTTAATACGTTAGAATATTTTTTGTTGTAGCCGTATACATATGCTGGCACTGATGCTAGAAAAGAACCATTTCAGCTAAAAGACATCAATTTCAAGAAAGCGGGGTATAACTGGAAAATTCACAATAAGGTCGATAGTACAGAGGTTTTCATTTGACACAACATAATTTAAACGCCATCATATTATCATACCTCAACAAAAAAAAATTGAGGAATAAGAAATACAAAATTCATAATCGAATTTGATCATGGTTTGATCTTATCCTGTAAATTTGAGGACATTTGAATTTCGAGAAGTGAAAGAATAAAGCTAGAATTTTGAAAAAACAATGACAATAGCAAAATATTCTTGTCGTATTTGTTTAAAAAATGTTGGTTTCGTATCCTTATTTGTCGATGAAGGGGACGGAATTGCCGCTGAAATGATAAGTTCGCTCTTCAATATTAATGTAAAATTCCTAAGTAAAATCTCGTCCTTTGATTAATGCTTATTGCTTTTTAGTTAATCTCTGAAGAATATTTGCCAAATAATGTGTGTACTATGTGTTTGGAAAATATAAAATCTGCTTTTCATATAAAAGAAACAATTCTCAATTCAGAGATTATCCTTAGTGCATATTTGGAAGCAAAGCAATCTGCTGTCGCGGAAGAATCAACTAATTTGGAAAGTATCGAAGACACACTCGAAGAGGACAGTTTAGAAGAGGAACAGATAAATTTTGAATGCATAAATGATAGGTTTGCAGAATAGTAAACTTTAATAAAATATTTGGTAAACTGTTTGTTATATTTAAAGTTCACAAGATTCTCTAGCGGAATTTGCAGAATTTGCTAGCAATAAAGACACTGTAATGTACTTTCGTTTCCCTGAGATGTATGAATGTGATAAATGTAATGCCAAAACCGATACTTATAAAGAACTTCTCAACCATAAGAGAACCCATCCAGGTATTTTTATTTTCCTTGGTTCGCGATTATAATGGACTGTTTAATTTTTTTCCAGATGCAATCTTGTATGAATGTGAACATTGTGGCAGATCGTTTAGATTACCGTCACAACATCGTAAACATGCTGCTATTCACCGCGAGGCTAGACCATTCAAATGTCCAGAATGTAATAAGAGTTTTAAGGTATCTTCAAATTTCACAGCGCATATCTTAACTCACAAAAAGGAAAGGCTGCTGCCGTGTCCACGTTGTAATAAAATGTTTCGTTACATGAAAGGATTAAAAACACATTTACTAATCCATAATGAAAGAACTGAAGTATGCAAAATTTGCAATAAGGCTTTTAAACACGCAATATTTTTGAGAACCCACATGGCGCGACATACTGGACTTACTAGATATACTAAATATAGACGTTCTGTGAAGTCCCTAACATACGTAATTTGTGAGTTTTGTGGTAAACGAGTAAATTCAACAAATCTAAAAAAGCATATCAATATAAGGCATTTATTAATCCCAGAGAAGAAGGAATATGCTTGTGCATATTGCGACAAGCATTTTCCAAGCTCCTTTAGTTTAACTGTCCATATGCAATGCCATTTTAATACCAGAAAAGTTCCAATGGACGCTAAAACGAAGGAACAACTGTTAAAACATAAATGTGATGAATGTGACAAAGCATTTACAAGTCCAAATCTGTTGAAGAATCACAAATTAATTCATTCGGGTGTGAAGGAACACGTTTGTTCATATTGTGAAAAACGGTTTGCATTTAAAGTGCAGCTGAGTCAGCATGTTCGATTACTTCACGAAGTAGGTAATCCGAAAAATTGTGCGTGCGAGGTTTGCGGAAAAGTGTGCATTAATGTGAAGGCTAGAGAGTCGCATATGCTAACACATACTGTTGAAACCCCGTTCAAATGTAAACTTTGTGATTCTAAATTCGGATACGCAAAGTCACTTCGATTACATGTTAGGAACAAACATAAAACACATTGAAAATTAATAAAATATACATGAAAACAATGACGTAAAACATATCTTTTGTATAACTAATCTTTACGTTTTGGAAAGTCTTTTGTTTGATTACTACCAATATTATCATCACTTTAGAAAATTAAAAGAAGTCTTGCTAAGGACCTAGCAAACAAGCCACAATCGTTTTATGTAATTTAATTATTGGGGCAGAATACGACAAACTTCTGTGAAAATGATTGAAGAAAACAAAATTATGAGACAGGCAATTGTTTGTTGCTAGTGGAGAACATGTATTGCGAAACACAGTATGAATCTGAATAATACCATTAAAATTTGCCGAGCAGTAATGGCACAGCATATATTCGATTCTGTGGTAATGGTAAGCATGAAGTGCAGGAGCGAAAGTCCGTAAATCACACCTTCGCGCCGGTGCTCCCTGGGTAGCGCTAAGGTAAAATAGACACAAGGCTGTGTTGTTTGTTAAGATCTGAGCTGACAACCGACCAGACTGAGGGCCCAGATTAAAAAGTAACTCAGTCTCAAAAGCACAGATGGATAGGTACTCTTTGCTCCGCTACTCTTGAGCCATATATGAAAATATTACATATAACAATTCTAAATAAACATAAGACGGCGTGTTAACTCTGTCCTCCTTCAAATCTTGGTCACTAATAACAAAATCTGAAAGGTTGTGGTTTTCGAGTGATTATGATCGGCGACTTAATAAATATTCATTCTCTGAGCGAGTGCATTAAAAACGCGTTCATCACTTTGCCAACAGCTGTAGCTTGAACGCTAACTTCTAACTTCTCTTTTATAAGTAAAAACTACTTCCTCAGGGCTTTCATCTGCTTTAAAGGGTATCAGATTCATTTTCTCAGATACACCGAGGTACCTCTGGGTTACTCCTGTGAAAATTCCATTTGTAAAAGTTGAAGTTTGGAAACCAACATCTATCATTGACTCTACAACTCAACCTAAAGACTCATTTTATTACATATGTGGGATTAGGCTCTGGGGGCCTGCTTTAAATGTTCTAGTGATCTATGGTCAAACTGCTACATTGTGCATAAGTGGTGCACTCAGAAGCAAGTGCACTAAATCACTAGAAATTCTCTTTCATCTAACTCCTGTGTCCTTGTTAATTTATTTATATTGAACTAAGTCTAGAAATTTGACTTGAAAAATATTAATGTAAAAATACAAAATACAGGAAACCCCCAAGAACACGATTAATTGGTTCCGTGTTCTTTGAAACCGTGTTGTTCGAGACTACAAAAAACGGGAGTAAAAACGTTACTTTTTTTGTTACGGTATACATAAAACAAAATACAGGCAACCCTCCAAGAACACGGTATTCGAAGAACACGAGTTTCAAATAACACGGATGCCTTCCCTCGAATTAAACAGTTCCAAACTACACGATTTTCGTTGATTCTCTTTTATTTTGTTTGAAAAAAAAGAACACGGAACCAACCAATCGTGTTCTTGGTGGGTTTCTTGAAAAAGAGAATCAACAAAAATCGTGTAGTTTGAAACCGTGTAATTGGGAAGGTAGAAGGAAGGTATTCGTGTTCTTCGGAGGGTTGCCTGTAAAATAAATCCGCTTTGGATTTGAAAATCAAAAATATTAAAGTAAAGTAACAAGTTAGTATCATTGGGGGCTATAAAATTGTCCTAATCTGCTTTTAAAATTATCTTTAGTTAAGCAAAAATCAAACAAATATCATATTGAAACTCCTACACAACATGTTCACTGGTTCAAAACTTCCGCCAATGCTGTCTCGTCACCAGAGAGGATTGGATTAGGTGGGTAGTTCTGAACCCTGAACGTGTTAACTTTTTCGCAGTTATTTCAAAGTCGTATAGGAAGGTTGGGGTTGCGTTTTCTGCGGTCATTTGAACTTTAACTCTCTTTCCGTTCCCGTGACTATTACACCACATTTCAATAATAATGAGTATGTATGTATTATGTAATTTCTGAAGGATGTTTGCACTTTTATGGATAGTGTGGTCATATATAGTATTATAAAGTAAATATATATGCTACTAAGTGGACCACAAAAAAAAATTGGATCTTGCCTTAATGAATGTAAAAAAGTTCAATGCACAATTTTTTGACCACTATATTTTACCCCTTTCCACACAAATGAAAGGTAATAAAAACTGTCGAAATTTGTCCATACAAAAATCGAGTAATGTCGCTTCAGTTTGTATTCTGTGGTCTGGTTTAGTAGCCCAGATATGTCTCTAATCTAGTATCGAGGAGGCGGATCAATTCAACGTCCTCTTGATATAGGTGCCTCTGATGGGTGTTTCTTTGGGATTAAGGCAATATTTTATTTATTTTATTTTATTTTAATTAGTTTTATTTTATTTTAACCTCCAAAAATTTGTTATTTACGTTTTTATTGTAGTTTTTCATTATTGATATTTTTATTGCAGATTGCACAATTTTTTGATAATTTGAATTTGTAACGGCTAACGTATCTTGGCTAAATTTCTAGAATGGAGAATTGAAAAGCGGAGAAGCTCGTTCGTGAAATATCGTCGCATTTGTCCAAGCAGCGCACACGATACTTGCTACGTGTAAACTAATGCTTCACGAGGAAGCTGTGTAACTCTAGCGAATGACGGATGAAATTATAGCGCCTCTATTGTTAACAGATTTGGCCAGGTCCATCCTACATAGTATCTCGGCAGCGGTATTACAATAAAACTATGGGCCTAGATTTATACACTGACATACGTATTAAATAGAGCTGGATTGACTAGCATCGATATCACATCGTTAAAGTTATAAATAAGTTATAATTGAGAATATTTAATCAAGAAGTGTTCAATCATGTTCAAAAGGAGAAAAGCAGCAAAAGAGGTTAAGAAGAAGGAAGGAGCTGCTTTGTGAGATAGAGAGTCCAGTGAAATCACACAATCTATGAGATAAAACAGAATTAGGATTGACAACAAAGTTCGCTGATTTAGATTTATAACCGGGGTTACTTAGGTTTCCACATAGGATGATGCCCTAATTTGTAAAGCGCGGTCTTTAACCAATCCTACTAAAGGGTGGTTTAATTTTAAGGGCCGATATTGATTTTGAATAAAACACAAATTATTTAGGAAATTACTGTCAATTATTTTTATTATGATAATATGGTATGGTTCAATTATGTATGGAACAAAATATCGACCAAATGGCCGCCGCGACTTCGGCGGCACACCTCCACCCGATGGTCCAAATTTCCGATGATGCTTAGGCATAATTGAGGTTCTATGCCGTTAATGTGCCGAATTATCTCATCCTTTAGCTCTTGAATTGTTGCTGGTTTATCGACGTACACCTTTTCTTTCAAATAACCCCAAAGAAAGAAGTCCAACGGAGTCAAATCACATGATCTTGGCGGCCAATTGACATCGCCACCACGTGAGATAACACGGCCATTGAACTTTTCGCGCAAGAGAGCCATTGTTTCGTTAGCTGTGTGGCAAGTGGCACCGTCCTGTTGAAACCACATATCGTTCACATCCATATCTTCCAATTCGGGCCATAAAAAGTTCGTTATCATCTTACGATAGCGAACACCATTCACAGTAACTGCCTGACCGGCCTCATTTTGGAAAAAATACGGCCCGCACCAAACAGTCACTCTTTGTGGGTGCATTGGTTTTTCGACAATCACTCTTGGATTATGATGCGCCCAAATGCGGCAATTCTGCTTATTGACGAATCCACTGAGGTGAAAATGTGCCTCATCACTGAAGATGATTTTCTTTGACCATTGACGAATTGTGTATCTTTCCATGGTTCAAATTGATGAGTTAGTCTGAAATTGAGAAATGTCAAATTAAATGCAGAAAAAAACTTGACGTTTAGCTGTGGTTCACATTCAACGTCGGCCTTTAAAATTTAACCACCCTTTACTTTATCGTTACTCTGCTGGAGACATGTGTCTATTATCAGAGAAAAACCAAATACCGCGTGCTCTAAAGTTTCGTTTACATTCTATTGTTGACTTTGTACATAGATCCTTAAATATGTCTAGTTCGCAATAACCGCAAATAACCAAGAATGTTACATGTTTTTCACAGTAAGGTTTCGAAACTGTAAGTACGTCTATTATGTGATAACATTGGTCGCTTTTGTTGTAAATCTGCCTATTTGCCACATACGAGTATTTCACATTCTTTGATCTTTTCTACAATTGGTTTCGAAATTCCAGGCCAAAAAAGACAGACACGCTGCCAATTCTAGTTTGCTTAATTGCCATTATGTGTTATGTGGGCCTTATCTAACATTAGTTTACGAAGTGATTGTGAAATTAGTATTCGATCTTCCATCAGTATACCTAAGAATATTTCTAATACGGGTGTCAGTTATTTATTTTTGGAATTAATTTTAAGATGTTGTACTTTACTAGTTTGTCGTCCCTATTTTGATCCATATTTAATGTTACACGTGATAACGTATTCGCTAATATATTACATTTTCCTTCGATGTGTTGAATGTCTATAAAGAATATCGTTGTAGAATCATGAACATTAGCTGCAATCTCTTAAAAGCCTTCAATAGTGGTTTTCTGAAAATATTGGTCAAGGGCTTATGATCTCTTTGATCAAATCAAGCAATTGCACTGTGACTATTAACGTTCTGGATGCGTAAACAACGACATTATTTTCTTGAATTATTCATGTTTCCAAATATGCTTGTAAACCGTCACTGCCAAACAGAGAATTAACTTGTGTAATTTAAATTAACTTTTTTGCCTCTTGTTTTAAAAGCTCGAGATTACATCGGTTTGTTTCAGTCTGACTGGCTCCTGAATTCCTAAACTGAAACTACTTGTGAACTTGTGGTGTTCATCAACAACAATTTTATCAACAGCACCATGTTTAATTTCTTTTGCCAATAGCTCCGCAATTATTTCCAAACTTTTTTTATATCGCTTGTCACATTATTAAATTTTATATTATAAAAATCAGGTTTTGCCAAATTGACTTCTTTTTAATAGCTTTCTTTGATAATTAATTTTTCAGCCTCATTTTACGGCATAAATTTTCATTGATTCAAGATTTCAAAATTTTAACATTGTGTTTTATCTCCTTCATGGAAGTATTGAAAATAAACAGAAAACCAATACTCTCACCTAAATCGTGAGCCAACTTAGAAAAATATCTTAAATAAATTTTTAAGTTTGGTGTATGGAATTTAAATTATCGGAAATGGATTTAGGAATGATAGTAATAAATGTCATACAATCACATGATGTGATGTGAAGATCATGATCACCAGTTTCATAGAGATCAGGGAATTTCACAGAGTGTCTATAAAACAAACAAGTTTGAAGTCTATGCCGAAAGACGACGTCATATGAACACAACCAGAAGAAGGAAACTCATCAAGAATATTAATATTCATGTCGCCATACACTAATATAATTTTAGATTTGTTGGCTGTCGTGTTCGAAGAATGAAGTTTATATCACAAACTTTCGAGAATAAATCGTATTTAAATTTGAAGTTAAAGTGGATAATATCAGCACTATTATTAAACAAGGCATATGTAGACCATCAAACAGAAACCACTCCTCACCACTTGTTATGGTTCCGAAAAGCAACATAGATTGGCGCACATACCAACTAAAGCGAAGCGCAAAAGGGAAGTTCCGAATGAACACTACCTTAAAAAATAATGATATTTTATCAAAATTAAAGCTAAATAAACAAAGTTCACGTTCAATAGAATGTAAATATATTTTTCTGAAACATTTGTAATAGTATGGAAATTTATTTTAGTGTTTACATTTTATAGGCCTGCATACATACGAACTCGTAGTTTCAAACCTACTTTAATAGTATCTATAGTTGCGTTTACGTTTTTTGTTTTGATTTGATTTCTATAAAAAAACGAAAACATACGCCTAATTGGTTCACGTACCTAATGCTGCGCAAACCAAAACGCTGCACAAAATCAAAACATGCTAGTTTCAGGAGATCTTGGTAGATGGCAGCACAGTAGTTTAGATGAAAGTATATTTTAAAAATAAAATTACAATCATAAAACGGTAGAAAGACGACAAAAATATATTTTTCAATGGAAATGTTGTGCTGCCATCTTTCTATATCTTCTAATGCCTACTGTAATTTCAAGACGAATAATGTAGTTCGTGAGTTTATCATAGAAAGTCATGCCAACCGCCATTATTGGCCTTTTAAACACCGCATATTTAGCGCCACTTCCTATGAGAGCGAAATGTAAATTTGTTTATGTTATTGACCTCAAGTCATTTTATTATTATTTCATCATTATTGTTACATTGATTGTAAACTAATTGAGCATTTTACATAATATTCAGTCGAATTATAGTGAACTATGAAGTTTATATTACATTAAAACTAGTTTCTAATTCGATCACATTTCGCTCTAGTTTTAAAATATTCCGTCAGATGTCAGTCACTTTGGATTACATTATTTTTCTCTATGGCCGTGGTATGTACTGATGACGTGATACATGATTTCTTTATGTCAACTAGCAAACAGAAAATCTGTTTATTATCAATTTATCACAATTAAACTGATTTTAGACCATAAAATACGTCTTGATTTGAAATATTAAAATATTTCACAAAAAGTAGTATTTTAAATTGTCGAATTTCAACGGACGAACATAACATTTTGAAAATGGAATTGCAAATTCAGAAAACTTCGTGTCTTGTTTGTTTAAAAAATCTTGGCTCAATACCGTTTTTCAGCAATGAAGGGAATGGAAATGCCTCCGAAATGATAAGTTGGGTCTTCAAGATTAATGTAACCGTCTAAAAAAAGATATTGGTTTTAGATTATTATTGCATGTATTTTATTTGGTCTCCTTTTAGATAATCTGTGACGTAAATTTTCCAGATACTGTGTGTAGTCTTTGCATGGGAAATATAATATCTGCGGTTAAACTAAAAAAAACCATTCTTAATTCAGAGAAGCTTCTAACTACATATTTCGAAATAAACAAATCAATTAAGACGGAACCACCTGAAAATCTACAAACCAATAAAGATACTCCGAAAGTTGCTAATTTAAACGTGGAACAATTAAAAATTGAGCGCAACGACGACAGGTTTGTTCAATAAATTATTTAGGGATTGATAAATAAGTATATACTTTTAAAATACTGATAACTCTCCGTAGCTTTCAAGTACTTGCTCCTGAATCTACCGAACCCGCGGGAAAAAAAGAAGTTTTACCAAGCTTTAGGTTTCCTGAGATGTATGACTGTGAAAAATGTGAAGTGAAAACCGAGACTTATAAAAAATTAATGTACCACTTAAGATTCCATCCAGGTATTTTTATTTATAAATATAATATAAATAATTACTGCTGAAAAATATAGATATAAATTTTTCTTATTTCAGATGTAAAAATGTACGAATGTGAAAAATGTGGAAAAACGTTTAAAGTACCATCAGAGTATCGTAAACATAAAGTTATTCACAGTGAATATAGACCATTTAAATGTCGCGAATGTGGCAAGGGTTTTAAAGATTCCCCTCATCTTGCACAACATCGCTTAATCCATAAAACAGAAGCAGTAATACCTTGTCCAAAATGTGGTAAATTATTTTGCCACACGAAAGGTTTAAACAGCCATTTACTAACACATAATGAGAGGACTGAAGTATGTGAAATTTGCAGTAAGACATTTAAACATTCTACATTTTTGAAAATTCATATAGCACAAAGGCATGCTGATGGTAACCGGCGATATACGAATAGGAAAATCCGTTTTGATCATGTTACTTGCGAATTTTGTGGTAAACAAGTCAGCAGCAATAATCTAAAAAAGCATATTGATTACACACATTTTGATAAAACCAGGAAAAAACAAATCGTATGTTCATTTTGCGATAAGCGATTTAGCACCGCAACCAGTTTAGAAATACATATGCAGAGCCATTTCAATTCAAAAAAAGTTCCAATGGATATTAAAACAAAGGAACAATTATTAAAATATAAATGTGATGAATGTGAGAAAGGATTTACAAGTCAAGTGCTTTTGAGAAAACACAAAATAATTCATTCGGGTGTGAAAGAACACATTTGTTCATTTTGCGGGAAGGAATTTGCCTTTAAAATGTATTTGGAGCGTCATGTACGTTTACTTCACGATACAAGTAATCCAAGAAATTTCAATTGTCATATTTGTGGCAAAGTGTCGGCATGTGGGTCGGCGAAAAAATTACATATGCTAACACATACAGGTGAAACACCATACCATTGTCAGTTATGTGAAGCGAAATTCGTTTATGCTAAATCACTTCGTGTACATATCAGCAACAAGCATAACATCAAATCAGAAGCGAATAAGGGTAAAAGTTAACTAATCCAATACAATTTTTAACACACATTTTTATTTACTCTTATTAGTGAGTGTTTAAATAACCTACTAAATTTCTTTCCATTTATCTAATAAAAAAAATTAATTGAAAGGGCTTTAAAACATTAAACTCAACATGAATTTACCGTGGAATCCGGTCCGTATTACTGGATTGTGATTACTATAAATTTGACGATTTGGAGCACTAATTATAATTTACATCATTACTGGAATATTCCCGAAAATAACCTCACAACTATACGTATTTATATACCACATTGAACATGAAGGCCTGCCTCCTAAACGTCCACAAAGGTTCTGTTCCACAATAAATAACAAGTACTACTGCTTAAACCTAGATATCAGTATTTACGCCGCATTAACTTTAGCTCAATAGGCGGCGCATAATCGTACCATTTATACCCTTCAACCACAGAATAGATATCTATTCTGTGCCCCAACTAAGTCTGTTCGTTCTAAACAGAATTCAGACTTCCGGTTCTGTAGCTTTGTCCGTATAGAGCCACGCCAGGTTATCTGGAGATATCTTCTCTAAATATGCCTCTATATTTTGTCCAATCATCGAGGAATAAATATATAAGAGAAATGAAATAGTGCAAATTTTATAAGCCAATTTCTCCGAGGTTAATCTTATTTTATAGTTTTGATATATTTATATACACAAATTTAATTTTTTGCTATATTTAATCCATATATACGTATCTTATAAACATATCGGCATAGTTATTTTATAGTTCATTGTTCTTGTGTCTTATACAGATTGCCAATAGTAAAATAGATTAACCTCGGAATGTCTACATGAGTCCTCTTATGTATATTTGCTTTCTGGTCCAATGGACCCTCACATTTGTGCCGCAACTAATATTTCTATCATTTCGCTACCTCAGGCATCATCATTATCTGATGATTCACTGCCGTTGGTGTGTCGTTACGAATTTACTATACAAAAATCGAGAAATGTCTCTTCTGTTTGTATTCTGAGCTATCGTGTACAGCGTCGTAACTGAGACTTCATTGCGTTTGTCGTTGCACTATTTACCTACAGATCTTTCACGCAGATTCTGTTCTAGATAAAAAAACATCTGTTATAGAGCAAACCGAATATAAAACCAAACTAATAAAGCTAGACTATTCTACAACAAAACTGTTATAAAACTACTTCGAATGCTTAAATCTAGATTCCAGTATTTCATAAATGCATTTGATTTCATAACCCTTCCTTTATAACGTCGATCTAAGCCCGTTCGTCCCAAACAATCCAAACTATAGCCTCTGCAGCCTATGCCAACCAATTCAACTTCCCATTACCGATATGCTGATAAATTTCCATGCCATTTATTTCCTCCATACTTGACACCTCATACTCGCACATCTTTTCATCGATACCAATCCTTCCCGCTTTCGTTTGATCCTCTCGAAGTTCAGCGATATACGGTCTTGTTCCAATGAATATTGCTGTCGCTCCTCCTGATTCCTGGCCGTTTGTGTATCCCTTTGAAAGGCCGGTCATGATACTGATCGCCCTTTAGACGGTTTCTACTCGTCATTGCTCTCTGCCAGTTCCTCCAAACAAAGTTGGGAGATATGTTCCACATATTTTCCTAACTGCGGTTTTCTCCTATATTCAAGAACCATCTGCAGGATCCCTATCTGATTGCAATTCCATTTCCGGGCCGTTGTAATGTACACACCGTCCCAGCTCGATAGCCTACACAAACAATAGAACTACATGAAGAATACAATTATTCCTAAACCTACTTTTAGGTGGATTGAAATTTTTCATTCTGGACTGAAATTATATGGTATTGTTGTTGAACAATTACCAAAAATAAGACGGCTATTATTGTAGAGTAAAAAGAAGAGAGAAAAACCTGATGCTGCTGAAATAAAATATAAATGTTAAATTTTATAAAATTGTGTTTTAATTCGTCGTAATTCTAATTTAATTAGATTATGTATTGTTTTAATTACAGTTTAATAAACTCACAATAGTTTCCATAATACAACGTGCACTGTTATCGTGAGTGACAAGGAGATCGAAATACTTAAACTTGCTCACTCCTTGAAATGTGTGATATCATATCAACTAAAATCCATAACGCAGCGATTTATGACACCAGACACCATATTTTTAGTTTTTAATGGCGCCGCGCCATCTTCATAGATAGGGCTTTATGAACCTTAAAAAATATTTTCTACTTGAGAGACATCTAATCAATGACGGGTCGATTCGGACCAAATTTTGCTTGGTAGTCCTCGACGTTATTTAGTGAATATTTTCGATAGTATGGAATAAAAAACGCTATCGAAAATTCATAACATTATTTTTGTTGAAGCTTAGTAAAAGAACCGTTGGTTATAATACTAAAATATGTTTATTTTTCTCGTACTGTTTTTATTAACATCTAAATTTTATGTATGTTTGTTCATTATATGTAATCGTAACGATTTTGCATATACGAATTTTGAATTACAAAAAGTACAATGAAACGGTGTTTCTCCAGTATGTGATAGCATATGCGCTTCCCTCGCCGTTTTATTTACCCACACTTTACCACAAATATCACATGAACAATTTCTTGGATTACCTAGTTCGTGATTTAAACGAACGTGCTGAACTAAATATATTTTCAATGAGAAACGCTTTCCACAATATAAACAAACGTGGTCTTTCACACCAGAGTGAATTAGTTTATGTTTCTTTAAAAACACTGTACTTGTAAATGCTTTGTCACATTCATCACATTTATGTTTTAGCAATTGTTCCTTCATTTTAGCATCCATTGGGACTTTACGGGAATTGAAATGGCATTGCAAATGTAAATTTAAAGAGGAAGTGTAGCGAAATCTTTTATCGCAATATGTACAGTGGACCGGCTTTTGCCGGTCTTTTGCGTCATTTGACACTAATAAATGTTTAGCATCGATATGCTTCTGCAGATTACGTCGAGTCACTTGTTTACCACAAATATGACAAGTAGTAAGATGATTTGTTGGGAGCTGCTTTGATTCTACTGATTGCTTGTTGGTCTGTCCAGAATGATATAGTGCCATATGTGTTTTTAAAATGGTCGTATGTTGAAACGTTTTATTACAAATCGGGCATTCTTCAGTTCTTTCATTATGAATCCGCATGTGCCGTTTTAGTGCTTTGATGTGGCAAAATTTTTTTTCACATTTTGGACACGGTATTACTGGCTCCGTTTGATGGGTTAAGAGATGTTGCGCAACATGGCAAGGTTTCTTAAACGTTTTATAACATTCGCTACATTTAAATGGTCTAGAATCACGGTGAATAACTCGATGTTGACGATAAACAGATGGTAAGCGGAATGGTTTACCACAAATTTCACATTCATATAGCATTATATCTGAAACAAAAACGCCGTAAGATTTTCAATGATTTACGACAACATTTTGTTAAGCGAGAATTAAAATACCTTTATGAGTTCTCATATGAGAAAGTAATGTTCTGTAAGTAGCGGCTTTGACTTCACATTTCCGGCAGTCATACATTCCTGGAAAACTTAGGTCGGGCGGGTCTTCCATATTATAAATAAGGGGTTTTGGGGATTCACTGTCAGAATCTCGAAATCTAAGGATAGATAATGAATTTTGTAATTATTATTGTAATGATTCATTAGTTATATATCAAGGGAATTTAACTAATACCAACCCGTTGTCTAAATATTCAATATTTAAATGTTCCACTTCCAAATGAACCAGTTTCGGTATACCATCGTCGGTCAGCAATGTTTCGGATTCCTCTGCCATCGATTCATTTATTTCCAAATATGTACTTAGCAAAATCTCTGAATTAAGAATTTGTTCTTTTGTTTTAACGGCAGATTTGATATTTTCCATGCAAGTAGTGCACACAACATCTGGCAAATTAGCACTACTGATCACCTAAAAGAAGGTGATCAATATTTAAAGGATTAAATTTAAAAATTTTACAATATTTACATCGATTTTGAAAAGTGAACTTATCACTTCAGCGGCCCGAATTCCGTCCCCTTGATCGCTAAAAAAAGATATTTTGCCAACATTTGTTAAACAAATCCGGCACGAATTTTGGTCTATTTTGATTTCCATTGTAAAAAATTATAACTTTTTTAACTATTAAAACTTTAAATCGAATAAAATGTTTTGTTTTGACTGCGTCGACTACGGTGCAGTGACCATCGAATGTCAGTTGTCAAATCCCACCTAACGTGTGATAGTATATTCGTTTAATTTTACAACAAAAACTTACCCGGATAACGAACATAAAAACTATTTACCCGACTTTTGTAGTAGTATTTGTGAAAAGAAAGACAAAAAATTGTTTGTTATAAATGCCGGGTTTATCATTTCAGCTTGTTAGCATCGGTATAATTAAAAATTATAAAGCAAAGAATTAAAATGTTCAATATAGTGTCTCCCATTTCTCAATTTTATTAATTTATTTACCACTCAATATCAATAATTTTCAATTAAAAACATAAGAAATTATATAATTTCGCACATGAACACATTTTAGTACACAAAATATTTTGAAAATACGTCGCACACAAAATTACAAAATATCCTTACAATTTTAATAAATTTATTTAAAGCAAAAAAATGAATTGTGCAAATGGCGCGATGTCTTTGTTTTGATATTTATGTTGTGTATGTTTTGTATATATGTATGCGTAAATTTTCTATAAATTCTGACAAAATATTGCGATTTTTTAACGAAAATGCTTTAGTAAAAGAACCTTTGGTTATGTTTATTTTTCTCGTACTGTTTTTATTAACATCTAAATTTTATGTATGTTTGTTCATTATATGTAATCGTAACGATTTTGCATATACGAATTTTAAATTACAAAAATTACAATGAAATGGTGTTTCTCCAGTATGTGATAGCATATGCGCTTCCCTCGCCGTTTTATTTAACCACACTTTACCACAAATATCACATGAACAATTTCTTGGATTACCTAGTTCGTGATTTAAGCGAACGTGCTGAACTAAATATATTTTCAATGAGAAACGCTTTCCACAATATAAACAAACGTGGTCTTTCACACCAGAGTGAATTAGTTTATGTTTCTTTAAAAACACTGTACTTGTAAATGCTTTGTCACATTCATCACATTTATGTTTTAGCAATTGTTCCTTCGTTTTAGCATCCATTGGGACTTTACGGGAATTGAAATGGCATTGCAAATGTAAATTTAAAGAGGAAGTATAGCGAAATCTTTTATCGCAATATGTACAGTGAACCGTCCTTTGCCGGTCTTTTGTGTCATTTGAGACTAATAAATGTTTAGCATCGATATGCTTCTGCAGATTACTGCGAGCCATTTGTTTACCACAAATATGACAAGTAGTAAGATGATTTGTTGGGAGCTGCTTTGATTCTACTGATTGCTTGTTGGTCTGTCCAGAATGATATAGTGCCATATGTGTTTTTAAAATGGTCGTATGTTGAAACGTTTTATTACAAATTGGGCATTCTTCAGTTCTTTCATTATGAATCCGCATGTGCTGTTTTAGTGCTTTGATGTGGCAAAATTTTTTTTCACATTTTGGACACGGTATTACTGGCTCCGTTTGATGGGTTAAGAGATGTTGCGCAACATGGCAAGGTTTCTTAAACGTTTTATAACATTCGCTACATTTAAATGGTCTAGAATCACGGTGAATAACTCGATGTTGACGATAAACAGATTGTAAGCGGAATGGTTTACCACAAATTTCACATTCATATAGCATTATATCTGAAACAAAAACGCCGTAAGATTTTCAATGATTTACCACAACATTTTGTTAAGCGAGAATTAAAATACCTTTATGAGTTCTCATATGAGAAAGTAATGTTCTGTAAGTAGCGGCTTTGACTTCACATTTCCGGCAGTCATACATTCCTGGAAAACTTAGGTCGGGCGGGTCTTCCATATTATAAATAAGGGGTTTTGGGGATTCACTGTCAGAATCTCGAAATCTAAGGATAGATAATGAATTTTGTAATTATTATTGTAATGATTCATTAGTTATATATCAAGGGAATTTAACTAATACCAACCCGTTGTCTAAATATTCAATATTTAAATGTTCCACTTCCAAATGAACCAGTTTCGGTATACCATCGTCGGTCAGCAATGTTTCGGATTCCTCTGCCATCGATTCATTTATTTCCAAATATGTACTTAGCAAAATCTCTGAATTAAGAATTTGTTCTTTTGTTTTAACGGCAGATTTGATATTTTCCATGCAAGTAGTGCACACAACATCTGGCAAATTAGCACTACTGATCACCTAAAAGAAGGTGATCAATATTTAAAGGATTAAATTTAAAAAATGTACAATATTTACATCGATTTTGAAAAGTGAACTTATCACTTCAGCGGCCCGAATTCCGTCCCCTTGATCGCTAAAAAAAGATATTTTGCCAACATTTGTTAAACAAATCCGGCACGAATTTTGGTCTATTTTGATTTCCATTGTAAAAAATTATAACTTTTTTGACTATTAAAACTTTACATCGAATAAAATGTTTGTTTTGAATGCGGTACGGTGATCATCGAATGTCAGTTGTCAAATCCCACCTAACCTGTCTTAATATGGAGTCTGTTCACTGCGCAACAAAAAATTCGTCTACGGCTGTCATGAGTCATGCGAGTCATATGTTTTCTGTTGATTTGTGTGAAAATCCTTTAAGCCGGAATCTGACAGGACCAATGCTTTTTCCGGCTTTCAGGATTTTTCCGTGTTTCGCAACTTTTTTTAAAAAAATTTTTTAAAACAAATTTTAGGTTTTGTAATTTAAATTTGACATATGTTGCTTTGTAAAACAAAAGAAAAATGCTCAGAAACTTTATTTCAAAAAAATTAATTTTTTCGTATTTTATATCACATTTAAAATAAATATGTAGCAGAATTAACATACTCGTATGTATTATGTATGTACAGTACATATAGAAGTTTGTATGTACGTGCATACATTGTATCACAAAAACTAATATAAAATATGCACATAGTACATATTATTAAACAATATGTATAAAAGTAAAATCATCACCAAGAATAATTTTTTTATCTCCATTTCGAACTCATATTCAAAGGTACATCTACTTAATTCGCTTGGACGTCTTCTTGTTCACTTAGCATAATACAAATTTGTCCAACGTTGTTTGCATCATTCGGGTTTTTCTTTGGCGACAGCTTACTAGTTTAAAATGAATTTGTTCAGTTAAATCATAAATAGCGTTATTTCCAACAGTTAACGCGTATCCTTTGACGGTTTCATGAACATCAACGGCTTGTGCAAGCGATGGTGCACAACGAGTCGACTCCTCGTTGTCGTCTTCTTCTTCATCGTTATCAGGAACCTCACAAATTTCCATAATCCCATTCAGATTCATTGTGTCAATTTCAGTGTGAACCTCTTCGTCTATGTTGATAAAAGATTCAACTAAGCATATTCCATTCCCATAAATATTTTTAATTAAACTACCGATTTCTGCTAATGGTTCAGAAACATCATCCATTTCTTCTAGTGCACCTATTAACGAAAATCCATAATTCGCAAAGCATTTTTGAATGTTTTCCGCTCTCAATCCATCGTTTGCTTGTTTTAAAAAATATATAGCATCTTAAAGTGTAAGATGTTTGGTAAGATCTGAAACTTTCTGGCACTCGTCCATTTTTAAAAGTAGTTTTTCCAGCTTAAGCTTTCGATAATTAATCTTTAAATTATTTATTACCCCATTATCTAGAGGCTGTAGAATCGCCGTCGTGATAGGTGGTAAAAAAACTAGCTTCACATTTGTAAGGAATATTTCCGGATGACAGGCAGCATTATCGAGAAACAATAAAATTTGTCTATTTTGCGTTTCCATGGCTTCATTTAATTTAATTAAATAGTGTGAAAATATTACCGGTCATCCATGCTTTTTTGTTTGCAAAATATTTGACTGGAAGCTTCGTTTTATCCAAATTTTTAAAACTTCTTGGCTTTTGGCTTTTTCCTATCACAAAAGGAGTAAAGGTTTTACCATCGCCGAATATGGCGGTTAGCAAGACAGTGATTCTTTCTTTTGAAAATTTTCCGCCGCTACATTTTTACTTTTTCATCTGCAACGTCTTATTAGGTAGCATTCGAAAAAATAACGCTGTTTCATCGCAATTGGCTATATTTTTTAATTCATATTCTGCTGTAATACTCGGCAATTTTTCTTTCCATTCTGCAACATGATGTTTATTAACATCATTCGCTTCACCGAAACTAACATTGAACGAAATCCCAAATCTATTTCTAAAACACCGAAGCCAACCGTTCGATGCTTTAAAATTGTTCAATCTCATTGATCCAGCTATTTTGAGGGCTTCTTTTGGTGAATTGGACCAGAAATCGGGAAATTTTTGGCCCATGCGATACCAAACCATTCAAAGAGAGGTTCGTCAATTTTAGAATAATCTGTTGTTCTCTTTTTTTGATATTTTATCACTTTCCCGACCTTTCAAATACCTTTGTGTTATGGTTTCTTTATTTTTTAAAACGGTGTAAATTTGTGTTCTGCTACAACCAAATTTTTGTGCTAAGTCTTCGACAGACACCGATTTATTTTTTTTAATTTCCAACACAAGGTATTTCTCTTTTAAAGAAAGATTTTTTAATCTCGCTTTTGCACTCATTATGTCTCGTACGCACTTTATTTTAAAAATAATTAAAATTACCACATAATTAATAGGTACGAGTACATTAAATTATAATATGTAATACATAATTAAAATACATACATACCTACGCGTGATGGCTCGTTAATCAAAATGTAAAACTATGCAATTTTTGCTTATCAAGGTTTCCAAAATAAAAATTTGTACTAAGCAACGAAATTTAATCGAATAAACGTACGCCTGCCAATTTATAAATATCAATGAATTTGTAGTCCAACAGTTGTGGCAAAATAAAATGTTTTTTTATTTATTTCATTTTTAAATTCGAACTTGCGCAGCATCAAGGATTGCATATAAAAAGTTCGATGGTAACACTTACATATTATATTATTTATTTGGTTCTCACCACCTAGAAACTTCAAAGATTCTGTGGTATAATAGCGAAAAATTCAATATTCTACATATTAAATAAAATTAATTAATAATTAATAATTAATTTGTTTTAGACAAATTATGCAACGGAAGTGGATACGCGGATAGACTTGGACCGTGGATAAACTTATGGCCCGTGGATTACCAAAACGAAAACCATTAGACGGTGTTGATAATATTGTAGTGGTTGCCTCTGGCAAAAGCGGTGTTGGTAAATCAACAACGGCTGTTAATTTAGTAGTAACTAGCTGGTTAGGTAAAAACGTCAGTTTACTGGATGGTGATATAGTTGACCCCTCCGTGCCATTAATGATGAATATCCATGAAGAATCTTAATGAATAATTCTAACAAAATGATACCGATAATAAATTATGGGGTTAAATGTATGTCAATGGAATTATTAATTTCTGAAAAACCGGTTGTTTAGCGAGGACCATTAATTATGTCTGCACTAGAGTGGCTATTAAAGGGAACATTTTGGATGGAATGGATACACCACCTGGAACTGACGATATACCCTTTTCTTTAGCCCAAAATGTTCCGGTAACCGGCGTTGTGCTAGTCAGTACTCCACAAGCAACAGCGTTACAGGTTACAAATCGAGGTGCGAAAATGTATCGAACATTGGGCATTCCTATAATCGGATTAGTCAAAAATATCAGTTACATGGTGTGTCCCAATTGTTTAATGGAAATAGATTTATTCACTAGCACAATCGAGAAATATTGTAATGAAATGGAGACAACAATTTTATGAAATATGGAAAAATGTCATAAATAAACAACAATATATGAGCACAATTATTGCTCATATTTCAGTTTATTTTTTGTTACTATGTTGGTACGACCAAGATTATTTGCCCAAAAGATGGAAATTTTTCAACAAAAGCTGGATAAAATTGGGCGGGGCTTAGTTGAATATAAAGATTTTATTGGCTAAAAAGTTGGATTAAAAATAATCCCGCTCGGTGAAGGCGCCTTCACTGAGCACCAAAGTATGACAGTTTATTATGATATGGTAACTTTGTGTTCACTGCTTAGGTTGTCATCGGAACAAAACGATATTTCTTAACTGCAGTTGAGAGCGTCGTTGATTATAATGTTGTAGGTGTCAAATTCATGTGATTTTCAAATTGATAAAGAATTTCAGTTTTTAATTGACGAAGAAAACAATTTTGATCAAGAAAAAATTTAGTTTACATCGTTAATGATGGTAGTTGTATTATTTTATTTTTATTTACTATGTTATGTAACATTATATATATATATATATATATATATATATATATATATATATATATATATATATATATATATATATATATATATATATATATATATATATATATATATATATATATATATATATATATATATATATATATATATATATATATATATATATATATATATTGTTTGAAGTAATGCTGCGTACATGACATCAACAATAAAAAGCATCACACTCGCTGGCGCACTCAAAACCAATCAAATTTCGTGAAATGCTCTTTGCCCCGCCTACTATTTCCGCACTCGAGTTGAAATATTTTTAACTTTTACTACAGCGATAAGATACATCGACATGTACACTTGTCAGCGTTGAAGCAACGAAATAAGAAAAATAATAACAAAATAATTTTAAATAATTAATTTATCTTTTTATTGAATCTTTTTAATTTTTTTATATTTTTTTTTAGATTTATTTGAAATTAATTTAATAACAGTTCTAAAAAATTTGATACTATCGTAATAATCTTAAACTAATTGATAGCATTACTGCGTATATGTATACGGCCAAGTTGAAGGCAAATATGAAAAATGCGGTTTGTATGTTTGCAGGCCCAAATAACGAAAACAAGAAAAACATTTTCATACAAATGCTATGAAAATTATTTTCCACTTATTAAACACATTATATTAACACTTGTTTTATTATTTCGCAAAGAATTAAATTATTGAATATTTTAAATAAAAAATTTGTCCAAAAAGTTTAAAAAATTACTCGATCGATTTCGACTTATTAGGTCAACATCAGGAGTATCTAGTATCTACTGATTTGTAAAAATAAAAATTTAGTTATATATAGTAGAAAAAAGCAAAAACGAAATAAAAGAAGGAGGAGGAAAATAGGCAATAAAAATTAATATTGACTTTTTGCACCTGAAAGACAAGAAAAGAAATATATCCCAATAAAATAAAATTTTGGAGAACATTTTTTGAGCCACTACACCACCAAAACAACTATAAAAATCAAAATGTTGCCATAAAATATATTCGATCCGAGTAGTTTTATGGCAACATTTTTAAAATTAACAAAAGAAAAATCGTTTTATATTTATAAATGTTAAGGATTCGTAATAAAAACAGACGCCGTAGACAAAAATGCAAATTTCGTATTTGAATTAATTAAAAATAAATTTATAATTGTCCTATAAAAAACTATGGCATTACTGTATATGTTTTTTCTTTCTCGCATATTGAATATTTTTATATAGTGGATGCTTCTTATTTACGTGCAAAAATTTGTAGAAGAAAACAATTTTCCACATGTAAATGGGGCATTATACGTCTTTCATTTTGAAGAAAAATGTTGGTCACATTTAAATGGGGTATAATAATATACGGATTATTTTTCGGTCGATCGTTTTGTGATCATAAATTTCGGTCACTAGGGTTTCAATTTTCGATGTTTTTTGTTTTGCATATTTGACAGAGTATATTCGCCAAACTTGACAGTAGACATTTTAAAAGCAAGGCGATTCATAATAAAATACTTTTATTATCACAAATCCTATGAATTTAAAATTTTATAAAATGGAAAAAAGAATTACGAAAAGCTCATGTTGCGTTTTTAAAGAAGGTCAATATCGTTTTTATCAACCGCAGAGGGAGGAATAGCCGCTGAAGTGACGAGGGCCCTGTCGAGGTAAGTTGAAATGACCGTTAAATTACATTTGTTTTAGGTAAGCAATAACAAATTTGCCAAATGCTTTATGCATAATAAATATCACAAATTTAAAATTTGCTCTCGATATTAAGAAAATAAACAGTAAAACCGTTAGTATAGAAATTTTGCTAAGTAAATATTTGGAAATCAACAAATCAATTACACAGGAACAAACTGAAAATGTGTCTATATAAGGTCCCGATTGATAGTGATGAATTTGATAGTTACATGTATGCCTTATAAGTTGTAAATTAAAACTTCCATATAGTTCATAAAGTTCTGGAGATGAGTATGCAACCAATATACAACATTAACATGTCTTACACTACATTTTTAAAAACTCATTTGGTGATATATGATTTAGCCAAGGAACGAACTGTAGACAATTATACAAAAGCCGATTTACAAAAATCAAATTCTCGGCACAAGCTTACTTGTGAATTTTGTGGCAATCGAATAAATCACAATTTGAAAAGGTATATTATTGTAGTTCGCTTAAGGCAGGAACATTATATGTACATATTGCTCCAACCATCTCAGCGTTATCTATTCATAAGCTGTGCCATTTCAAAACAGATTCTCGCCCTCGATGTTAAAACAACAATTTTAAATAAAACATAACTATGAGTGTGATAAGGCGTTTGCAAGTTCTTTTTTTTTGAAGAATCACATAATTCTTCACTTAGGTGTGCATGAATGTCCTTATTGTGGCAAAGAATTTGCAATTAAAATGTATGTGCAGCGGCACATACGTTTGTTACCTGAAAAAAGCCATCCGTGTACCTTGTATAACTTGTGTAGTATCGGAAAATGTGGCGGAAAGAGATTCACATTTTGCATCACACTGGCGGAAAACCTTACCAATGTATCAAATTTTAGTGACTTTAGTGCCGTACTTTAAGCTTGAAAGCCAATTTTCTTCATTAATAACCACCGTTAGCAAACAAAACTATGATTCCATCGGTATTCGTGTGAGTAGGAAATGAGTGGTGTGTGAGCCTATGAAAAGGGCAAACGTATTTATTGTCCTTAAAAGGACATTAAATCCATTGGATAATTAAAAACTTTCTTTAAAAAAAATAAAACATTTCTACCCATGAGCCCCCCAGTACATTTTCCTATATTTGATGTTAAACACTCCTTATTGATGTGCTCTTCCCATCTTAGCATCGAGTTAAGTTAAGGTTGGTTTGAGTTAAGAACCAACGGAATCCAGTTTACATTTTGGTTTGTAAAGTTGACATGTACTGATTTGGCTTCATTTAATAAGGTGCGTAATTTTTTAGTCCAGTTACTCACTGTGTTAACTTCATTTTGAAGTTTGCTAGTGGCTTCCGATATATCTTTTCCAATCGCTAGGATAGCTGAATCGTCTGTAAATGTTGCAACTGAAGTACCTTCAATATGGCTGTTGTGGTATACCTGCTGCACAGAATCAACTATGACAATAATGAACCAGTGAAGATGATGTGTAAGAGTTTCAATAGAATTAACTATTTATTTAATTTTTGTTTAACTAAAGATAATTTTAAAAGTAGGTTAAGGCAATTTTATGCCCCTCAGTGATTTTTCTTGTTACTTTACTTTTATATTTCAAATTTTCAAATCCAACGCGCCGGTTGCGTTTAATGAGCGTGCAAAGTAAGTCGTGAAACATTGTGCTTTCAAGTGTAATTTGTTCACACAAATGAAATTAAGTCACTTTCAGATCATCATGACTTCCAGAAAATATTGCTATATATAAAGTTAAAAGGAGAGTTTCTTATTTTATTCCGAAACCTTTACTGTGTAAGAATTGTTTAATATATGGACATTCAAAAAAAATTGCAATGTAAAACAAAAATGTTCAAATTATGCTGATAGTGATCCAGATCATTTTAAAACAGAGTGCAAAAATCATGCAAACTGCTATTATTGTGGAGAAAACCATATAACTAGCAGTTTCATATGTGAAGAGTTTAAAAATCAAAAAAAAAAAATAATTGTTGGTAACTAAAAAGATGTCGTTTGGAGTAGCACGTAACATTATAAAACCTCATAAAAAGGAATTCAATTTAAATCGAAAAAATGTTCCAAGTGTTACTTGTAGTTTTTTTAATATGATTTTTTTAAATCAGTGCTTCAATGCAAATAATTAGGATTTTTCAGTCGGAAAATTTTATTCTATAAAAATGTCAATTAGTGATACAGAAGGTATTTTTAATTTAATTTAAATCATTTTATAAATATATTCTTAATAGTTACTAACCATTTTACTATTTTATAGATAATATGGAAATAAAATCCAGAAAAAGGCAGAAAAATGAAGAAAATTGGAGCCGAAATAAATGGAGAAGAGGAAGAAATATGCGACAAAGCTACGTAAATTATGTCGGTGTGAAAATGCCAACAAAAGTATTGAGAAAAGGTTGTTCAGCCAAATGTAGAACCAAGTGCCAAGAAATTCTTCCCTCCAGTGTAAGACAAGACATTTTAAAATACTACAGCAACCTTGCTTCAAAAGAGCATAAAAGGGACTTCATAGTCAAGCGTATTGAAGTTGTTGACAAAAAGGTTATGAAAATTTCATCTAGACCGAGTTTAAGAAACTCTTCAAGAATATACAATTTAATATATTCGACGGGAGCAGAAACCATGTCTCAGAAAGTACGCAAAATAATGTTTTTGAATACTTTATGCACCTCCAATCAAACTGTGGAGACAGCATTAGCAAAAATGGTTAGCGATGAATCAGACAACAGAGGTATTTATTATTATTCTCTTTGTTACCTTAGAACATATAGTTTGTTTATCACAAAACAATCAATTAATCATCCTTTATTCAATTTTCCATGTTTTAGGTAAATTTACACGACCGGTAAATGAACTTAAGCAAACCACAAAAATTTATATCAAAAGACATATCTTTATGTTTCCTAGAGTAAACTCTCACTATCTTAGGGCGCAGACAACTGAAGAATATTTGGAAGGTAATTTAAATATTTCGAAAATGTTCAGGCTATTTCAGGAATGGATTCGTACCGAAGAAGTAAAAATAGAGAACGTCACAGAACGGCAGTATAGAGATGTGTTTAAAAACAGTTTCAATATTAGTTTCTTTATACCGAAAAAGAATAAATGTAACGAATGTACGATGTACGAGAATATGATATCAACTGATAAAGACGTTTTTAGAGATACGTACGAAAAACACCAATTTAACAAAAAATAAGCTCGAAGACTAAAAGATTTAGAAAAATCAGCGGCAATTTATAATAAAACCATTGTAACGGCATGTTTTGATTTTCAAAAAATCTTAACAAGTCCTTATTGTGAAACGAATATATTTTATTATAAAAGGAAGCATACATAATTTCACTACATATAATATGGGAAGAAATAAAGGTCACTGCTTTATGTGGGATGAATTAATTGTAAAGCAAGGCACTTGTGAAGTTGAGAGTTCCGTATATAAGTTTATGTTGGCTGAAATCTCGGAAAATCAAAATATTCCACAATTTTGATTTTGGTCTGATAATTGTCCAGGATAAAATAAGAAGAAAATTTCATATTCATTTTATTCCTGGGCATCAAAAAAATTAAACGTCAATATTTCACACAAATATCTTGAGAAAGGACATACTCAAAATGAAGGAGATTCAATGCGTGCGCTTATTAAAAAATGTCGAAAACATCAAGAAGTATATGTTCCTTAACAGTATTTTGGGATGATCAGAAATGCCAAATGGAACAAAATGACATATTCGATTTTAAAACATTCTCCGACAGTTATTATTTTCAAAAAATACAAAAAATCAAAAAGTAATTTTGTTTAGAAATTCGTGAAATTATTATTTCAAAGGAGAAACCAAATGAATTATTATACAAAACCGATTTCAATAATGAGTACGATCATATAAATATGTATAATCCGGAAACGAAAAGAAGGGGTAAAAAATTAAAGAGAAGGAACGACAATTTGTCCTTACATTACGATGAACAGATTTCGTTAACATCCGATAAATACAAAGATTTAATGTATCTGTGCAATAATAAATTCATACCTGCATTTTACAAGAGATTTTATGAAAGTTTACCTCACCAACAATTTTTTCTTATAGGTTAATATTCTGTATAAGATAGTTTTATGAATTTGTCATTTAAAGATTTTTGAAAGCCCTGTCCAGCAAGAAGCTATGTATTATACCATTTTAGAATCTGCATTAAACACGCATGTTTTTAAAATAGTTGGCCACTTAGGTTCTCATACATTTTGTTTCACTAAAGACGCTCAAACTTTTATAAAAAAAAATATTTACCACATTTCATGCTGAAAATTAAAGTTTAGATTATTTTTTCAAAAAAAGTGCAACAACTACTCATACTATTTACTGCATATCTATTAGTATATATAGTCCATTAAGAATATTATAACACCAAAAAACCGATGGATTTAATTTATTTGTAGCCGTGGTGATCGGAAACGTAAAGTAATGTGAAAAAATGGACTTTAAAAAAAAATGATATATCTTATATATCATTTATATTTTTGGGATATATTTTTTTTTGTATTTTATTTTGAGCGCCCAATAGCTCTATTATAAGGTGCTTCAGGCTTAGGAAATCAAAGCTGATCCAACGCGGATTTATTTTATTTTGTATTCTAACATTATATTTTTCAAGTCAAATTTGTAGACTTATTTCAATATAAATAAATAAATCTTTTTTACTCGTTTTCAAGTTTCACTCGAAAGTGTCGATCGGCAGTGTGAGATTTAAGAATTTGATAAAATTGCTTAGGCAGGTCTCGAATCCGTATTCGTTTTTGATTGATGCCACTTATTGTTATATTTCCTTTAGAAAAGTAGATTTGGTAAAATACCAATATTTCAGTAAGTCAATATGTTGGTTTATCGCCAGAGTAAAATTCACGGTTGTTCTCGCGAGCTGCATTAAATAACTTTACTATTAGTCTAAGGTGGTAAGTCTAAGCTCCCAATAGGTACATTCTTTGTATTAAAATTACTGTCCATCCATAGGGAAATTTCTAGTTTTAAAACAAGCTGTAGTAAATGTTTAAATGTTCTGTTCTTTTGATTAGTATAGCATTGATGTTAGCTCATTCGTGGGTTCTTGTCGTTGTAGTTGCTTATATATAGCTTCTAGAACACGTTCTTGTTTGTGGACGTGCATTTATCGTTCCTTTACTTCGGAATAGCCTTTCGAGTGAATTTTCTTTGGTAGCATTAGTTAACGGCTGCGTTATTTGCGAGTAGGATCTCCTCTCTGCTCCTATGGACTTTGGTTGTGGCGAGACTCTAGTTGTAGTTGAAATGTTGAGTTGTTGGAGTTTTGAGTCGACGTGTTTTATTTCTTAATTTTTACAGTTGTACCGCTACTTTGCACTCGCCGGGTGTTGCCCTTTATAGTTTATATACCTTGCAAGTTCGTTTCGGCTAACTGGGCAGTTTTGTCGCCTTGGGTCTACTGGTACATTATACTCACCTAATATCTCGCCCGCAATATCTATGGGTGTTCATTTCTTCTATTGAGATATTATTCTCATGCTCTTTTTCAGTGTTTCTGTTTTAATCCTCATGTTGAGCATTGCTTTGATATTAAAAATATTTTCAATTTTTTCTCTTTTGTTGAATGTGAATGAGCATGAATAGAGATAGCCCTCTTTTAATGATCTTGGTTCCTTGGCTATTTTCAATTTTCTCCCGTTTAAGGATATTTACTGCGTCTTCAATTTACAATTGTTTCATCTTGAGGTTTTCTATTATATCCTCCTTCTTACTGGCCATAACCTTAATTTCTCGGTTATTTTTAACGGTATACAAGAGACTCTTTACCTTCTTCAGTGAGCTTTGTGACTAAATCTCCCAAACACGTTGTACGTGTTTAGTGCCACTGCTCTATATAAATTTGTGGACACCGATTCCATTAAACCAGCAGAATTTGCAAACTGCGTCTAATGCCAAGCACATTAATTAGTTGCAGCCTTTCGTTGTTCTTGTTGATGGTGTTGTTGAAGTACAGCCACTGATTCAGTAGTTTCTTTAACTTTTCGTTTCTTCTAGGTATTTTCTTTTGTTTATGCATCCAATCAGTTTCTCTTGCAAGTTCCTCATCAACTATATGGAACAGCGTTAATACAGGCAATTGTGCTGTTTTCATTATAACTATTAAGATGAGTTTCTAAAACTTCTATCATCAGGTCTTCTTCAGCTCCTTTTTTTCTTTCTTTAACTTAGCTATTTCATTGGTAAGTTGTGTTGTCACACTTTCTATTTTTATTCGAGTAGCAGAGTGTGTTTGTCTAGGTGGTGTTCTAAATATTTTTGGACTTCGTATGAGTGGACATCACAATGGTTAGCTCACCTCAGAATTCACTGAGTCGGGCGCGTTAGAGAGTGGATTAATCAACTGAGGTGTTGGGGTACCACCTGAGGTAAAATTTCCTTTTTGTTGTGAACTCATTGCTTTACGGACTGGTTATTGAAGCAGCTACCAACCTAACCATTGCAATTGATAATAGGTCAGTGGACAAAACAACATTTGCGGGGTTCTCGGTGTTCGGTTATCCCGCCGTTTCTCTGTCGCAAGGGCCTCGTTCGTTGATTACGAGGGAGCACTACGTGCAGATGAGGTTGATATTTGTGCTGTTATATTGACCTAGACCCACGCTCCCCGATTCCAATTCCCAAAGAAAATCAAAGAGTTAAAGAATGAATTAAGCAATAAAGCAATTTTTCGAAACCTGTAATATTATCGTAAGCAGAACAGGCTGTGGTTCCATTGAAAATACCTCTAAAGTAGTTTAACGTATGGACATCTTAATATCATACAATGGTACAGAAGTTTTCAGTAATTGTCATGATGTATGTGACGCCGCTTTGGTTATTTTTGGTTGGTTGTGGTCGCTTATTTTGGTATAAATTTAATTCCCTATGCACAAGATGAAGATGCACATAAGATTAACTAAAAGCCAATATTACCAACACTCCACTTAATATTTTGCCAGATTTTTTACTCATCCGGTTGATGTTCGACAGATTCCTCGCAGTCAAAAAATCGAATTATATTTTATTCTGATGGACATTGCTGCTTTATATAGCTCTAACGTTCATTCCGTTGCTGTACAATTCAGTCCACCCCGGTTATTGTTACGATGTTTCCAATAGCTCGAAAATTTGATATTCGGGTTTGTCCATTCTTATTTAGTTATAGGAATACACCATACGCAATATTTTCCATTTCGAAACTTAACTGTATTTTTACCAAATCGATTTCTTTATTATAATTAACTAAGACGATATAACTTGAAAAGTCGGTTGTCTCACAATCGAGGCGAATACAAAGAAATGACACAGCAATCAAATGGATGACTTTTGAATTCGTACAGACTGAATGGAAGCCGAGAGTAAAATTTCACATGGATGTCAAATACTGCCTGCTTTAAAAATCTCCGTTTTAACGAAGCTACGTTAAAGCAAATCAAGAATATACGATTTATAGATTGCTGATTTGCACAAGAGCTCACATGAATCACAATCACCCACAAATTTAGCTGCCCCTCATAAATAGTACCAATTTTAAAGTTAACAGTGCCATTATAACAACTGTCGACCTCTAAATTTCCAGGTCTTCGACGAACATAAACCAAAGTAGATCATTGCTGCTTTTGCACTTGTAATCTTTACACTCAACGGTATTAAGGAAGAATATTATGTACTACTTGCTCTACTAATATTAAACAACACTCTTAATACGACAATATATTGTAATGTTGTATGCACTTCATATAGTATAGATCAGTAGTGGTTCCCAAATTGGGCACTTCGACTCTTTTTAGGCGATGGGCCACTCGATTGGAATGTTAATTTGGCTCTCTCTCTCTAAATATAGTTTTTTAGAAACGTTAGCAGAATAGAAGAAAAGTAAAATAATAAACTATTGCACGTACATTTGATCTGAAATGTAATTACATTTTAAGCTTTATGTGTAAAATAGTTAATGTTTCAAGTTAGTATACATCTTTTTCATATATCGAGCGTTCATTCGGGGGAAATTATATTCGTTACGTATTATATATTTATAGTATATGTATTATATGCATGTAGTTTATTTGTATTATCGAGGTACCGGGTACGTAACAAAGCAAAATACAAAAATCATTCGTTTACTTTTATTATATTTTATGTATAATTCGCTAAGTCAATATGTCTTTATTACATATAGAATGTAAAATGAATTTAACCAAATCATACTTACCTGGTGTAGAGCTTACCATGATCCACAAGGTGGTTGCTCCAGAGCGAGGCCCTTCCATTGCACTTCGGCGGGGTTGACCTTTGCGATTATTCCTAATGTGAATAACTCGTGCACAAAATTTTTGGTAGCCGGGACTGCGTACGCGCGGTCCCGATTTTAATAAATTAATTAATTGTTGTTTTTTGTATTATTAGTTCAGTGTAGAATCTAGTACTGTACACTTACTTACAGTATACACACACAGTCCAATAATATACAGAAGTGTCTGATAAATAATATAAAAATGAATGGCATACATTTTTATATTTCGTTCTTGTCACTGAACCACAAGCAGTTTGTTATTGTTCTGTCATTATCAGTGTGTGTGGAAATTTAACATAACCTTCAAAAATATTCAAAAGTACAAAACATAAATCAAAGTGTCACAAATTCTTACGATGACGAAAAAACACAAGATTGTTGTAAACTAAATACAGCAAGTAAGTTAATAACATTTATTTATTATTGATATTACATTTTCTACTATAAAGTAAGTAATATACAATATATTTTTAGGTAGTGATAACGCGAACATATCAACTTGTTCTAAATCGTTACCAGGAATACTTACTGACTGCAGTTTGTGAAAGTGATACGTTACTATAGTTTGTGAAAGTTGTACACACTCTGAAATGCTAAAAACATATTGTTTTGCCTAACGCTAATCAGGAAACCTTTAGTGAGTTCCACGATTCATATGCCAACCCTAACTATAGACCAGATTCAACTGATATTGAATTAGATAGAGGACGCCGTAAAACAAATTGAAGCAAATATTGAATGTGTCGCAATGCAAAATGTTGAATGTTTAGATGCAGCTCAACCAGGCTCTTCAAAATCATCAATTAGAAAGCATATTAAGATAGCCCGTAATTCGGGTAAATCATATTTATACAGCTGACTGCTTGCCGTTTCAAATGTCAAAACAAAATTTCTTTTGCACAAAAAAATGAAATTTTTAACAAATACTGGCCACTCGCAGACTATAATCGTCGAATTTGTTGTTTATCTGGCCTTATAACAATAGTTTCCAAGACACCTACTTCAAAAAACCGATAATATAGTTATGTATATCATGTAGAAAATAATAGACTACACACTCAACTCTGTGCAACATGTTTCAGACATACGCTTGGCAAAACAGACAACTTTATAAAGTCAACTAAAATATGGATTCATAAATGCAGTAGATCAGATAAATTCAACACTAAAACATCTTTCATTTGTTCTAAACATTTTGCAAAAGACTGTTATGCAAGAAATTTGCAGCACGAATTGTTGAGTTATGCTCCAAGAAATAGTAAGCCATTAAAAACAGACGCGATACCATCGGAAAATCTACCAACTTCTAGGGAATTAAGTCAGTCATCAATAAAACGTACATATCGACAAAAGCAAAGGAACTGTGATGTTGTAAAGGTTGTTGGTAGTGAAAATTTGTGTGTTAAAAATTCTTCAACCATAAAATTGGATATGGCTACAAACGCAAGTGATCTAAACGAAAACTCTATAAACGAGACGTATACAAAATATCTATTACATTTTTAATCAATAATATCAATCATTAATTATTTTTGTAAATAATAAATTCAATAGAATTATCATTCAGAGGACAAAAAGAAGCTCATAACAGAATGCCATAATTTATGGCAAGGAAATAGTTATATAAAGTAAATATTTACGGTCAATCAACAAAAAAAAATGCAAAATAAAATTCGATGGGAAGTCGACGTATAAAACGCGACAAGCCATCGCCATCTACGCTAGCGGACCAAAAGCATATCGTTTATTGTTAAAGAAGAAATACTCGTTGCCTGCTGTCTCAACCTTAAGACGTTGCGCCTCAAAAATTGATATAAACCCTGGCTATCTAAACGTTGTATTCAAACTAATGGAAAAAGTAGATCTTTAAGTAGAACTTTCTTCTATGAATATGACCAAAAATCAGATATATTATTTGGACCGACTGTGCAATTTGTAACGGCAAGGGCTTATTTGAATATTTGAAACACCCGTTGTTCTCTAGTTTTGATGCAAAACTAAGCAAAACTATACCGGAAACGATTATTTCAAAATTACATAAAATTAAATATGATGTTGTGGCTATTGTAACCGATTTAGGAGGGGTAACCGGGGTCTTTGGAATCAGTACGAGATAAGCGAGAAACAGCCTTATTTTGTTTATCCTTGTGATATGCGTAAGAAAATATATGTAATTTGTGATACTCCTCACATGATCAAACTTTTGAGGAATCATTTTTTGGATTCTGGAATCTTAATAACAATTTAAGTTGTTATTTCTTAATAACAATTCAACCACTGATCCAATTGTGATTTGAAAATCTTCAGCCGATTAACTCTAAATCATCTGAATGTAAAAGGTGTATAAAGTCAAAAAGTGAAATTTGCAACCCAATTATTCTCGCACAATAATTCTTGCGCTCTGACCAGAATGGGTAGTTTGGGTATTACAAAATTCAAATACTGGCATGAACTAGCAAATTTGCTTAAACAGGTAAATTATATTTATTATATGTTGATAATTTTTTGGTCTTTTAAATTATTGGTTTAATTTATTTTAGGTTAATGACTGGTTCGACACATTTAACTCTAGGGTTCCCAAAATTGACTGCCGTCCTAGAATGGCCGCTACTGATTGGCAATGTCGGAACACGAGGAGATATTAAACGACATGGAGAATACTATTAGGCGAATGCGGATCAGAAGCAATAAAAGCCTGTTGCCATCTCAAAAAGGCATAATCACAAGCATCGCACATGCAATGCATTTAAAATGCTATATACCTAAAAGAGGAATATAAAATTAGTTATATACTGACATATCGATTAAACCAAGATCCATTGGAAATGGTTTTTGGCGTTATGCGGCCAAAGGAGGTCTTTATGATCATTACAGTTTCAATATCGTCTTCGTAGTCATTTGTTGGGGCGAAATGAGGGTATTATTTCTCAATCTGAAAATAGAGTGTGACAAAACTAATTATATTAAAGTGTATGTTAACAATTGTTTAAGAGGTTCTAGTGCTGGTGACACCGAATTATTTGAAAGGGATGAGAGTCCAGAATGTTCCGAGAATTTACTAACATCTAATTTACTTTCTGATATATCACAGAAGACGAATACTCGTTTAGTTAATTACATCATT
This sequence comes from Nephrotoma guestfalica, assembly GCA_963691935.1. NCBI lineage: Eukaryota > Metazoa > Arthropoda > Insecta > Diptera > Tipulidae > Nephrotoma > Nephrotoma guestfalica. Next base: position 237,786,650 of record OY829914.1, read on the forward strand.
CAACGTCATGTATGACTGATTACTGTAAGACGGCTTGGAATATATCGCTGGGTATATCATAAAGCGGCTACAAATAAAAAATCCGCTTATAGTGAGCAGTCATGTTGAAATTGGGCCAAGCCATTTCACATGGACAGATCAAGTATGCGAAGGAGGTTTAAAAAAAACCAATCCAGAATTTATCCAAAAACTTAAAAGGTTAGATGAAATATTTAATGAATTCAATTCAAAATCCCTTAAAACTGGTGAAAATTACATAAAAACGCTATTATACAGCTCTGATCAAACCGAATTAGATGAAAATGTTTTTCAAAATTAGAATTTTAAACGCACAATTATTAGAAAATATAAATACAAAGAAAATAAAATTAAATAAAACTATAAATTAGAAAGTGAGACGTGTTTTTTATTTAATTATGCTATTAAAATAATATACTAAGATTCAAATTAGTAGTTAAATATAAATTTTATAATACACGTGACGTAAAATTCTTCGATACTTTCGAGTTAACTTAAGTACTTTTGGGACAATTCAAGAATAATAACGAAATCCTTCGGACTTCATCTAGAGTTTGGATGCTAAAGATGAAATGAATCAATCAAAGCTAATTAATTCGCTCTAGGAAATAAATCTAAAATAGAAAATTGTTCTCGGCAAATTTGTTTCATTAAATGCTTATAGTTCTTTATCAATGATACTGAAAGCAAGTAAAGGGGCCTGAATTGGTTCCTTGATCAGTTTAGTTCTATTTCTCTAAACGCATGAATAGGTATTTACTTAGATGAAAGTTTATTTTTAAAAATCGGTCAGCACCTACAGGGTTAATATGGAACGGCCATAAACCGTTTATATTTAGCGAGTCTGTTAGAGCCTTGGAGTATGTAGTGTCTTGGAGTATGGACTCTAAACGATCTGTCCAAAATTTCAACTTTTATGCCCAAGCAGTAATAAAATAGACTTTTACTATTAATTTCAGTAATCCCTAACGGCCTGGCACTTTTAAATTTACCGATGAGATCAAATCATAATCTTTGACAAAGATAATAACCAGATAACCAAAGGCTCAAAATTTAATTCTGTCCCAAAATAACCGAAATCGAAAATCATCTATCTTCGGCAACTATATAGGATTAGTAATTAAAATGTGCACTCATCTCTCAAGTATAACCTCATCTTAACCAAAAACTACTCGATACCGAAATATCGCGTAATTATAGTTGATGTTGTCTAAATAATTTTTGTTTGTGAAAATTGAGGACTTTCTAAATTTGTGGTTACTGTAAAAAAAATTATTACACTCTTAATTTGTTAAATTCTTACAGAATGATGCAAACGTTAATCTAATGGCGAAAGCATTTAGCACGAAAGAGCTTAAGTTATAATGTGTTTGGTCTATTTGAGTCATTATCATTGAGCATAATGAAATATTGGTCGATTATGTTTTGGTCGCTATTCGAGCAAAGAGTACTTTTAAACTAAATTCAGTACTTTCGATTTCTTAACAATATGTTCCTTGATACCATACCTGAGCTGAGACACGCGTTAGTGCTGTGCTCAGTGTTGCCGGGTTTTGAAAAACCAAATTCCCACAGGTATAGTAAATTATCTCTTTTCTCCTCTCAAGAAGTACCTAAAATTTCCCCACAACTAAAATTGAAATTTTCACTACTTTTGCCCAACGTGAAAATGCCAAAACAAATATCAAACAACATTCCAAAACAAATAGTCAATTATAGCATTTCAGAGTATACCTCTTATGGTAGAAACTGGCTGGTGTAAAATTACTTATTTAATAAAAAAAATATTTCATATTCATTGATACTATACACAAAAAATATTCTTTTAATTTCAATAACAATTAACAAACATTGTTTGTACATTTGTTGAAAGCGTATAGAAGAATATTTGGAAATTATTTTAAGCGTAAAGATTTTTCTAACTACAAAAGGAATAATGTCGCTCTTAGTAAGTTCTAAACAAACAATTTATGGCTTGGCCTAAAAATACGCATTTTTACTGTTTGTTTTTGACTCAAATTTTCCTATATTTTTCCCTCATCCCGCACGAGAGTCGAAATTCCCGCACAAGGGAAAATTTCCCAAGACCTGCAGTTGCAGGCAGCAACGCGGCTGTGAGTGGTGCTGGTGCGTAATCACTTCCAAACTTCCTCGTGTCTTAATACTCTACTTAAACTGTAATTATATTAAATTATTGGGCCGATCCTGGCGGTACTGCAATACCAGGCCAACCCGCGACAGAGGTGGAGCAAGCCCCTAGCACTCCGTCTATTTCCAAAAATCAGTTTAACATTTGTGGTCCCTCTATGAGGGATCTATCAGATGTTAAGCTGATAAGAACAGATACTACACTTTGATCTTAGCCTTTAGGCCGAGAAGCGATAACAATTACACGTTTTACAGTAGATTGTCATTATACTAAAAGCACACTGAGTTAGCGAATTTAACTACGAATAGTAAAATACTTCATATTCGTTTCCAAAATAGAATAGACATCGTGCGTGAGGTGAGACACGTATTAAATCGTTATTTTTGGTGTACTACAAACATTTTTCTTTATTTTGCTTTCGACTCCATGGGAAGGAAACATAAAACGTTCAATTTATTTATTTTGGCTTCTTTTCTTTTATTTAAAAACACTTCTTACGCGAATATAAAACGATTAAAATTTCTATCTGAGTATGTTTGAAGATATGTAAATAAATTTCGTAATGTAGTCTTTAAAGGTTCCAGGTGTCTCTTTTGAAAAATCGAATTTAAATCGTACCATTCAAATCAAATTTCCGTTTGGTTATATTAACACATTATTAGGCTTGGCTTGGCTTATCTGATATAATTTGCAATTGGTAATAATAAGTATAGTAATAGATTTTTTAGTGCGATAAAATTATATCAGCTAGGGGTATTTCACTAAAAAACAAGGACGTGACTAATAAAAATAACTATCAGAATATTTTGAAAAAAAAGAAACCGAAATTGTATTTAAGTTACATTTGAATACTTTAAACTTAAGAATATTTTTTACATATTAAAATTATATAAAAAATATTCTTAAGTTTAAAATATAATTATTATTATCATATTTTAAATTAAATTTATAATGATGAAACATAACCCGTAAGAAAGGCAAATAATTATTTTAAATAAATTAGGGACAATAAAATAAGAAATTAGTATTAAAGGGGTGATTTTTTGTCAAGTTATTAAAATAAACTCATTAAGTCATCTTAGCCCTTCTATTACCTCGGGAATCAAAAATGGAAGGGGCGGCTCCAATTTTAAGTAAAACACAAGAGTTAATTATTGTTATAAATTCTCTGTAATATCAACTTATATTTATGGATAGTAGTAATATTAAGATTACAGAAAATAGAAGAAGAAATGAAGCGGAAGCCTGGGTTAGAAAATACTTTAATGATGCTTCAGATCTTATAAGATTATTATAATTTATTATCAAGGGGATAATTTCTAATGCTATTCAGGCTCCTAGTCGTGATTAAACTTATTATTGGAAACTTACTAAATTTAGGTATTGTTTAGGCCAAGCTACAGCCTTGTGTGCAATTCAAAGGACCAAAATTTGAATGTAAATATCTCTTCAAAGCGGATGGTTAATATTGAGGATTTTCTATTTACACTGTATGTGCTGCCCCATTTGCGAAGTTAAACAATTCGGCATCTTTGTTGTACTGTTTTGGTAAATGTCACCCCAACCTTTTAGCCGAATGGAATTAAACTAATCGAGTCCACTTAAATCCTTTTTTAATTACTCTTCTTACCCCTCCTACGTAGTTTTATATAAGCATCACAAATATTTAATTAAGAAACTACTTGAGAATCAAATTTCCTGAGAATTAATAAATTTTAAATTTATTATCTGGATTTTAGACCTATCATTTAAACCAATAAATGGCTATTGATTTGCTATGCTATATCAAAGAGTTTCATAAGAATGAGTTGCACTTTGCTCAAGGCCCTTACAAAATATTACACTTGGCTCAAACTATTAAGTTTCTAAGTAACTTTAATCATAAAACGGATTACATATCCTAGTCTTTGAAGTTTGAATTAAAGCTTTGAACGGAACCCCTCTGATATGAAACCCAATGGATTGCATTGATCGATTTACGAATGATATTTTTATTTGCTCTATAAAGTACTAAAAATTGCTCAAAAATATCGAAAAAGTACTATGTCTATAGTATCGACGATATCATCATCCCTGGTACCAATGCCCAAGCCCGTTCCAATTTCCAAACAGTTAATAAATTAAAATCGGGACCGCGCGTACGCAGTCCCGGCTACCAAAAATTTTGTGCACGAGTTATTCACATTAGGAATAATCGCAAAGGTCAACCCCGCCGAAGTGCAATGGAAGGGCCTCGCTCTGGAGCAACCACCTTGTGGATCATGGTAAGCTCTACACCAGGTAAGTATGATTTGGTTGAATTTATTTTACATTATATATGTCATAAAGACATTTTAACTTAGCGAATTATATAGAAAATATAATAAAACTAAAATATTGATTTTGTGGTTTAAATGATAATTATTTTAAATAAATTAGGGACAGTAAAATAAGAAATTAGTATTAAAGGGGCGATTTTTTCTCAAGTTATTAAAATAAACTCATTAAGTCATCTTAGCCCTTCTATTACTCCCGGGAATCAAAAATGGAAGGGGGCGGCTCCAATTTTAAGTAAAAGACAAGAGTTAATTATTGTTATAAATTCTCTGTAATATCAACTTATATTTATGGATAGTAGTAATATTAAGATTACAGAAAATAGAAGAAGAAATGAAGCGGAAGCCTGGGTTAGAAAATACTTTAATGATGCTTCAGATCTTATAAGATTATAATAATTTATTATCAAGGGGATAAAATAAATAAATTTCTAATCAAGCTCCTAGTCATGAATTTGAGGAAATAGTAATTAATGTTCCTGTAATTAAAGTAATTAAGAATAATAGCTTGGATGAATTTTTTTAAATTAAAAAGGAAAGGAGTAGGGGCTCTGTAAATGGTGTATAAACCCAGTAGTTTAATAAGGTAGGCGTCTGACCGTTTATGGTGTCATGCACCATACTCCAGCGTTGCAACTATCTCAAACTAGCAAGTGTTTAATTTACCTCCACGTGGTACCACCCGGGTGACTACAACGATTACTCGTGGTAGTCGGCAAAACTATTAAATGCGAAGACCTAAAAAAAAAAAATATGGCGGAAGGTTCTAATAAAATATTACCCCAGGTGGGTACCGAATCACTTCGGGAATCCCACTCCTCTACGCTAGAGGATCGTCCCACGGATTCTGGGGGGGGGGGCAATCAACCGCAAACAACTGCTGGAAACATAGACAAAAGTTACAACTCCTACTTTAAACCAACAAAACTTTTAAGTAGGTCTCCACCACACCACTCCTTGGTTCCAGACCTTTCAATATGGGGTGGCACAAAACGTCGTTGCGACGCAGAAAACGCAGAACATGTTGACAATCAAGCCGAGTTAGCAGAGTTAATCGCAGTGATCGAGCAGATCGAAAAGGAAACCGGCGGACTGAGCTCATTGGTAAAGGCTAACCCGGCAACGAAAAATCAAATAAAGGATGCGGTGTCGAGGGTAAGGATGGCTGCATATAAATAATCAAATTTTAAGCAAACTCTACAGACATGGAGTAATAGGCCCATCGTAACTGAGAAGAAGCGCCACTCAAACTGATCTAGGCCCGACACAAAAACAAACTGCGGCAAAGGAGATGTCCACACAAACAGTGGACATAAAGGAAATTGAAAAGAAAACCGAGGAGCTCTGCAACTTGATTCACTCGACGATGACAACACAAGATATCAGGTCAACTGTCTCAAAGGAATGGCCCCAAAAAGTATTTCGCGTAACTAAAATCAGCCGTAACAGCTTTATGGATTGTGAAACGTTAACGAGAGCCATTCTTATTGACGGAAATAAACCAATCACTCATGAATTGCATAATTTGGGAAAACAAGTACCAGGCTTTCAGCAGCTGTTAGACAACCAGTACTTTAAGTATGGTAACGTTGCTGTTATACGAAGCTCAGACAGGATTGAATTAGGCTATACAGGACGTACTTTGCTAGTTGGCTACGTTAATCAAGAGGTTGACGATAATGAGCTAGAAACACAATTTATCGAGTTAGCAAGAAGAATGAAGACTGCCTCCCAGGAATGCACGGTGTTGAGCGTCACCTCGACAGTCAGAAACAGGTTAAACGCGTAAAATCCTGGAGTGCTGTTATAGCGATAGCGGAGTATGCATCAAAATTTGCGTGGGTGCCGAGAGAGGAACAAGGGATATACTGAAAGTCGAGACAAAAGTGAAAGGCAGTAAGCAGGTCACGCAGCCTGACGCAGAGCAAGGTCTCACAGAAGTTAGGCGATGTAAGAGAAACCCACGAATCTACTTAAAGCTGTGAAAGGTGGTGTTGATATCAAGGAGTTAGGGGTGGAGATAACCGCCATAAAAAAGACAAAGACAGATGATCTTATGATCCAACTGAAGGGTGGCAAGAATAAAGTCGAATGCTTAACGGAATCGATTGCCGGAAAGGTAGCCGGCATCACTGCGATACACCAAAAAGAAATGGCAGTAATACACATACGCGACCTGGAGGCAGGGACTGTTTCTGATGATGTAAAGAAGGGTGTTCAAGCAGCATTAAGCGAGGTTCGATGCGAAGAGATACTTGTGACTTTAATGAGGCCTACTCACTCGGATACGATGAACACTACAGTAAAATTGCCAATACAGTGGGCGAAGCAGCTGGTGGAGCGCAGGCGCATCCGAATAGGATGGATTTCTTGTCGAGTCCAATTACGTGTCGATGACCATCGTTGCTATAAATGCTGGGAAAGAGGGCATACAGCGAGGAGTTGCAATGGGCCTGACTGCAGAAACCTTTGTTTTAACTGCGGTAAAGACGGGCACAAGAGAAATGAGTGCAGCCAAACGCAAGGCAGGCCATTTAGGAAGAGGCAGAATAATGAGAGAGAAAGCTCGCCTGTAGATATGGCCAACCGAACAGGAGGGGAACAACCAATATGCGAGTGATGCAAATTAATACGCATTGCAGTAGGCCGGCCCAGGACCTCCTTATAGCTACTGCCAAAAAAATGCAGGTAGACGTGGACCTGGTGAGCGAGCCAAACCGACGAACACTTCAGAGAGGAAATTGGAAGGTTGACTTAGACGAAGATGCCGCGATAATGGTGCTTCCAAAGGAAGTTCCAGTTGCTAGAATTGGTAAAGGAAAGGGAGTGGTCTGGGTAGAACTAGAAGACATTGTAATCATGAGCTGCTATTTCTCTCCTAACAAACCTATGGAAGAATTCATCATAAGGCTGGACGAACTCAGCGTAGTAGTTCGGAACCAAACTAAAGATGTGATTGTAGCGGGCGACTTTAACGCAAAATCTCCAGAGTGGGGCGGAGATGTATTAGACAATAGAGGTCAGCAACTGGTAGACTGGGCTGCATTCTGTAACCTTAGCAGTGTCAACACGGAGCAATCACCTACATACGAAAGAGGAAACTATGGCTCGTTCCTAGATGTAACCTTCATCTCACAAAACACCATAAATCGAATCCAAAACTGGAAAGTTTTGGATGAAGAAAGTCTTAGTGACCACCGATATATTATGTTCGAAATAAACACAGCGACACCAGCTAGACTTCAGGGGACCAGCGTTCCAGTCAACCGAGGCTGGCAGGTTGGGGAAAGGAGCCAGACGCGCCTTCGTACCGCGATGCAACAGCACCTTGGCGCCCCTAGCATAATAACACCGACACAATTAGTAACAACTGTCAGAAGAATATGCGAAGAGGCGCTAGAATCTAGAAGTGGAAATAGACGAAAAGCTGTCTACTGGGGAACTCCAGAAATCGCTGAACTTCGCAGACGCTGCAATCACGCCAGGCGAAGGCTTACAAGAGAGAACGGGCGCACTAGCGGTCAAGCAGACAGAACCTTTCACCATAATTTGAAGAGCGCTCGCACCTGCATGAGAAAGGCGATCGCGAAATCGAAAAAGATCTGCTGGAAACTCCTCTGTAATACAATCGAAGAGGACCCTTGGGGAGATGCATATAAGATCGTGATGAAAAAATTCGGACGAAAAACGCCTACATTACCCGCAGATATCACTAACACCGTCGTGGCCTCACTCTTTCCAACGCACGCCCAAGTGGAACATGAAAACATACGACCGGTAGAGATTCCACCTTTCACAACTGAGGAACTCGAGATGGCATGGCGGAAATTGAAAACGAAGAAAAGTTCCGGGCCAGATGGAATTCCATCAGAGGCCGTTAGGATCGCGGCGGAAACCCACCCAAAAAAGGTGCTAGACGTGATGAATTCCATTCTAGAGAAGGGGGAATTCCCTCGCATCTGTAAAACAGCGCGATTGGTGCTGTTAAAGAAAGATGGAAAACCGGATGGCGTACCGACATCTTACAGGCCACTCTGTCTGCTGGACACGTTCGGAAAGCTTTTCGAACATTTGCTATTACGCAGACTGATCGACGAAATTGATAGGGCAGGTGGACTCGCTGATAATCAGTTTGGATTTCGAGCAGAGCACTCCACAATAGATGCTATAATGGAGGTTATGAAGCTTATAGATTCAGCCGCTAATGGTACACAATATACGCGGCGTATCCCAGTAGTAATCACACTGGATATAAGAAACGCCTTTAATAGCGCATCATGGGAGTTAATTCTACAAGAACTTAATAACTTCCAAGTTAGTCCATATTTGAGGAGGATACTTCAAAGTTACTTGAGTGAGCGACGAATCATTGTGGAAGCTGGAGGTGTTGCTACTCAAATGGATGTCACGAGCGGGGTTCTCCAAGGTTCCATATTTGGTCCGATGCTTTGGAATATCTTGTACGATGGCATTCTTCGAATTCCTTTGCTCGAAGATGCCAAATTAGTGGGCTATGCAGATGACTTGGCACTCGTTGTCTCCGCCAGACATGAACTACAACTAGTGGAACGAGTGGATGCAGCAATATAGGTGATTTCTAGGTGGCTTCACAATCACCGAATGCAATTGGCCCCAGAGAAAACTGAAGCAGTGGTAATGACAGGCCGCAGAGTTCTCAACTCGATGGATTTCAACGTGGATGGAATCAAAGTAAAGCCGACTACACACATTAAATACCTGAGTATATGGCTAGACTACCGTCGCTGTTTTCAAGAACACGTAAGGCAAATTGTAGCAAAGGCGACTCGGACGACAAAAGGGCTCATCGGATTGATGACGAATGTTGGTGGACCAAGCGCTAGTAAAAGAAAATTGCTCTCATCAGTGGTTTTATCCTCAATACTTTATGGGGCACCCATCTGGATACAATACGAGCTTTAGACACTGCAAAGGCGCGTGAACAGTTGGAGTGTGTGCAACGGACCCTAGCACTGCGTGTATGCAATGCATACAGAACAGTTGGAAAGGAAGCAATTCTCGTGATAGCTAATATGCCGCCGATCACGGTGCTGGCGAAATATAGAGTAGCAGTTCTTCAGGGAAGCCCAAGCGTTGAGGCCAAATCAGAATTAATGCAAGAATGGCAGACTCAATGGGAGAGCGCTGATACTGGATCGTGGACCAGGGAGCTCATCCCGAGGCTAAAGGAATGGGTGGGGCGTAAACATGGCGAGGTGAACTTCCATCTCACTCAGTTCTTGTCAGGTCACGGTTGTTTCAACAGCTACCTATTCAGAGTGCATATCAAGGATATACCTAATTGCTTATACTGTACCGAAGAGGATACACCAGAGCACACGATATTCTACTGTGCAAGGTGGGATCAATTGCGAAAGCAGTGTACAGATGTTGTAGGAGCCATAACACCAGGTACAATCATTTCGAGGATGCTGGCGGACGAGAATGGTTGGTATGCTATAAGTAGGATGATTAGAGTAATACTAACCATAAAAATGAGGGAACAAGCGACCATGTCGCTCTGAACAAAACTAGAGGACAATAGACATCCCTCGGTCGAAGAAATGCAACAAATTTGTGGTACCGGTCGCTGTGAGGAGGTGAGGTAGGGGGTTTTTAGTCGGTAGAAGTCCGGCACAACGTCCATGAGGATTTTCCCCCTCAAAAAAAAACAAAAAAAAATATATATATATATATATATATATATATATATATATATATATATATATATATATATATATATATATATATATATATATATATATATATATATATATATATATATATATAATCAATTATTAATTGTATAAATAACTGAAATTGGAATTAATAATAAAAATGAAGACCCTGTCTCTAGGTGACATCTGATATGTGATAATTAAAACAAAACACAAAAAACAATATTTTAGTTTTATTATACTTTCTATATAATTCGCTAAGTTAAAATGTCTTTATGACATATACAATGTAAAATAAATTCAACCAAATCATACTTACCTGGTGTAGAGCTTACCATGATCCACAAGGTGGTTGCTCCAGAGCGAGGCCCTTCCATTGCACTTCGGCGGGGTTGACCTTTGCGATTATTCCTAATGTGAATAACTCGTGCACAAAATTTTTGGTAGCCGGGACTGCGTACGCGCGGTCCCGATTTTAATTTATTAACTGTTTGGAAATTGGAACGGACTTTGGGCTTGGGCATTGATACCGTGGTCCGTGGTTCATGGATGATATTATCGATACTATAGTGTACTACGATGCTATCTTCGAGTGATTTTTAGTATTTTTGAAAAAATGTCACTTGTAATTTGAGTAGTAGAATGTTGGGGCTGGGGGGACCCAATGCAATGGAACGAGATCAGGGTGTTCCAAAACTCTAACTGCTTTGATTAAGATATTTAATTAGTATTGTGGTTAAAGCTACTAACGTAGTTTAATGTTGGAGCCAAGTGTAAAGGACTCTCGAATTGGATATGAAGCCCAGTTCATTCGAAAGATCATTCTAAGAGATCTGGTCTAACCAAAGTTTTTTGTTTAAGTTTCTTACATAAAAAGATCACAAAATCTTCTTTCTTTTCAGTAATCCCTAAACAAACACAAATTCCTTATATTTTTGCATCGTTATTTTTCGGAAAATTCAAAAATCTAAACAATTTTACGAGACGATATTTCTCGATCCCAATCTTTAGTTGCGAAAGTCGAGTAATTTTCAGGCACAAGGAATTAACGGCCTTAGGCCATATATCTAATTAATTCTGAATGCAGAAAACTAAAATTTGTGCAGCTCTTTTAACAACGGTAGTTTGTGCGTTACTGTCTTGGAAGAGATTATATTCCATTGCTGACGCACCGATTTGTGATTCGTCATTAAAATAAGCACTCTAACATAAACCGCTGAGATAAAGCCAATGGGAGTTTGAACTATACAGTGAGTGTTCAACGAGATATAATAATTATTTTCGATTCATTTAACGTCGCTATTTCCAGTTCCAAGTTCCAAGATTAGCAATAATAATTGCTGAAATGACGATAAGATCTTTAACGTGAAGCAATAAAAAGGTTTAATTACAAACGAGCAATATCCATGGTCTGCAACGGCAAACGCGTTTAATTAAATGATTGCAGTGGTAGGTGAAGGCTAGGAAACTGGAAAATGCAGGTTAATTCCTCAAATAAAATCGAGCGTTAACATAACAGCACCAGAGACACTCAACAACTACTGCTTGCCAAACAAAAAATGGTTGATCATTAAATATTTAGGACGACCAGGGAATGTAAGAAGGCATTAATTAAAATTGCGGTCCTGCAAAATGCTATTTTGATGTGAACCCAGTGCAAAACTACTTTAAATCTGAATTCAGTTCTCTGTTCCTTTAAAATTCAGTACTTTTAATTTCTTGCCAATATCATCCCTGATTGGTACATTCATCAATTGTCGTTTTGACGGATTATGCATCACTGATTAAGAATAATACGTGAAAACGAAAAACTAACGCCAAATGGACAGATGTAGAGATAAAAGGCTAGGCTTTTGCAGCGCAGGTTTTAATCAAAAATATGAAGTTGACTACAATCAAGTAGCGTCGTACCACTCGCAAGTCAGGCAAATTTTACTTTCGATTGCAGTCGCAGCAACCAGAAAAATAATGGTTTATCATTTTGATGCGGTTTTCTGAATTTCGACTTACAGCAGGAGATTTACATGCGCCAGCCACCTGAATTTATTGCAGATGCACAAAAGTATTTATGGTGTGAAACAATGGGATAACAAATTGCAGGACGTTCTCATCAATCATAAATGACGCAGAGCAAAACTGACACGTGTTTATACACTTATCATGGACAACATGGTTACTTGTTTGTGTTGATACATGTCGGTGATATATTGGTGATTTATGACACGAAAGAATACTGCGATAATTTTGAAAAAAAAACATTGCGCTCGAATTGTAATATAGACAAGGCAGCTGTCAGCAAATTACTTGGAAATAAGAGCCATGAAACGTGAGGATCTCTTTTTGCTTGACCAATAAATATATCTTGAACGTTGCAGCAAGATTTAATTTAGGAAAATTTAAACCAACCAACATTCCGCTTAGTCTATCGTATCACGGACAGCAGCAATTGGATGTTTGTGATGAATATAGAAAAATACTCGCCCAGTCGTGCGTTTGTCGTGCGTTTTGAAAAGGGCGTTATTTCGTTGTCGACCACTTGTGTCTAGGCAGTCAAGATTTCGCGTGACCAGCTTATATCCTTATCGACATGGATCCGTGTTCACCTCATATATTACCCTCTATATCGTGCCTTACTCGTGCAAATTTCTCTACCTAATGGTTTTATAACGGCTTCGTGCTCAGCGGATTTTATAATCGGCATGTTCTCGGTTCAGCAACCTTCCCTTCCCTAGCACTTCGAGTTGCGTTCAGCGACCGATTTTTCTCATAAGGCTGATATTGTATCATTAGGGGAGATACAAACACGAAACAAAGTGATACCTTATTTTTGAACAAATTTCCTAGCTATGTCCCTGTACGATAATTCTATGGGAGCCAGCCACACATATTGTGGCAGTGCTGAAGGAGTGCGAGTACAAGTGTAGGAAACTATTTCTATACAGCTCGTTAATCGCAACAAGTTCAGTTGCTATATTACGAGTACATTCAAGTTACATTGAAGAATCTTGATCTCATTAATTTCCGCTTGACCTCCAGCGCATTTTTGAATGCTTACCAGGTCTCAGTTCCCTGCACGTGGTGAATGTGCCAGATATATCAGTGTTGCGAAATTCTAAGACAAGGGTTAATCCTTTTCATTTATAATTGGTAACCGCGACGTTTATAAAATTCGGTTTATTAGACGTCATATTGGAATTTTGACTAATGAAACTGTAGCGCTAAAATAATGTGTGCATGAAATAATGAATAAGAAAGCCTATAGCAAGAATCTTAGATGAATAGGTAGAACGAAAACCATTTTCATTAAATTACCTTAGAATTAAAATTCAAGGTAACCGCTATATTTCATAGCTTAAGCCCAATTTTAGTACCAAGCGTTTTAACGTTCAAACAAAATTAAAAAATGCCCCGGAGTTCGATCGTTCGTTCGGGCTACTTACTGCGCTATCAAAGCTCTACAGTCAAAACAAGAGTTCTTTGTGACCTAAATTTAAATAGAAAGTTGTGCAGGATTGAAGGAAAACGTCGTTGTCTACAATTTGGCAGTTTGCGTTCAACGACCTTTGATATTCAGGAGCAGGATATAATAAAATCTGACAATTGTGACTTATTCTGATATTATACTGTCCTTCTGCTTAGTTTTAAAATTATTACCATTAGTCTGATTACTCGGCATGCATTAGAAGACTTTATTAATTTTATATTTTATTTATATTGTGTTTCGCATAGTAACAATTAAAAAATCAACTTATTTAGAATTTTATTCTTCATTTTCGGGAGCCCAAACAACTCTTTCAATCCACCCACAATATCTAAAAACGTTTGTGAATATTTCTGGTGTAGTATCACCGCACTTCACTCGGAACGATGTTATACCAACTTGTATGAATGCACCTCTTACAGTTGGATGATCGATTTGAAGTGGAGACCCCTCATATAAACTAGCATCCGACTCAACCGGTTCTTGGCCGCATAGTTGACTTTGAATAATGCCTTCACTTATTTTTTTATCGTTCACCCGGCAAGCCCGACTGCATTTATCATTCGCAATCAATTGTATTGGTTGTTTGCTTAGCAGTGGATTCAATGCGCCCCTCGTTCCACCCTCATATCCGTAATTGATGCGATAATATTGGCTAAAATTGGCATCGATTTCGGGCAGACAAATTGGACGAATATATTCGGTGAACACTACTGTTTCAGACATTTTTATTAAACTAATATCGTTATACAGTGTACCTGATTTGTAGTCTGGATGGCGAACTACCTTTTCGACGTCTCGAACAATAGGACCCGCCGAATCTTGGGTCAAACCTCCTAATCGTATTTTAACTGGTTTTACATGTTGCGTAACTGATAAAATGTACAGAGGACTAATTATTGTACCTTGACTATACCATTCGAATTTCGAGTTAGAGAATATATATCCAATATTAACCATGTGCGGAAATTCTTTAGCTAGATTTAAATGTGACCCACTTGGACTAGTCATCGGCGTAAGTATATTAGTTTGAAGTTTTTGATTATAAGATTTACATTCTAAAATTAGAAAAATCGAAAATGATCACAAACTCTATGATTATTTTAGAAATATTTACTGACTTTGACTACGAATCGATTCTCCCCAACATACAGGCAGAATAAGGCACAAACTAACAATACTTTTAAGAACAATCATCTAGACGTATACACTAGGTCAACACTAACAAATATATCAACAAAATGTTCTCTGTTTGATTACCTCACAACTAATTAAGCGCCATGATGCACATATTTTAAAGGTCAACAGTTGTATGGTGGTGTGGTGAGTAAATATAAGAATTTTTTATTCATTTATATTTTATTTTTTATTATTATTCTTTTCGATTGTAGATTGTCTCGATCATTTGACTTGGAAGATGTGGAGACCAACATTTTATTGGTTTTGATGTAGCCACTTGATTAGATTGATGTCAAAAATATGATCGCAACGACAGCAAGGGTGGGCGTTCATACATATTATAGGTAGCGAAATTTTTCAGTGGTTAGTTGGTCATAGATAGGCAACAAACAAGAACGCCTTGTCGTTACTGTGTGTAATTGTTACGAATTTGCTCTGTCAAATCCGTTGCGTATCATCAGATTGTGAATACAGTTATACATTTGGTGTTTACAACAAATATTCGTAATTTACACTGCTTCCAGAATATTCCTCAAAATACACTACTGGAATATTTCCGAAAATACCAGAAATATTTTCTATCTAATTCTTCTGCTACTCATCCAAATACGACAACAAATAATTTCAACATTTATTTATTAAATCGCTTTACACACAATTTACAATTATTTTTAATCATACCACTATCTTCACTTTAACACCACTTATAATTTTCCCGCTACTCACTTATAGCCCATTTACATCTGACCAACATTTTTCTTCTGCAAAATGAAAGAGATATAACATTGACTTTTTGCACATGAGAGACAAGAATTCATACAAAATTTTGCAGAAACTTTTCGAGTCACTACACCGCCAAAACCACTATAAAAATGAAAATGTTGCCAAAAAATATATTCGATTTGAGTATTTGTATGGCAACAATTTCAAAATTAACAAAACAAACATTATTTTATATTTAAAAATAAATTAATCATTTTCCTATAAAAAAATATGCCATTACTATATATGTTTATTTCTTTCTCGCATATTGAATGTTTTTATATAGCGGATGCTTCTTATTTACCTACAAAAATTTACAGAAGAAAACAATTTTCTACGTTCATCGCATCGTAATTTATATACCGCGCGGAATGTTCCAGATTAACCGCGAACTTGGTTCTGTTCCAACCTAAGTGCTATACAGATAATATAGACTAAATAATAGAAAATGATAAATATATTGTAGAATACATATTTGTTTATTTTATGGCTATACAACTCAAATAATTTATAAATTCTCTAATGGCGATTCACCCAATCCACACTAGGTCTTTTGAGTCCAGAAGATATTAATAGATGGCAGCGCAAACAGTTTTAAGGAAAAATATTTTTTTTCTATTTTTATAGAAATTGGTTTTTGAATATAGAAGAGCACCACGAGTAGTAAAATATACAAATATCAAGGTTGTTGGAGGAACTGGCAGAGAACCGTGACGAACAAAATCCTTGTGGAGCATGATCGGCATAAAGAAGATGGGGTATGGAAGGGATGCACAAATGAACGGGTGAGACCCAACATCGCTAAAGTTCGAGAGGGTCAAGCGACGACGGAAAAGATCATCGGCGAAATGCAGGTGTAAGTGGTCGTTTAACCTGGAGATGTTAGCAGTAGGGAGGGTAACAGTACGAAATGGATTAGGAGATGTGCGAACAGGTGGTACCTCTACTGGTCTAGCTGAATAGATATGTAAACAAGTGGTATAGAGAAGAAGCGTGGCCTACCAGCAGTAGCGGAGTGGGTTGTCTTCGGGAATGAGGTTGAGGTGGAATGAACCACGGATAATCTGGAATGTTCAGTACTGCATATAAATACGTTTGCGATGAACACAAGTGTGTGTCTTAAGTTAGTGTTTGGGGGCTTGATTAAGACATACACAATAGAATAAAATCGTGAGTAGCGGGAAAATAAATAAGTGGTGTTAAAGTGAAACTATAGTGTGATTAAAAATATTTGCTAATGTTGTTAAATGGATAAATAAATAAATGTGGAAATTATTTGTTGTTGTTTTTGTGGATAATATCGGATAAATTATTGAGGGAATAGTGAAGAACACTTAAGTTCAGTAAATATTAGAAAATCAATCAAAGATTATTTCCGATATATACGGGAATATTCCGGAAGCGGAAAATAAATTACGAGAGTTGTTGTAGCAACCGTCAAATTATATAGCTGTATTCAAAACCCATTGATACGAACCGGATCTGGCAGGGCAAATTCGTAACAATAGCCGTTTTCGGAAATAGCCTATGGTAAATTTTGGGTAATTTTAATTTTTTTAATGTCGGTAACAAGAGTTACTCAAGTTATACAAAAGGTATACAAAAAGCTATACAAAAAGTAAGATTAAATTTCGCGTGTGAATATTTTTATTCAGCAACATTCAATGCCGTATTAAACAATTATAAAATCATTATAAAAACAACAAAAACTAAATTACCTAAAGTTACTCTACATGTTCGGAAATAGATTTGGTAATTTATTGTCAGCAAGTTACCCACTAGTTACCATGGACTATTTCCGAAAACGGATGATATAGAAATTATTCCTACTTCTACTTCTAGTGCTTAAATCTAGATGTCACTGATTTGACAAAATATCATTAAGCGTGTTTTGTTGCGAGAAGGCGAATAAAAAAATAAGGTTTGCATATTGTATGTATGCAGGCGTGAAAACCGTAAACACGAAAAAGACATACAAATAGTATGAACATTATTTTTTGTTTGATTTTTTTTGAATTTATTTATTTATATTTCGTAAATGTGGTAGAACAATAAATTTTAATTCATCTGAGCGTGAATTATGTATGTTTATTTACCTATGGTTAGGTTAGGTTAGGTTTCAGTAGTTGCTATAGCACACTTAGGCCAATTTTGGCCCGTTGTGATGCCACAGGATCCGCCATCATTAAACTCTCTTTAAAACCATCTAGTGCTATTTACATATCGTAAAAGATCTCGCGCATTACACCTTTCGATATCAGAGAGGCTGTCCTTAGTGTATTTGCCCAAGTGATCATGTCTTCTGCCAGCCAGCGCAGGGCATGAGCATAGGAAGTGAACAAGAGTCTTCTCCTCCTCGTGCTTGCAGCTTCTGCAGAAGTCATTTGCATCCAGACCCAGCCTTCTCGCATGATCTCCGCAAAGGAAGTGTCCGGTAAGTACCCTTACAATTCTACCTAAATCACGCTTCCTTAGTGTGATTAAGATCTTGGAGCGCTTCAAGTTCAGCTCAGACCACACTTGCTTCACTACCCTACCAGTCGGACTGGCAACTGCTTTCCAATGGCTTGCTGCTTTCGCACAGGTATAGGCCTTCCTACACATTCTCTCCCTGGTTTCAGTTGGAGAGTCGTATTTACCTATAGTTTTAATCATTTTTTTTCATTTTAAAGATGGTTTTCGTTCAGAATTTTACCAATTTCCGCTATGATGTCTAGAATTTGACTATCATCGTATAATAAATAGAGCAAAGTTTGCGTGTATACATGCAGTTAAAAAAAACTTAACAAAAAATAATTTTCACAGTATTTCCACAGCATTTGTATGAAAGTTTTTATTCATGGTTACGTTTATTGATCCTGCATACATACAAAGTCCATGTATTGTGATATGTACCACGTTTTTTTTATTATCTTTGCCATCTGTTCTGGGCTAAGACTCTTCCAACTCTTTCGCGGTTTGATTTTCCAGTCATACTTTTACGCCGTTTCCAGCCAATTCGAGGACGTACGACTATAAGTCCCATTTCATTGCCAATCTGCACATTGCATAGCTCCAGTCATAAATGTGTTCCCGTTCATCACAGATCGTAATCTGTTGATGAAAATTCCCTTTTGCATCCTGCCTCTATCGGCATTCGAACTCGGTATCTCTCGATCCAACCGCCAAAGCTTTATAAACCTATTCCATTGGGAAAAAATATTATCTCAGTACAACTAAAACGAGACAAAAATATAGATCGATTATTTGGGAGAAGGGCGCATCCGATTATAGTTTACTGAGCAAATTGTTGTTGTGTTACCATAAACTTATCATACAAAATATAAAGGTTAGTATTTTTTATGGCAACCAACACGAAAAAGCCATCCCCACTCCTTTTTAGTTTTATTTCAAAAAAATTTTTATGGAGAAAACATTGCAAGCACGTATATTATCGATTCGTATATACGTGTACAAATTAATTCAAATCAAAAAAAATGATTTTAGATAAAGAAATTTGCTTTTCTTGTGTATGAAAAGCAATTTTTTTTATTAAAAATAATTTAATGCGCGATTGCACATGTTATTTTCTAGGTTATATATTTTATAGCAGAGCACTTTTTATTTATTTTTGAAAATTGAATATAGAAATGAAATAACATGATTCTGCCAATCTAAAATATATTATTCATTATCAAACATTAAAAATAAATGTTTTTCATTTTTTTTAAAATAGTTTATAGGTTAAATTTTGTTGATGCTAAAATCTCCCTTACATATTTATGGCAGAGCATTTTTTCCTATATTTTCGAAAATTAAAAAAAAAATCACATGATTCTGCTCGTCCCAAAAATAATATTATATTTTTTAGTAGTTTTTGGGATATAAAATTCTTTGTTAAACATTCAAAATGAAGATTTTTCATAATTTTTAAATAATTTATTTAAAAATTATGAAAATAAAAATATATTTATTACATTTTGTTGATGCCAACATTTCGCCAGTGTTTTCTACCATAAAATAAAAATGTTATGTCTCAGTCACTCTAATGTAAATTTTAATTCTTCTCTTTGTCATTTGTTCATACCAAAAATTTTGCGTTTTTTCCATGGAATAGTACCAATACTAAATTGAACTGAATTGACCACTGTGCCGTTTGGTCGTATGTATCATGTTTCCATGAACCATGTTCGAGTTTGTTGGTTGAGTGGAAACTGGGTTTTCGTTAATTCCAAGAGTTGGGTTAAGTTGAAATTGTGAAATCCGTAAGTAAATTTAATTTTATTTGTTCGTAATAATCTCTTATGTATATTTATATGCCCTGAAAATTATTTTTAAATACTTTTTTATTTAAAATATAAATATTTGTAGTTCAAAATTTATAATATACATTTTTTTCACATTAAGCATAAAAATTGTTTATTCTTAATGGGAAAGAAATTTATAGTGTTCAAAATAACTTAAATAACCTAAATAATACTGTTTCCATCAACGGTAATTCCAACTCAAGCCACTTTCAACTCTGCATAGAACCAAGATAATGCCTGTATACTATAATTTGCCGTATAGGCACATAATAGAATATTATCCAGAAGCGCCATTGAGTAGACTAAGGAAAAATTACCTATCGACTATTTTCCTACTTATTTCAAATTTAAAACTCAAAAATAACAAATTTTTCCTTCTACTAAATAATATTATAACGTTTCTGTCTATTCTGTGGTATTGGCGCAGAATAGACAGAAACGTCATATCGCTATTTTTGTATGGAAAAATATCGACTCATTTTTTTGACCTTGCTTCGCCGAAAAGTAGGAAAAATTGTTTGAGGGTATCTAATAGAAAGAAAAATTCGTTAGAGTTTTAAATTTGAAGTAAGGTAAGAAAATGGTCGATAGGTAATTTTTCCTTGGTCTACTCAATGGCGCTTCTGGGTAATATTCTATTCTATGGTATAGGCACTGATATGTAGTTCGATGGTTCTATGTTTTTTTTGTTTGCTTTTTTTGGTTAGAGGGTTTGATGCCTGAAAAGTATGCTTGTTTTGTTTACAGGGTTTGATGCTTAATAATTTTTGACAGCGGTGCGGTGTGTAAATACCATAGAATTATAATAATATAAATAAAATTCCACAAAGTCTTTAATAATAGTAAAATAATAAAATTTTAGAATATTATACATACGTTCTATAAAATGCATATAAAATTGGAGAAAAATGTCTGCCGCGTTTGTTTACAAAATTCTGGTGAAATACCACTTTTCAGCGGTCAAGGCGGCGAAACACCCTTTGAAATGATACGTTTAGCCTTCAAGATTGAGGTAAATATTCTACATATATAGATAATTTATGGTTTGGATTATTCTTTTAATGCTTCGGGCTTTCTACAATAGGTAGTTAAGGATACTAATTTGCCAAATACTGTATGCATAACGTGCTTGGAAAATATAAAAAATGCTTTGAAAACAAGTGAAACAATCATTGATTCAGAAATGCATCTAAGTATTTATATGGAAACCAATAATTCTAGTTCTGCAGGGGAACAAGCCAGCAAGTTTCAAACCAATAACGAAGGTACGGTCAGTAGCGGTGCACCCGAACCGGCTTTCCCAGAATTGCAATGTATAAAGTCTGAAAACTTCGACGACAGGTTTGTACAATTTTGAAATTGAAAGGTGTACATATTATAATAGTTTTTGTATGAATAGTTCACTAGATTTAGAGGACAATTTGACGAGTAAAACGGAACCGCCAACAAACATTAACTTTCCTCCAAAGTATGAATGTGAGATTTGTGGGGCCAAATTAGATACTGTTAAAGGTTTGGGTTCACATAAGAGAATACATTTAGGTACTCCGAAAACAGGTAAATCAATTTGATCCCTATGCAATACATAATTTTATTACAGAAGTAAAGCTTTACAAATCCTTAGTAGCACTTAAAATTTTTTGGACGTGTTAACGGCATAGAGAAAAAAAATCGTGCCTATAATTAGGTGAAAATATACATATCTATAAAATGTAAATTCAAAAATTGCTAACTTTATAATACGATGTTATAATCAAGTCATTGGCTTCTATTGGCTTTTGCTAATTATTTGTGAGTAGATGTTCAGTGGAACGCATATTTGTTAGTTAGGAGTAAAACAAGTAAACACAAATTTCGATTGAGTAGTTGTGACTAGCTGGAGGTACTTTGCTAACGCCAACGGAACCCAGCTATTGTCAGCTATTGTAATCATCTTTCAAGGGAAATAGCATGTCAGTAAATAGGCTAGTTAGTTTGAAAATCACAATTTTCTCATTTACCACCGTCCACAACCCATGAAGGGATCCTATTAATCTCGTTCGACGTCAACCACCAGTACAGATGGGATCTGTACAACAGACGTTCATTGTTGAATTGAATACAACAAACTGGTTTACAAAGCAACTATTGATTCCTAGCCCATAGCTTGTTTCATTGATGTGTAGGGAACATCTTGAATGCTGTTAAGTTTCGTAGCTGAAAAATTCTATTTAATAGCAGCCACCAGACGATCGGAGCACAAGTAAAGTCAGAGATTTGTAATTAAAAATCAACAGTATTCACAAGCATAGTTTTCTCAATAAAGCACATCTATATATTACAGCGGATTACATTAACTTTCATTACAAGGATAATTGTAATCTGCTAAGATTATGTCATCAACATAGCTTTGAGCAATAAAATCAAATTGTTTAAGTTGAACAAGGAGCTCGCTAATCATCATGAACGACAGGAGCGAAGGAAGCATTCTCCCATCGTCCTGCTTAGCCTCAACATTTCGCGATCTAAGCATGGTTAACGTCAAACCAAGAACACGCATTTGTAATCATAGAGAATCATGTACTATCAAATGCATCAGAAATGTCTAGGAACGTGCCCACAATTACTTCCTTAGGTTCAGAAAACTTTCGAGTTCTGCGGCATGCCCCGCAAGTTATTGAGCTTGAAGATGTATAAAAAGTTATCTTTGGTCAATCTAGAAACGAACCTTCACAGAGTTGAGGAAAAGTTGATTATATCTTACCAGCATTCGGTAGGCTAACCAAATAATACTTAATAAACACATTAAAACACTTGTTTATTATTTCGCACAAAATTTTTTTTTTTTTTTTTCCAAAAATGTTTAAAAAATTACTCGATTAATTTCGACTTGTTAGGTCATCATCAGGAGTATCCTATACTCAGGAGATACTCCTGATGATGACCTAACAAGTCGAAATTAATCGAGTAATTTTTTAAACATTTTTGGAAATTAAAAAAAAATTTTGTGCGAAATAATAAACAAGTGTTTTAATGTGTTTATTAAGTGTTAATGTGTTTCGCCAAGTACCAACGGCGCATAGTGTTAAAAGTAACCAAATAATTTTTGAGCTGCTACATAATTATCTCAATCAGCCTGAATATTAGATGTTTTGGCTTTAGTTTGAGTTTATAATTGAGGTCAGAACTCCAAAAGGTTTAACTCGCATTTCTATGAGTAATAAGATATTCTGCCTCACATGGTTGACAAAGGTGGTGTCAGATTCGACATTGAGAATATTAAGTTCTGACGTGAGTGGTGAGTGCTGAAAGGCAAGTAGAGTCTTACGGAAGATAGAATGGAATGCTCAAACTCAAATGCTCAGAGAATCTAGGGAAATGAGATGTAAAGATATTCTTCGAAATAAACAGCCAAATTCTGGTTTTGGCGACGAGGCTCTTCTAACCGGGAAGTATTAATCTCTTTAAATTTGCATTTAGCTACAATTACAATTATATTGTAGAATTGCGTTTTGATCAAATCCCTTACTTTTTTTGAGATTTTAAATCTTTGTCGAACTGTAAAGTTACTTAAATTTGAGCAATTTTGGCGGTGCCAATCTTATATTGTCATTTTTTTTATTTCGCATTCTTGTCAAACAATTGCTCAACCAAGGTTTTGTTTTCATTTGCAATGATACAACCTTTATAGCTTGTATTGTTTACACATTTTTCGAGTTATGTAATGGAAATAATGAATAATAATCCTAAATTTCATTGAATGAAGTTAATTTGCGAAAACTCTTTTAACACGTTCGCCCATCAAAGGCACGTATATGTATCATGCAAGTTTCCCAGAAAACTCATGTGACATATATGTGTCACAAATTACTGCAACTTTACTTGGGTATGACTTTGGACTGGTTTCTGTTATGATTACTTTCTTTTCGGCGTAGAATTTATGAGTATCTGATACTTATTTGTGTTATACGGTTTCAATGAGAAAGTTTTATTTATTGAATTATCTTCATACAACGATTTGTTTTTACGTTTGTGTGTCGACGATTTTTATCTAATAAAGAGCTTGTATACTATTGTCCCATCTAGAGTTTAAAGAAAACATTATAACCTCGCACTAGAGATATACAAAACAATGAGATATAAACCCACGAACAAAACAGTAAAACAAAGGAAATTTTCTATTAGCGCCCAACCATGCTCTCTTTCATATTTAATTCTCTCCGAACATTTTATTGTGAGTAAAAAATTATTTAAGCTCTGTTTATGTTTTATATCTCTCTTAGGATCTTCATGACATTGATATTTTATTTTTTATTTTATTCGAGCACACTCACTCGCACATTTAATATTAGTTCGAAAGATCACATAAATTATATACAGTCCCTTACTAAATGATAGCCGCGTGCCCTAATTTAAGATTTATTTCATTTCAAATAAATTCATTTAAAATTCTTCCTATGCAAAAATAATACTCTTCATTTTACCAATGCGTGCTATTAATAGAAGTCATTATTCTCTGTGGCGTCATGGAAAATTTATGGAAAACCCTCATTTCGTATGGTAATAAAAGATAGCCGCACACAATAGGTTATTGTTTAGAATAGAAAATAAATATAAAACGCACATTTATAAAAATGATTTTTTATTTCAATTAATATTTAGTGTTTCCACCATTGTTTTATATTATTTCGAAAATTCGATTTGGCATACTTTTGTACAATTTTTGTACATATTCATTTGAAATATTAGCCCATTCGCGTTGTACTGATGCCTTTAGTTCCTTGGCGCTGCTGTACTTCCTCCCTTCAGCATACGCAACTCTGCTGAGTTCACCCCATATGTTTTCGATGATGTTAAGGTCGGGTGATATTACTTGTCATTTCAAAACTGGTATCTGAGCCTCAGTAAACCAGTCATTTACTATCCCAGCTGTACCGCATTATCCTGCTGGAAAATAAAATTTGGGCCGCCAATTTGTGCACCGACAACTGATAATGTTTCGACTAGCATGAATTTATACCGGTTGCTGTTAATATGACCGGAGATAAACTTCAGCTCCGTTCTTTCTCCATAGCCAATTCCACCCCAAACCATCAGGGATCTTCCACCTTGTTGTCGCCTCGATAGCAATAGAGGTTCCTTTCGAAGGTCATGAAAATAGTATTGTCAACCATCAGCGCCATCCAAATTAAATATTTTTTCGTCACTAAATATTACGCGTTGCCATTTTTTCTTCCACGACATATGTTCTTTCGCGAAACGCAATCTGGCGTCTTTATGATTTTGCAACAGTTGTGGCTTTTTTGCAACAGTTGTGGCTCACTCTCTTAACACTTTCCGCACATTACAAATCTTTGTATTAACACCAGATTTTAACGCAATTTGTCGCGCGGTGCCAATAAAATTAGAGGCATTTCGTAAAATTGACCGTTTTTCTCTATCAGTAAGTGCCACCGGCCGGCCTGTACTTTTATGCGAATCGTATAATTGTGGATTTTTTAAATAATTTCGCACTACCTTCTCACTCCGACTAATATTTTTTGCTATTAAACGGTTACTCATATTATTTTTCTCAAAAGCGTCAATTTGCTTTTTTTCAAACAGGCTCAAACTACTTTTTCTACCCATATTTAAAAAATACAACACAAATCAAAATAGTATTTAACACAATAATATTTTAAGACACAAGAAGCTGTTTGCACGCCAACAAACTCGAATAGATACTGATTACTGTTCAAAAGAATTTGAAAGTATACCTGCGGCTATCTTTTATTACCATACAAAATGCGGGTTTTCCATAAATTTTCCATGACGCTCCAGCTGGCGCTCCAGCATAATGACTTATATTTTTAGCACGCATTGGTAAAGTGAAGGGTATTATTTTTGCATAGGAAGAATTTTAAATGAATTTATTTGAAATGAAATAAATCTTAATTTAGGGATGCGGCTATCATTTAGTAAGGGACTGTACATACATGCATGTAAAATTGCATGTATCTGATTATTTTATTTATTTGTATGTATGTAGGTTTTAGTTTTTTGTTTATTGATTTTTTTTTATATTTGCTTTTGACTAGAAAAATATAAATCTCTACTTTTTAATTTTGCGTGTTTTACCCATATTTTAACAATATTATAGGTCAATGAACCTAAATTATATTTTTACTAAATTTTCTTTGCGTTTATTGGTATTTTACCATTATTATAACATGTTGGTAATGAAATTCGCCCATTTCTGTGTTTTTCTAAGTATGTTTTATAAATCCGTCAATGAAATCACTTGTAAGAACAGTGCCCTTTTTGTTCATATTTTACTCAAAACTAGAGTAAGCAGAAGGAGTAAAAGAAACCTTCTGATCTTTTGGAGCACGCTTTCCGTAAGATTCTACGAAGACACAGTTTGGCTTATAGATTGACGGCCACCATTTTTTGAACTCGTACACCTAATCCACACTAGAGTAACTTGTTACCAGTAACTGTTTCGTTTCTTTCCCCTTTACCTATAAAACTGGTTTTTTGCGCCGTAATTTTTTGATTTTATAGGTAAAGAGTAAAGAAACGAAAACGTTACTGTGTTAACAAGTTACTCTAGTGTGGATTAGGTGATAGACATCAGGAGTCTGTAGCTGTATAACGGAAAATTCTTCACTTCATTCATAAGTGCATAGTATTCGTTCGGAACATACACTCTCTCTTATATTTTTTAATTTTATTTTTAGAAACTCCGAAATCCCGATCATTTGGTAAAAATGAATGCCCGCGTACTGGGAATAAGTGGTATATTTTTTGAAACGTTTTGTATCTGTAAAATCTTATCGTTGTACGATTTTTGATGTGCTCTTGGCACCCATCTG
This sequence comes from Nephrotoma guestfalica, assembly GCA_963691935.1. Classification (NCBI taxonomy): domain Eukaryota; kingdom Metazoa; phylum Arthropoda; class Insecta; order Diptera; family Tipulidae; genus Nephrotoma; species Nephrotoma guestfalica. The sequence continues at coordinate 237,813,369 of OY829914.1, forward strand.
AAAAAGGTATAACGTTTTAATGTTGTCAGAATTATTATTAATATAATGTTGGATCATGGAACAGACTCCGTTACCTCCATTATTGGCTAAATCTTCATGGTAACAATAAAATGTAGATTTTTGGATTTCAAATTGTTTATGGCGAAACAATTTACCCATAATTACCGTAAATAGAATATTACTTGAATGGGAATGTTTGGCAAATTTAGCTTATAATCAAAACTGTTGGCTCCAGTATCACCCATCTCTTTGCATAATTTCTCAATCTCAGTTATTTTTTTGTGAACACTTATTTGAGTCATATCTGCACGCTTAACATTTTCAGATAATACTGAACTGTTTATGTGAATATTAAGCTGCTCACATGTTATACATGTATCAATTTGTGGCCTTCCAAAACTTAACGAAAAATTCTCATTGAAGTATTTTAGATAACACATAATTAACATTTTTCTCGTCGAGAATTTTCTCTGTAAACATTTTGTGCATACTTTTGATATGTAATCTAGCGAAGTATTCTAGTTCTTTCCCAGAATAATGCGTTCGTTTACGAGGAAATGATAGCACATGTTGATGTAACAAGTTTTAGGCGGTTTTGTGTTAGCTTTAGGATGTTGAACTCTTTGATTGGATTTTTCCCTTCTAAAATTAAATCACAAAGGCGACGTACCCTGCCTTCTGTGATTCCATAGAAATCATAGAAATCAGATACAAAATAACACCACATTGCCTAATTCCTGACCAATTCCTTTCCTGACCAATTAAAATGTTCTTTGCCACTTACATTTCGCTTATATAAGAAAAGTAATCATTATTTGCCAATAACCTAAACTTAATTGACGTTCCCGAAATTAAAAATGTGATTTTTTAATAAGGGTATATTTTAAAATTAAGAAAATGTTTGTGTTTGTAGATCTAATATACATACATTAGAATTGTTTACAATTTTCATGTGACGACTTGCATTGGCTAAAGCTATACAATGCTTTTCGTATTTCTGTTAATACTTATTGTGTCGTATTGGGGGTATAATTTTTTACAAATGTATTACAATATCAATATATTCAATCAGAATTCATTAATCCTTAAAAAGCCACCTCTGCAGGGTTAAACCCTTAAAAACATATTTTTCATTTAATGCGACCTACTGTAATACATTATCGAATTGTGTTACTGTACATGTAATGATGATTATTAATAATAATAACCTACATCTTGAAAATCCCCAAATATTATATCAAATTACAATCTCGTATCAGAAATAGGTATCAACGATTTTAATACTGCACACCCCTGAAATTCAATAACAATGCATAATTACATGCCTGTACAAGGATATAGGCTGTTGTAATAAATTCGGTAGTAAATTACTGTAGTAGTAGTATCGAGCGTACCTATTTCTCTTATTACCTGGCGATGAAAACTTAGCAAATATTTTTATTTCTAGTAGTGCTTTATCGTGCGATTCTGATGTTAAGACTACTAAGACGCTAACAGCTAAGAAGTGTTTTGGTACGACATTTTCTTTAAAAGAATCTCTTCTCTATGGTCGACACTATTCTTAAAATTTCTCTTAACAACTCTCCATATACATTTAAATAATTTAAATTTAATACGTACATGTTTGTAAAAATGCTATTTAACATTTATATTGTTATAATAAATTAAGAAAATACATTTATTTACAATCATATTAAGAAAACATATTAGGTCTCGATATAATCAATTTCTTAAGAAAATATTAAATAAGTTCCTTAAATAATACCTAAAATGTCGATTGTTAATTGGCCTAAATATTCCAATTTGCTATATTTACCAATCATCTACACTTTTTTATTTGTTTGAAGAGTGAAGTTTGTGCTAAACTAGTCCTAAAGTTAGTTTTTTCCTATTTAGGTCTATCTACCCATGCATGTGATGCCATATGCATGTCTTCTGGCATAAATATGAACAAACATAAACGAAACTCATTTATCAGCGGGGTTTCTTGTGCAGTTCCCGGATGCAATGCAACGAGAAGAAAGGAAACAACAAGAAAATTTTTTCGTTTTCCCCCAAAAAATAGTGATATTTTTAATAAATGGATTAAAAAATGTTCAATTCCTTCGACCAACCAGAAAAGCCAAATGATCATCTGCGGGATTCATTTTAATAAAAATGACATTGGTAAAAGAAAACTACGGAATGGTGCAGTTCCAAATTTGTTTTTGCCTGAATCACCAATGGAAATAGATTTAATGAGAGAATGTTGAATATAAAAATGATGGCAACGGCACCAATAATATAAATCATAATTTTAATGATCCTGAAAGGAATGTTGGTAGCGGGGTAGAAGTTGGAAATGGGTAATGATAAAATTTGTAATGATAAAAGTGAAAACACAAATTATAATAATGCGTCACCTCAATTTATTAAAACTTATTCTTATAAAGCAAGTTCATCACTAAAAGAATTAACGATATACGATTTTGAGAATATTCGAACTCCATCTACATCACGGAATAAATATCTGGTTGATTCACCAGTAATTTCACAGTCTTGCAACGTTTGCTTAAAACATTTCAAAAATTCTAATTTCCTCAAAAAAAAATATACAGCTTTGAAAAGACAAAATCGGTTATTGAAAATAAAAATTCTCGAACTCCGCCGTAATCGTACTATCTCGCAAAAAAAGAATACGATGCAAAAAATTTTACAAATATGCTTGTACGGGAACATAAAAATTTGGGATGTCGTGAAGAACAACGCCAAATTACTCAATGTCTGTACTTTACTTCGCCGGTATGTTACAGGTATATTCTATATATTATAACCTTAGATCATCTATATGAAACCATAGTTTTCTCATTCAGTACTATGTACTTTCGTACTAAGTACGGATATAATTCTAAAGTTGTTGCGTTGGTGTACTTTAGATGGAAATGAAAAATCTATGGTATGTAAATAAATGTTCTCTCTGCTCGTACGTAATAAATAAAAGCTTTGTCCAATTAGTGGTACTCGTATAAACAATTGTTTTCTTTTGTATATCTAGTTTATTTTTGCACATGTATTTTGGCTTGTTTTAAGCCTAGTTTCATCTAATTTTAAACACATACACCTTAATAAATTAAACATTAATATGTTTTGTTATGTCACTGTAATTACTCATAATGCAGGTACATGAGAAATTGTCTCGAATTCAACTTGCCATCGCATATCTCGATTTACAATTGGATGCCGGTAAAAAATTTACTAACAGGAGAAAATGAGTGTATGATAGAAAAGATGAAGAAAGTTGTAGTTAAACTGGCAGATCATGATCGGAATGCCATACTATTGTTCGATGAATTAAAAATTCTTCGAGATTTGGTATATGATGATTATACCTACTGACATGATCCAAGGTTATGAAGATTTGGGTCAACTTGTGCGAACACCAAAAGAATCTAATTATGTATTGGTATTTATGGTTCGAGGTATTTTTACGAAATACAAATATTTAGTATCATATTATTCAAGCGAAAAACCAGTATCGGGAAATAAACTTGAACCACTTATACTACAAAATATAAAAATGGCTGGTATGTGATCAGGAATCGGGAAATCGAAATCTGTATAAGCATTTTGGAGGAACAACAACAAACACTTATCATATTATCGATGGTAAGAAGTGTTTTATGATGTATGATCCACCCCATTTAATAAAATCTTTGCGGAGCAATTTAATTGATGCTGATCTAATTACACCAGACGGAAAAGCTAGTTGAGAAGTAGTAAACAAATTATTTAAAAGTGAGCAATCAAATTCCATAAAGTTTTGTCCAAAGCTAACATTAGCACACATTTTTCCAAATAATTTTGAAAAAATACGACTCGGCCGGCAGTCGAAATGTTTAGTAAAACAGTTGTAGCCGCCTTACGAAGTGCAAATAATATGGATGTTTTCCCAAAATCAATGAAACCATCAGTTTTGTCCACTGCGGTTATATTTGAAAAATTGGATGAATTTGTTGATATCGTTATGTGCAGCTCACTTTATTCAAAAAATGTTAATAAGCAGCCGATTAAGCGCAATAATAATACCATATCAAAACTAAAAGAATATGCGAAGTGGTTCGAAGGTTGTAAATTTGCCAAAAACATCCAACTTATTGCATTAATGGTATACTTATAACCATTAATGCTATTGTAGAGCTTTCTTCAGATTTGTTGGATGAATATTTATGTATAGATTTTGGTTTTTGTGGACGATACAAACAAGATTCATTAGAAAATGCCTTCTCCATTGTACGAAACAAATGTGGCCATTGTAAAAATCGGTATTCGAATTCAGTCGTATTCTGGCACAGATGACGTCTTTAAAGCTTTTAAAAAATACAAATATGGGAAGCTATGAAGATGACACTGATGAATTACTAACTGCTATTTATAATTATAATGACCCGGTTAATGAAGAAGATGAACGTTTCTTTAATGGTATACGTTCGGAACAAGATATGGAACAAGAAAATTTGGATACCGTCCTGCAATATGCGTTAATTGAGAAATCTGAAATCGTCGATAGCGCGAAATTGAAACTGCAGACCCTACTAATACTAATAGTGAAATTGATGACATTGTAAATGATACTATAATAGTACATTCGACTGAACAATTTTGTGTAAATTATGAAAGTGACGAAGACAATCGTAGTGCAAAGATGACGCCGCATTGAGATATTACATCGGGTACGTTATTCCAACTGCGTTAAGTCAACTGCGACCTGTGCACACTTGACTTGTTAAAGTCTGATGATAACTTTGTCAATAATAGTGAATATTTTATGTTTTATAAAAAATTTTCATTAAATAAAATTTTTGGGAACCTTCATCCACCGATAGATGCTTTCTTTCGTGTATCGAAGCTTTGTGTAAAAGTATTTTCAACGACTTTTAAAAATTCACCGCAAATGCCTAACATTCGAAATACAATAATCAACAGATGCATCGAACGACTGAAAGATCGGAACAGCAACACCATACGATTTTTGAATACACAACATCCGTGCTATGATCATCATAAAAAATATTACAATTTATGATATTAGTTCTATTAAGAAAGCATTGCAAATGGGCAGTGAAAAGGAATATTGTACCTTCAAAATTAATGATTTTGAAATCATAAATTAATCGATATTAAAAATATTAAATAAATAATTAAACCACAAACTTTGTTTTTATTTTGTAGGCCCTCTCATACATCGCTCTCATACTGGTTCATATTGTTAAAATATGAGTAAAACACGCAAAAATACAAAGTAGAGAGATTTATATTTTTCTAGTAAAAAGCAAATATAAAAAAAATCAATAACCAAAAATCTAAAAACATACATACATACAAATAAATAAAATACTCAGATACATGCAATTTTAGAAGAGAGATATAAAACATAAACAGAGATTAAATATTTTTTTACTCTCACAATAAAATGTTCGATGAGAATTAAATATGAAAGAGAGCATGGTTGGGCGCTAATAGAACATGTGCTTTTGTTTTATGGTTTTTTCGTGGATTTACATCTCATTGTTTTATATATCTCTACTCGCACTTAGGGCAGATTTCAGCCCGACCAAGGAGCGCAAGACGTGCATTAACTTCAACTTCAATTACAGCACATTTCCCAAGTATGGCTAACAGTCGCAGGAGGTGCCGCATGTGTTATAAAATTGGTAAAAGGGCTGCGAGTAAATACGTGTGTGGCATATGCAAAGATCATCATGGCGAGATGATCGGTCTATGCCCATATCCATGTTTTCGACTTTGGCATACCCAATAAAAATTTTGAACTTTTTAGTTTTTTTTTTATTAAATTGAAATTGAATTACGCTAATGTATAATTTATATCTAAATAATAATTAATTCTTTAGAAATATAAACCTAATATACTGAACTTTGCATTTTCGTTGTACACCTTAAAATAATTTATGTTCCACCTAAACCTCATGTGACACATATGTGTCCTATTTTTTGTGAACATGAGAGACATATCTCACATAGGTTCGCTTCACACCAGCTTCCCACAAACTAATACGAGAGTTTTTTCCGAAAATCACAAAAACATTTGAGGGGCGAACGTGTTAGCTCTTATTAAAAAATATGAATTGTCACAAAATTTCCATACAGTTTTTAGTATTACGAGTAGTTGTTGTTCTTATATTGTTTCAAAGTTATTGATCGTATTATTGTTTCTTAAAAAAATTTAGAACCAAAACGACAAAAGAAAACAAAGAAACCACGAGTGACGTGTATAGTTCCAAATTGCAAGTTGAAATCAGCTAAATCAGATTTACGGTTTTTTAAAGTTCCAGAAAATTCTATCAGAGCACAAAGATGGTTCGATTCCATAGGACTGTCCTCGAGTGATATTGTCAACAAACATAATTATGTTTGTCAGAAACATTTTGTAAAAGAGCAAATAACTACTTCTAATTATTTGGTTAAAAATGCATTACCTATTTTACATATTGTGAGACGGACAAACTCCGAATAAAACACTGAAATACCAGGAATTAAAATACAAACTAACACACGCCAGACAACCAGTTCATTAATTTTTCGCTACCCATACCAAAACTAGTGATGAGGACATTCAATTCTAATTATTAATTAATTCAAAAATATTCAATCACCAATCGTTGAACTGATACGTTGTAAATTAATTGCAATTAATTTGTATTGTGTTAAAAATAATAATAAAATAAAGTTATAGTAAACAGTGAATGAAATTGTTTTAGTGCCTTTTATACAGTGAAAATAAATTGGAATTACATCAAATTTCTCGAAAAAACAGTGGATAAACCTATCAAACTAAGATAATAAAACTCGCTTTAGAACAATTCCAAATTAGTATAAGACTTTGAAAAACTATGAATTGGCGTATAAAATTCAATATCACAAGTCACAGACTGGTTTACCGTTAATTGTGTTGAATTGTAATATATCACAATGTAGAAATAGCGGTACTTCGAAACAAAGCAACAACGCAAAATCGCTTAGCTTCGGAGAATTGCCCAATACATGGCGTAATATGGAGGTCCTATTTTCGATCACTTCGCAGTATTTCTGGTCGTATTTCGCGAATGTTGGCTTCCAAGTGTTCAATAGTATCTGGCTTACAGCGTAGACAAGTGACTTCACATACCCCAAACAAAATAGTCCAGTGGTGTTAAGTTACGCGAACGCGGTGGTCAGTTGATATGGTCCATTTTTCAATATTATTCGTTCATCAAATGTTTCTTTCAGTAAATTGATTGTATCGCGCGCTGTATGACATGTGGCCCCGACTTGTTAGAACTACATGTCTCTGATGTCAATACGATTCAATTGACACACAATGTACAGTCCACGGAGACCCGTATGTCTTTATACGTAACGTTTTCACCAGCATCATTTTTGAACACATATGGTCCGATGATTCCTTCGGCCCATAAAGCACACCAAATGGTAACTTTTGTGGATGAAATGGTTTTTGAACAATGGCTCGTGGATTACCTTCACTCCAAATGCGACAATTTTGTTTGTTGACATAGCCATTTAACCAAAAATGAGCATCATCACTGAAGAAAATTTTGTATGGAAAGTTTGCATCCATGTCAATATTGGCTTTGGCCCATTCACCCAATTGACGGCGCGATCGATGGTCGTATGGTTTTAATTCTTGCACAAGTTAGATCTTGTATGCATGTGAACCAAGTTACTTACACAAAATCCTTTATAAAGATGTTGGATCAAGTCCCAATTGTTATGCACGATGACGAATCGTTTCATTTGGATTCTCTTCAATACTACGCACTATAGCTGCCACTGCCCGCTCGATGCGCGCCAAATGGGGTCTCATGGGACGCATATTATCATTTAGAATAAACGTGGTGCGAAAGCGACCCATAGTTCATTGAATTAACTGCTCTGATGACCGATTATGTCGACCATAAAATGGACGTAGCGTGTGATGAGTTTCACGAACTGAACCATTATTTTCAAAGTAAATTTGCACAATTTGCATACGTTGCTCTGGCGTGAGTATTCATTATGAAATGGCAAACCAAACTAACCAAAAATCAACTGTCAGCAAAAAAGTGTTGCCAACTTAATAATGTTCTTTGTCGTTTTTTGTAACTGCTATGCTTTTGAACGCCATTACAAAAATTGAAAAGCTCTATTGGGAGCTGCCACTTCCGATACACAGATTTCAAAATTTCTCAAGGATCTTCCAATTAATGGAAAAAGTTTAGTATGAAGTTTCATTCCGAATAGTCTTCAATCCACCAGGAGTGTAGAAATACCGAATTTTGAGGTTATATAAATATTGGTACCTATATAAATATTGAACCGACCAAAAACGCAGTGTGCAGAGTAAAATTGTCCAGGCTGAATAAAAAAACAAAGATGGAGTTTTGCCAGCGAAATGTTCCCTCAGGTTGCATTATAAAACAGATCCATTATATGCAAGTTTTTTGATTTTATATTCATTAGCTTAAGGTTGGAATAATACTTTGAAATTTCAATTATAAAATTAATTTTCTTTAATATTTTTGTTTTATATGAAAATGCAATATTTTCAAAATGATGTTTATAACAACAAAGATAAAAATGTCAAAAAATGTTAATGTCACCATTTTCGCGCATACCCATCAAATTGAATCTAAATCGCTAATAATACTCCACTCTAGAATCATGGTACTTTTAATGAATTAATTTAAATTTAATTAGAGGTGTTTTTGACCAAACACGATATAAAAAACCGAACCAAATCGGAATCTATTAATAAATTTTTCAAAAAAAAGTTCAAAATCCCGAAATCGAAAGCCTCACTATCAAAATCCCCACACCAAAAGATCGATTTTCAAAATCCCGGCCTCATAAAAAAAATTAAAAAATCGGGCTTTTGAAAATCTTTTTCTCGTGAGTGCACTACTTAAAATATGAAAACAGATATGCTGATAAAGATAATTATTTAGAAAATATTGCTCATGTTATAACGTTACATTAATAGCGCTAAATTTTATTTATTTATTTATTTTATCATTAAATATTTAAGAACCTAAACGATCAAAAATTTATTTTATTAAAAGAACATATTTATACAAATTCAATTTTCTAAATTAAAATTTACACCTATTGGTTATGGAAAAGTTCAATTGAGCTGGTCCAGTGTCAAAAATTCTAGAAAAATTCACATTAAAATACAAATTATATCTGATATCACAAACAAAGTGTCATGATCTTGACAAAGATCGGCCAAAACAACCGAGTTCTTAATGAAAATGAAGAAAATTTAATATTCAATGTCTTAAAAAAAGGGATTTTTTAAGGTTTCCGCAAAAGCGGTGTTTTGAAAGTCGGGATTTCGAAAATCGGGATTTCGAAAATCGGGATTTCGAAAGTCGGGATTGTGAAAGTCGAGATTTTAGACGTCGGGATTTTGATAATTCGGTCTTTTATAGGTGAAATTTCTATACTTAAAGGTATTTTTAATTTTATCTCATGTTCCCGAGCCCATTGAATGGGCTTATATCTTATCGTTTCGATACTGAGTTAAGATGAAATGTACTTACAAATTTCGAGTGCTACTTAAAGATTGATGCTAATTGCTAATTGATATAAAATATGAAAATAAAAATAACAATTATTTATTACTTTAATTAATTATAGATTATCAAGGCGGAGCATTAAATGATTCACCCGATATTATACCAAATGATGAAACGGGGAAAAATGAAGAATTAGACGCTAAGCATGTATCACCTCGTAAGTAAATATTTTTGTTATCAAATGTAAACCTTGCCGAATTATGCTAATATAATCAATTTCAGATTTATTGGATTCTAACTCTATACCACCGCCGAAGAGGCCACCGTCAGTGACAGATCAATTATCACCCCTTCTTAAAAAACATAAATTAAGTTCAGCTGAGCTCGAAGGATGCTCGATAGAAACCTCAGTTCAATCTTCCTCAACCGCCTCGAAAACAGTTTATAGTACAGGCACACAAACCGATGCCAAAAACATCGATAATTCATATGTAATAGGTAAGTTACTTAATTTAATTTCTAAATTTTAGCGACATACTAAATTAGGCAGAATTATTTTACAAGTAAAACAAAACCAAAATTTATTTATATTTATTAATTAGGAATAGGCTTATATGTTTATTTGTGGCATATCAATAAGCATTTTGTAATTTGTAATGAAATACCCATGAAATCCGATTCCTCGGGCATATTCGTCGGAACATTATTATTAGAATTATGAATAACACTTTACCCCAGATAAGAATTCACAGATCGTTCATTAACAACATTTTTTAGCCAAATTTCGAGGCAACTCTTAATTACTGATACACATTCTCTCTTCCTCTCTCTATTACACACTCATTCAGTCGGGAGAAGCCGATTAAATTGTTACTTAATTACTTAAGTGTTAAATTGTTATCTAATTATTTAATGGAATATCCATTAAAAACACTAAACTTTAAATTTGCTTTTTTGCGTTACTACAACTACAAGTGGTTAACATGCAAATAATAGGCTTCTTCTATAAAGCGAGAGAGAGAGAGAGAAAGCGAATAACGAAAATTCTTTCGTGTGACACTTATGGCGCCCGCATTTCAAAAATATACAGTTTTAGATGTCTTCTTAACCGAACAAAGTTAAATTTTTTCCACCTTTCGGTATTTTTCGTTTGCAGTCGTGTAATTTTTGTTTACAAATTCGAGTACAAAGAATTTTGGTTGTTTTTTGTTTTCTATTTAAAAAATATATATATAAATGGGTTGGCCTACAAAAAAATTACCGGATGAGATAACTAAAATTTAACTTTATTAGGCTGAGTTTGCTAAAGATGTGAAAACTCTATACTTTTTTGATGCAGGCGCTATTGAATTAAAGTAATTAAATTGTTACGATCGCACATTGAGTAAATATGACTCGTCAAAATTGGTCACTCGGGCAAATATTTATTAATAACATTAGTGACAGTTATGTTTAGATTTAGTGGTCGAAAATTTTTTGATACAACATTCATTCCGTCTTTATATAAGTAGTAGAACGATGGACGCAATAGTTATATAGGAAATTCGGTACGCGATGCGTTAAAAGCAAAAGTGAATAGTGAAAAAAATCTTAGTTGTCATTAAAGTGAAATTAATTATGATTTAAAGTAAGTGTGCATTGTTTTAAGTGAATTAATAAATAATTATGAAAATTATTCGTGTCGTGTTTTATGAATTATTCTGAAAGTGGTGTAAAGTAACACAATCCAGTGATATGAACCGCGGCAAATTCGTAACAATTGAAATTATTTTATTGAATTATTTGTCTGTGTATTTGCGAATAATCTGTCATAAATGCTCTCTTCTCTTTATTTAAATTTATTATAAGTATTATTTTATATTCGTTTGTTATACTTTTTCGATTTTCATTCAGCTTTCTTACAGAACTTTCTAATGAAAGAGTTTTCCCACTTGAGAACGAGGCTGGATCAAATAGAAAACAGCATCGGTTCACAGAAAAGTTTAGATTTAGGGATTCCCCTACCCATAAATTCAGTTGGGACTATCGAGGACCTGGAAAAGAAGTTGAGCGACGAAAGTTTTAGAAACACCTTTGTGAGATACAATTATATTTATTAATGATAAAAGTAATTATTGTTATTTTGAATTTTAGACTGAGTACGTTAGAAAAATACATGGAAAGGAAACCACTTATGACCGATTAATTAGGCATTTATTTTCGGATGATATATTATTTCAGTATAATTGGCAAGGAGAAAAGGGGAAAAGGGGATTAAAGATATTATCCCTCTTTTCTAAAATTTTATATGGTAAGTCGATACGAAACTTCAAGGCTGTCTCATGAAATTTGACGGTAGTTTGTTTATTGTCTTGTCGACAAATTTCATTAGACCGCGTTCAAGGTACATGAACAAATATGGTTCAGTATCATTTAAACATCAATTCGTTAGAACTAAAACTCTTATTCATTTTGAGTTATCATCGTTCGTTTTTATCGTTGCAGAGGCAATTGGGGAGGAATCCTTAGCATCTTACGAAACTAAAATTAAATCTGTTGTAAGGCGAGCCCACCAAAGGAAATTGAAAAGAACTAGCCGTGAAAATAATTTATACGAATAAATATTTCTTGACTTTTTTTTTAGATAATTAGGAAATACGAAAGTAGAATTTAGAAAAAAATAAATATTTATAAGAATTTTGAAATATTATTTATGTTATAATTTTTTTATTTTTTATTGAAAATTAATAAATTTGATTACAAAAGATAGTTATAGCTCTGTAACGCTCACTATTTACAGTCAATTCATTGCCATCTTCGTCTTGGAAGAAGTTCGTAGATTTTGTCTGCTGATATTCCGCACCAAACTGTGACTAAGTGGATGCAACGGACGCTGTTGAATAACTCTTGGGTTTTCAGTGCCCCAGATTCTAAAATTTTGCTTATTAACATAACCACTTAAATGGAAATGCGCTTCACCGGTCATTATACTTTTTTTCATAAAATCAGGATCATCCGTTAATAATTCGGTAAATTTTTCACAAATTCTTGAGCGGGTTGCATAGTCTTCCAAATTTCATGTACCATTTGTATCTTGTACGGAAATAACAATAATTTTTTTTTTCATTATTCTACGCAGTGAAATTCTGATCATTTGAAGCTGAGTGGCACGTTTACGAGTCGATGTTTCACGGTTCTCATTTACGCTCTCCCGAACTCGTTCGATATTATCTTGGCTTCGTGCTTCAAGCGGTCTTCCACTCTGAGATAACTCACTAACAGATCTCGATGACTGAAAACGAGCGACTAGAATGCGTACTTGATTTCGTGATGGTGCGAAAAATTTCGAATTTCGAAATTTTATTTGGGTTTCAATTATTGAATTTTGACTAGCAAAATAGAACTCAACAATTTTTGCCCGTTCCTCAATCGTATACATGGGTACTGAATCTCCCAAACATTGTTTCTAATACTGAAAAATAAAAAGAAAAAAATATAAAATAAATTTTTTTTATAAAAAATACAATGTTCAGTGACTTATGGTCCACTATGTATATGATTTTTTTAACTATCTCTGAAATAAAATCCACTTTGTTTTTAAAAATAAAAAGCATATAATTTTATTCAAATTTTTTTTATTTGTTAAACATATAGGTTTTAATTTCCTGACTTAAAAATGAGAGCTTATGAATACTTCTCAAATATGTACAGGGATGTAAACATGCAAAAGGAGGGCCTGTTTTTTAATTCAACCTGAGCAACCAGTACGCTGTTAAAAAATATTCTGTGTTTTTTATTCACCCTGAGTAATTTCACTCTGTGCACTGTGTTTTTATTTGTGAACTGTGTTTACACCGTGTACACTCGGTTCTTCAAATTTTACCCTAAACATAATACCAGTATACGAAGAGTATGCAAAGTAAAAAAAACAAATTATTACTCTATGCACACTGGATCATTTGGCACTGCACAACCTGTGCTCGGTGTACAATACCCAGGGTAAGCCCGCTTGCTCGGGTTAAATTAAAAAATATATTCATAATTAATAAATTACCACTACAAATATACAGGTAGTATTACGGGTCGGCGATTGATCGTCGTAGAGGAAGGACGTGTTTTTGTCTCTCCTTTAAATAAATAAATAATTTATTTTAAATGTATTTTAATTAACTAATAAAAAGTATAATATTGATATAGTTGATAATTTTAATAAATAATAATTTCAATAATAATTTGCGTGAATTTAATAAGTGAAGTGAATAGTTGTACGTATTGTATATTTATTTTAATCTGTGTACGGTGCGCTTGTGATGGTATAGAATATGTACATAACAATTTTCGTTTATATGTATTTTGATACCGTTGCTTGAACGCAACGTACGCAGTGTATGTAAATCTTCAATATGTATGACTTTTTTGATTCCAATGGATGCCTAAGATAAGTGTTTTTCATTATTTTAATTCATATTTTTCTGAAATAAATTTTAATTATATAAAATATGTATTTAACTGTTTCTATTTGCGTAAACGTGTTAAGAGAGGAGCGTAAAATAAAATACCATTTCATTTATATGTTTTGGTTTAGTATATTAAATATATACATACATTTCTATTTTTTGTTTTTGCGCTTGTTGCGTGAGTGAGAACTGAGAATAGATTATTATGATCATGCTTAGTGTTTTATAATTTATCCCTTCCAAGTTTCAACTAAAAAAGAATAAACAGGAAATAGACAAATAAAATACATAAAACAAAATTTTGAGGGGATAAATATATGACGAAATTGGATAGAAACTAAACAAGCATGATCGTGGTTATTCTGTACTTTTCGTTTCTCCTTGACAGATGAATTCATTCATTCATATACACCCATCCTCCGATTTACACGGTAGATTGGTTCCGTGGAAAACGTATTATCGCATTCATATATACAGATCCTTGTAGAAGTATAAATTAATAATTTATTAATTTGAATTTTAGGTTTTAGTGTAAAATTAAATTAAATTTCTTAAATTTCTTATTATTCTTGTTTTGAACGTGAAAATAATAATTTAACGAATTTTGGAACTCTAGTTTAGGACATGTAGAGGTAGGCGGCTGTGATCGAATTGGAATTGTTGGCTTAACTTTATAACTTTGCTATTTCTGCGAATATTTGAATATTTGGAATTACATGGAAGCTACGGAGTACATTTGAAATGCAGTCAAATTTGCTATATGTAACTCGGGATCATGCACTTTTTAATTAAATTTTTTTCTAGATTATTTGGAAGACTGTAAATTGGTAAAGGTTTTGGTTAACTTGTTCTAGGTTGGACAAATAATTATCGACGTATGTGTGTATGTATATGTGTGTGTGTATGTGTGTGTGTATGTATATATATATGTATGCATGTAATTTTTTTTTTTTTCTGATTTATTTATTTTATAATTAAAGCATTGAACCATATAATTGGGTTATTTGATTATCATGGATCCTATAGATGTGCTAGCTACTTATTATTAATTCTGTTATCTTACAGGTTCCTGATTACTTTAATAGTTTTATTTAATTTTGGTTGAATTTGTTTAGGTATTGGGGATTCTAAAGCTGTGAAAAACATTCATTATTAATACATTACCTTACAGATTCCAGATTAGCTGTTTTTGGAACCAGTTTTCGTTTGGTCATTTTCTATTTTTATAAATAAACATATTTGTATTAGATTAGGGATGACAAGGACAAGTGACTTTCATAAATAGTTTTTTATAAATAAATCCATCAAATCAACAGACTTAGAAGTTAGGAAGGGCGTGCGTGCCTTTCCTGGATTCGATTTATTTTATTTGTTTTATGAGAACCAAATTAATTTAGTTAATACTAATCGTTACTTTACATTTATTTTATTCAAGTATAATTTTATTATATTGTATATATATTGTCCTAAATATACTAATGAATTTTAGAATTATTTTGAATATAGTTCAAATAACATTGGTTTCAGGAAATTCGACTGTAAGTTGCGGAGTTGCAGAATGATTAAATTAATAAATGTTTCAATTATTTAGGAAGCCGGAAAATATGAATTTAGAATTAAATTTCAGGAAATTTACAGATGCTTGTGAATTAATGCTTCATTGTAATTGCTGATTGTGTAGTTTAGAATTGTGTTGTCATTTTATTACTAACGACTTTACATAGGTGTCTGTAACGGGTCGAGTCAACCAATTTTGGTTAGGAAGCCGAAAAGTATTAATAGAATTAAATTTCAGGAAAATTCCAGATGCATGTGAAATAATAATATTTTTTCTTAGGTTGCCGTTTTAAAGAAGCAATTGTTGAAGACCAATACCATCGTTATCCATTAACCTATTAAGCCTTTATCCTTCATCTAGTAGATTAGAATTGTGTTGTCTTTGTGTTACTAACTATCGGCTATACCTAGGTGTCTGTAACCGGGCCGATTCTGTCCCACTTAACTAACCTATCCAATCCTTCGGTTTTGTTATGTGTAAAAAAGGGTGTACGGTGGACCCGGCGTCATCCGGGAACTCAAGCCTAAGAACTTGGTCGTACATTCAAAATCAATCAATCAATCAATCAATCAATCAACTACAAATATACAGGTAGTATTACGTAGTTTTATTTAAAATAAAATTAATTTGTTTTTTAATTTTTGAAACACAATTTTTGACATTTCGTAAAATGCCTACATACTAGATTGCTTATGTTCCAATCAATCATTTTATCCTGTAAGCCTTGTTTACATAAGCCATTCCATTTGTGCCCAAGAATTTTTTTTCTGAATTATTACAATTTTTTGATAATTTACTGTTGATTTTGGTTCAAATGAACATTAGAAAAAAAAGGAGTGTAACTTTTCTAGAATCAGAGCTTTGGAGTGTTGCGAAGACGCATCATTAGGCACATACAAGCAGAAAAAGAAATTTTTATTTTTTTAGTAGTCTATTTCATTTATTGTATTATTTCAGTTAAATCAGCAATAATTCAAAATATTAAAGTTTTAATAGAAAATAAATTATTTTCAGTAACAAAAAAGTAGATTATTTATCGCAGTTTCCGTACGTTCACATAGAATCCTTCCAGAACAAGCTACATTTATAAGTCTTGTAAATTGAATGATCATTATCATCGTCAAATCTACAGCACATTTTATGTGTAACGCAATATCACAAGTACCGCATTTATAAATTGTCTGTGAGTGACAATATTTGCATCGAAATCTTGATTGACCCACACAAATATGGGTTTCCTTGGGTAATACGCTAATATTTTTTCGAGTTTGATTACTTATAGCAGGCCGTGTTCCATATCGCATAAGTAAGGCTCTAGCTAGTATCCGTCGAAATTCCAACTGATCCAGATTTAAATCGTATTGTTTTGCCAGTGACCACGCATTAACTACAGCCAAATCCAGCATCCACAGTATGATAGGCATAACAAATTGTTTGCCTCAAATGTTCATCCTATAATTGGTTATGTGACGGTCCAGCAAATCAACGCCACCCATATTACGATTATACATTTTCACGATAAATGGTTGTGATATACCAATTTTCTTGCGCTTTGAATGTACGTATCTTCGAGCACTGCCTACCGGATGTTCTCCGAAAAAATTGGACAGTAATGACACAGTTTGATTGTCTTCTGGTTAACCTCTTGGCTTTTTATTAAAAATCTTCTTATCCTTCATTTCAATATTCTTAATCCGATTTTCTCGCACTGTGCCCGTTCCAATGACGTCCATCCGAATTAGTGCGCTTATGAGATTTGGACCCGTGAAAAAATTATCAAAATAAAATGAAAATGGTGTCTCTGGAAAATGTTGTTTAATTTTTTCAGCAAAATTTAGCACAACATATTCTCCCAATCCTAATGTGTCATTACGCTGCTGGCTTCACCCTTGATACAAGTCAAATTGAATGCTATACCCCAAACGGCTAGCCGCCACCCAAGCCTTATATCCGAAACGAACAGGTTTATTTCGGATAAACTGTTTGCAAGGATGGCGGCCATAATATGGAATCATTGATTCATCAACTGATATGTCCATTTCCATCGGTGTGTATTTAATAAAAACATTATTTAAATGATCAACTAAAGGTCACATTTTAAAAAATCGATCATTCGAGCCGTTATCATCAAATATCATCAAACGTTTTTCGTCGCATATATTTCGATATAAATCCATTACAGACATCTTCTTCATTTGCCCGCAGTACAACCGACGACGCGGTAAAACATTATAGCCAGATATAATCATCACACCCAAAAATGCATAGACGTCATCGGTATTAATATTTATTGGTTTATTTTTTTGCGTTATTGTATAATATGTAGTGTGATTAACTATCGTTTGTATAAAATCTTTTGGAAACAGTAGTTCAAAATAATCAATAGAACTTGATGCTGCGCTCAAGGTTGTTGGGCAAATTATTATGTCTTTCCATACATCTATGTTTATACAAATTAGCGGTCAATGTTAAGTCATCCTCATTCCCCGGAATCCACTTCTGTTGTATTTTCGAGTGCGATATTTGAGGTACATCATGTGGTCTCGAACTAATCTGTAATACTGGTAGGGCAGGTTCATTTTCTTCAGTTGGCTTTATTTCACTTTGAATATCTAAATCGCCAAATCTGATTTCCACAATTATTCTAATTGTTTTTTTGAAAAATGGTTTGGATTGATATCTTCTTCATCGCTCGAATCTTCATCCGTTTCAACACCAACCTCCGGTGGATTCAAATATACATCGCTTGGTATTTGCACATCTTTCGGCATGTTTTCAAAATCCTCTAGCATTTCAGCAACGGTAAGTGGTTTTTTCCTATTAAATAATTTTAATATTACTAAATGCCCAATGATGCGTTTGCGCAACACCTTTCAAAAACGATTCGAAAACCTTACTTAAAAATTTATTTTTTGCAATTTCTAATATCCATAAAAATATTTACGAATGAAAATGAAAAACAAAAAAGTAAATAATGTTATTTATTCTGCACTTACCAATATCACAATGCGTCAGGATCCATTGTATCACTTATATAAATTTTAATTTAATTTAGTATATGCCTTTATAGGTCCACGAACTACACGAAACTAAACGAAATGATGTTTATTTTTTTTCCCTTTATATACCTATTCGAATAACTGTAAAAAATATACGGTAAAAATTATGTGTATTTTTATAAATCGGGGAAGAACTATGAATACGTTTAGTGTTGCGAAAATGATACATTGGATCTAAATGGGTTAATCAGCCAGTCTTTAAGAGTCTGTAATGCAACCTTACAGAACGAAATTCGTTTGTTAGAGAAATTTTGACAGATCACCCAGCGATCCGTATTGCAATTTCATAAATTGGTTTGCGCATATAAGATTTAATAATAAAATGCATATAAATTCTGCATTACAAATGTACATAAAATATTAAATAAATAATCCTTCAGTTTATGCGATAGTTTTCGCTTTTGTTAAAGAATGTTAAGTGACAGTTCAAATTTAACGAAACTGAACGAAAAGTTCTTAAAGTTTCGCTGGTCAATAATGTCAAACAATACCATGTTTCCATGAACTAGTGGCTCTATTCTGGGTTTCCCAGGGAATTGGGAATTAGTGACGTTTTTAGCAGTTGGGGATTTTTATTCCCCAAAGTGTATTTTGGCGTTTGGGAATTTCTTTTATTGGGAAAAAATAATTCTATTTTATAGCAGTTTTGACGTTAATTTTTCCCGATTATTTTTTTGGGGAATTGTGATTCGTATATTTTTGAATATTTAAACATCATTTTTTCTAATAAAAATATATTGAAAAATAAATTAAACTTGTAATAAGGTCGCAATACGTGTTTTAGTTTATAAATATTTACATAAAAAAATTTTCTTCAAAAAATTATTCTTTGTCTGCCAGAATTTACATTTGGGAACGGGAAATAAATATTTGGGAATTAGGGAAATTCCCCGGGAAAACCAGAATAGGACTACAGGTTGGAGTTAGGTTGGGTTGCAGTTAGGTTTTCGTTAATTCCAAATAGCGTTGATCGTTTCCATGGAATAGAGTTTGATTGAGTTGGAATTTTGACAATCTCTTGATAAATTTAATTTTATTTGTTCTTAATCCTATATGTATACTTTACTCGTATGCCCTGAAAATTATATTAAATACTTCTTTGTTTTAAATATATATATTTGTGGTTCAAAATTTATAATATACATTTCTTTGACATTAAGAGTGACAATTTTTAATTGCCGCCATTTTGAATTTCAACTCAATTCCATTAGTTGCGCCGAGTTTAAAATAATTTAACGAAAACGAAAAGCCTTACTCAGTTTCCATAAACGCTAACTCCAACTCTACCAATTTTCAGCTCTGCTTTGTTACTTAAATTAAAGTCTCGCTGGTTAATGAATGCTCTAATATTCTTCACTAGAGAACAAATGAATTTTCAAATCGTGCCAGATTTGAAAATTCATTTGTACTAAAATTTTCATGTACCGTACTAAACGATTTACTGTAGATTTGCCCCACAGAACCATAATCTAGCCTCTCGGCGATGACAGCGCCGCTAAAACAAACCAATATATGTATTTCAATAAGAATGAACAGTATATAGGAACCAATCGCTTGGTTTATGAAATAAATAGTTTTAGAGATCATTTTAAGAAACTGTAAATATAAATATCAAACAGGTTATCGAATCGTGTTGACTTTAATTAAATCAGTTAAAGCTTATTTTCTATATCCCTTTCGAGTTCGGACAAATAATAAATTTGACGTTAGCGAAAGTTCAACCCACACAATTGTGTGATGGATTAAATGGCGCTAATATTTCTTTATCGAAATGATTATTACGGACCGGTATACACATTTGTGTAGGTTCCGACTAGGTTCAGGAAAATGTTTTGCTTTTTAATTGTATTATCTTTTGTCACACTTGAATTTTGTTTTTAGGGATTACTAAACGAATAAACTTTGCAAAAATGTCAATTTTGGTTTTTGACTGTTTCAATCAAATTTCTAACCTCGAACAGTGGTGGATTTTACAATGAGTGCACCATACAAAAGTAAGAAGCCAATTAAATAAAATTATAATTATTTATTTATTTATTTTCCTTAAATTTTGATGATTAAACAATTAGTTATCTGTAAATAATACAAATTCATTAAACTGTGGTATAATTAATTAAGAAGTCAGGTTTGAAAATGAACTTACACAATTGTGTATACTGGACGTGGTCAGTGGCAAATTAGCGATGAAGAGTTAAAAAATCTATTAGTTGAATCTGGATCGGATTCAGCAGACGAATATTGAAGTAGAATCGGACGAATGCTCAGTCGAAAATGTCAGTGAAAATATCACTGGAGAAGAACAAGGAACCTAATATAGTCATACAATAAAAGATTGGCACCCCGGGGCATTTGAGGAAAAGCTATTGCCTGTTGATAAAGAATCATCTCATCCAAACATTGTTAAGTCGCCTTATAAATATTTTGAGCCTTATTTTCCTGAACAGTATTTTATCGATGCGGCAAATTATACAAATATTTACCACTTAACAACTCGCGGATCGGAGCTGCAAACGACTGCTCACGAAATAAAAAAAAATTGTATTGCGTTTTCCTTCTTTTGGAGTGTATTTCAGATCCGAGGTTGGACATGTATTGAAAAATTGGCTTTCGCATCGACTCAGTGGCAAATTCTATTTCCAATCATCCTTACATTACATAAATATAAATGTAACATTGGCCGATCCCAAAAATAATTTTTGGAAAATACAACCTGTTATCAATACGGTACGAGACAGGTGTCGTGCATTACGAAGAACAGTTGATTATTACTCGGTAGACGAACAGATGATATCGTACACCGGTCGATGCCCATCACGTCACATTTAATTTATAAAATTAGTCTCCGTATTTTATTTTAATAAATTGTATTGTCTACGTTCAAGGCGCACAATTGTGTGGGTCCCATTTTTCATAATTAGAATTAATTTTTTTTACAACTTGATTTATTTTCCGGATATTACGTTAATTCTGAATCACATCTCAAAACTTTATCTAAATTAGTGAACATTTAATTTCCTTGATTTTTCCGATGTCTTAAAACTATCCTACACGATTGTGCCACTTGAACTATAATTAGGGTGACATTTTTTGGGAAAATAAATTTGTAGTAGTATGCACAAACGTGCAGGTTGGACTTATATTAGCGCATAACTCAACTGCTGACATTTGTTTTGTCGTAATCGTATTTTACCTACACAATTGTGTGGCCAGGACTCGAAAGGGATATATTAAAACACTTTAATAAATAAACAAACAACAAGTATAAATATTGTTTTATTTTAAATTAAAATTAAATATAAAAAAATTTGGTTTCTTTCTTTTTAACTAAAAAAATGTTGCTTTTGCATTAGTGACCAATTTACGCTTAATTGACGTTTAGCCCACGTGACCAATTTACTCTGAATTGGCGTTCAGCTAGGCCTCCTCAATCTTTTCTGTTAAGGTTGCACGTGGAGGGTCGTACCACCATGCCTAGTGAGTTCGTTTATCCAGCGGTAGAATATTGAAATGTACGTCCATTTGATGTGGGGAGATTATGGATGTCACTAATGACAATACAATGCAACCCTAGACGTTATAGTAGCCAATTCCAGCGATTTGATTGCATCGTGAACTCTCCAGGGTTATTCGATGAAAGATCATATATTCTGATACTAGTCAGATCTTGTAGTCGTCATCTATATCTAGGCCGGTTGCGGTTATGTCACCGACGCTATACTGTGAGAGTAGAAATATCCTGGTGCCCTTTCGGTCTAAGGCCACATATCCGGTTATTGTTTACCCACGGTTTTTGATTTAGAACTAATAAGTCGTTTCCAGGATTTGCCAGTCTGAGAAGAGGAGCTGCCGAAGAAGCGTTTAATCCCCAACTCCCCGTACTGCTTGCTATTGCAGGTTAATTGGTGGAATGTTCTATGAATTCCACAAGTATCCGCGGGAGAAACATGGGAAAGAAGGCTGTCCATCTCTTCTGTCTTAGGGTATCACTTTACTGGATCGATTATCCTCATTTATCATCCCCTGAACGGAATAGGTTCCCTACTTCTCCAGATAATGTTACGGTATCGTTGTCGGCTTCAGTTTTCCGATCTCCCTACGTTGTACCTGATAATTCCGTTTGAGTTTACAAGAACGGTTAGGGAGGGATTCCTTATTTATAATTATAGTGGAATATTTAGTGCCCCTCTTGTTTGATTATGTTCCACTTTTTAGTCGGAAGATGATGAATGCTGGCTTGAATAATCCTTATGACTTAATTCTGATTTGGCTCGGTTGGAATCGTTACGCCTGGTCTGGCTGGGGTTTCCACCTTGCTAACATCCCCGTGCTTCGCGCCTTGCACAACTCAATAACAGTTTCTGTTTTCTTGTAGACACTCTGCTTTACACAGCCTTGATTCCAACCATAATCCCTGTATATGGTAGGGAGCGCCAGATTTTCTCTCGGTACTATCATAGAAATGGAGTTTGTTTTATACACCAAGCTCGTAGTGATGCTCTCTTGATTATTTACATCGATAATAACTAGTATCAAAGTATGTTCTCTCATTATGTCACTGAACAACTTTAGCCGATTGTGCTCCTTAATCGAAGATCTATCTTCTCAACGTAGAGTCCCTATCCTGGTTCTTCTCTCTGTCCCCAGGTTTCGCTGCCCATTCCTTTGCTTTGGCTCCTGCGTTAGTTGTCCCTTCTGGGTAGCACCCAACCTGTCTAGGATTCTAAACGCCGATTTCTGCGTATTTTTCGATAGAGGGGCTACTCACAATTCCGAACCGCCGCCGCGATTGTTATTATTAATTCCACCAGCCCTCAGCGTAGGTAGGTACCTTGAGATCATGCAACTTCCTTGAATTTAGATGAGCCTCCGTTTTACGGCCTGCATTATTCATTACTAATTACTTCGGCCTTTGGTGAGTGCAGGTGGTTTCGGTTTCCGATCACGACTGGGCAATGTTCAAATGTGCCCGCGGCTTGACAAATCGGTGGATTGAGCCGCTTTACTCTTTGGTGTAGGTCTTGATTAGCCTCAAATTCAGGAAAAACGGCCACCTTGGCGCTACGTATGGTGGTCAGCCATTGGCTGGAGACTAAGGACATAACCTGACTGAAACACTTTCAAACATCCTTCCTGATCATTATTGTTTTCGCCGTTATTCTCAGTGTATCAACGAATCAGTTAGTGGTCGGACCAACAACGTACATCACCCGTCCAATTCGCTTGATGAGTGTACCTTAAGCCCAAGACATCTTGATATGCTCCTACCATAAACTTTATTCCCAACCTGAAATTGTCATGCTCGTGCTCCATGATGTTTGTTGAATACTGGTGTTCTTGCTGTGTATCTCGTTCTGTGCTGCGTTCTGGGACTGGCTTTAACAAGCTAATTGGGTTCGAATTTCTCGTCCTAAAAATAGCTGTGCAGGTGGCCTAGACTGTTGAGCTCAGTGCTGAACGATAGATACGGAGGAATTTAGTTACGTTTTCCTAGTTTGATCCTTCTACTCTTTGATTTAATGATTGTCCTTTTTAATCTATCTACGAATCGATCTCTTCGGCTGTTCGACATTGGATGATATGACGGAGTTTTGATATGATTTATTCCTCGTGACTCACAAAATGATTTCAATTTCTCACTTACGAATTGGGCGCCGTTACATATATTTTCCACATTTCCTCGTCGATCCACGGCCACCACTATTCGTCTACCACACATGATTCATCCATGATTGTATGATAATGCATCCCGATGATTACAAAATTGCAGCGACACTTCATTGTCAGGTAATTTGTTCTTCGACTCTGGCCACCCTTGTTGGATGTATGTAACAACCATTTGAACAATTTTGTCGTGATTTGTTGCGCTCGAGATCATGTGTCGATCGATCGGCAAAGGCGTTGATGGTTTCTGCAAATCCATGAGCAATCTCCTCTTCCGGGGCTATGAGACGTGAGAGTATGCCAGCATTTCCAAATTCTCTCTGAGAAGTTATATTGAACTTGGAAATAGGGCCAGCTCACCGCTGTAGCCGATTGGCCGGGTACACTGGAATGCCGCTTTTGTTTCCGATGATACTTAACAGGGGTTACGGTCTGTTACCAGTGTAAATCTTCTACCATATACGGAGCGGTGAAATTTATCTAC
This sequence comes from Nephrotoma guestfalica, assembly GCA_963691935.1. Classification (NCBI taxonomy): domain Eukaryota; kingdom Metazoa; phylum Arthropoda; class Insecta; order Diptera; family Tipulidae; genus Nephrotoma; species Nephrotoma guestfalica. The sequence continues at coordinate 237,838,118 of OY829914.1, forward strand.
AGTGTAAATGGGACCTAACTCTTTCTCGACTTCGCTATATTTTTTCTCGGCTTTTGTGAGTGTCGGTGATATGTGTGCGATAGATGTTTCCGCTTCGTTGTCGTAAATATGGTTGATTGGCGGTCCAACTCTAGTATTACTAGAGTCACCGTAGATTTTTACTTATAGACCTGGGTCGTAATGGGTGAGAAGTAATTATGATGTGAGCATATTTTCCATTCCCACTTGACATCCGTTCTCAAGAGACGATCTAACGGAGAACGTAGGCTATGCATTTGTTTGATGAATTTTCCGTAGAAATTTATTGCTCCAAGAAATGAACGATGCTGATTTATGTTCTAAGGGACCGGCATCGAAGTTACTGCAGCAATTTTCGATGGGTCTGTTGTGATTCCTTTAGCATATTAATGATCATACTATTTGCCGGTATTTAACGTGGTGTGTGAAAATAATGTTTTACCCGGAACCCATATTCCTCTAAACGTTGAAACAGGGAGTGAGTGCACTAGAATGCCATCGAAGTAGGCCACTGTAGCTTCGAGACCCGCAATCATTGCATCTTCGTTCTTCTGGAAATTACCATTAGCTATAAATAAACCCTTATGCGTATTTATCAACAGTATTTGCTTCGATTCATCGTCGACTTCAATCTACAGAACTATTTTACTGAATGCGGTACTGCCTGTGAGTTGGGAAAACATTTCATCTGGAGTTGGTAGTGGATGAGTGTTTATTTCAATACTGGCGGTGAGACCCATATAATAGTCGGCGCATATTCGTCTGGTCTTTTAACTGTTTTTATGGGTGCTGCCCAATTTGAGAACTCAACTGGCGTTATTATGCTTAGTTCTTTTCTATACCTTCGAGTGCGGCGAATGAGACTGGCTTTTTGAACGGTAGATCGAACATATCTGGCTCTAGGTGTATATGAGCTTTAGTGACCTTACACAAGCCTGGAGTGTCGCCGAAATGCTCGAATTGTTGGTGCAGTCCTGCTATAAACTTATCACGACTACTAGCTTGGTCTCGTATAACGTTGCAAATTAAACTGATAGGATGATCCCAAATGCTTTAATCCAGTTGATACCTAAAATATTGGGGGTCACCAATTTCACAGTCAAGGCCAAGTAATTTAATTAGCTACTAGATGCACAATTGGAACCTAAATCAAAATCTCTAGTAAGGAGTGTTAATGGCCATTTTCAGGTACAATACTAATTTGATTTTATTAGAAAAAAATTAGTGAACACTTTTGGACCAGGGTTATTTGGGCTCATGGAATGAGTGATTTAATTAGCTATTAGGCGCGTTATAGAAACCTGGGTCACTAGTAATAAGTGTTAATGGTCATTTAAGCCTTTTTGCCCATTTTTGCCTTTTCCAAGGCAAATTTGAGGTTCAAAGAAAAAAAATTCGCGAACATTTTGTGACCTGGGTTAATTGATAGTATTTGGGTTCGTCGGATTAGTAATTTAATTAATTAACTGTTTGACGCTCTATCGATACATGAGTCACCATCTGTGGTAAAGAGCGTTAATGGCCATTTTCAGTTCCAAGGCAAATTTGAGTTTCCTAGAAAAATATTTGTGAATACTTTAGGACCCGGGTTTGGGGATGTTATTGAGGCTCGTCGGATGAGAAATTTAATTAGCTTTAAAACGCATTGTCGGAACCTGAGTCAAAATCTCTTGTAAGGGTGTAATGGCCATTTAACGTTTCTAAGGCTAATGTGACGTTCATAGAAAAAGTTCGTGAATACTTTGTTACTCGGGTTGGTATTTTGGCTAGTCGGATGAGGAATTTAATTAGCTATTTAACGCACTATAGGAACCTGAGTCAAAATCTGCGGTAAGGGATGTTAATAGCCATTTTCAGCTCCAAGATTTGAGTTTATTATGAGATTGGATCACCTGCAACACTTAAATATTATTAATCCTTTCGCTATAACATTTGTTGGGCATTATTTAGTTTAATTTTATTTGATCAATTACGAAGTAATTTGAAAATCCTAGCACTAATCCAATAAACACCAACAAATGATTTCTATTGATTAAAATTAAAATAACAAGGTTTATGGGTCAGTTAACGGAGGATAATCTAAAACAATTTCGTATTTTGAGAATTAAATCCACAAATATTTGTTTGGTACTCGTCTACGACACTGGTTAAAATGACGTATTATTTTTGATGCCAAATCGATCATATCATATTTTTTACCAATTAATTTTTTGAGTTTTAATGCGTTTATCAAAGGAGGTTTTATCATAATCAAATAAAATCATATAAAAAAACGTTAAAGTTTAACTTAACCTCAAAAAATGATAAAATTGGTCAGTGTTTATCGCCGATTTATGTGAATACTCGAGCCTAACAATGTATTTTATTATACCGTCACTTTAAACTATCGGTAGTTTTAGTTTTCACTCATTTTATTAAAATCCCTATAAAACCTTATAAAAAAATATAAAACAAAATTGGCAATTTAGACTAACGACACATGCGGTGCTAACGAGAACAATTAACACAATCTATAGATAGTTGAATTTTCTAATTGGTTTTTATTTTGAACAGTGTTAAACTAACACATATGAATGAAAGTGTTAATTTATGAATAAATTCACACACATTGTGTTATATTTTTTTCTAAATTGTTTCGGATTTTTTACTAAATTGAATTTGCTCTATGTAAAATAGTTAACGTGTACATACGTCAAACATATTTAAAAGTACTCTTTTCGTTGTCATGATGTGTTGTGTTCGATAAAGTGTGGAGAAAGGCTTGTTAACCCATGCTAATCCACCCCAAAACCCAATCGTGTGTTTAACATTTTGTTACGATTTGAATTATTAGGTAATATGATCGCGGTTGGTTTCTTGGGATATTTTCAGTTCAAAGTTTATTGGTTGCTGGGGCAACCAATAATCAATACTGACATCTACTAGATTTGGATACTATTTCTGGTAACCATTCTAGGTAGAGTGCGAGCCTTTCCGTATAAATTTAGGCGAATATATGTCATTGTCTCTGTATATAAACGTTTGAACGATGAATACACGGATAGAGTAAAGCGGAAGTAAACAGCCAGCAAATGACTAGTGATGCATAAAGTGAAATTTTGTATTTGTGTGATTTAAAGTAATTGTCAATTATATAAAGTAAATTATACAGTGTGGTGAAGTGTTTGGTGCATGTTTAGAATTATTGTGAAATTATTTCGAGAATGTTCCGTTATTTGGGTAATTTAAAAGAAGTGTTGTTGCAAATCGTTAAATTTATAGTTGTATTCACAATCCAAGTACATGCGATTAGAATTACGTCGCCATTGTTTATTTAAAAAAGTATTTTGTACTCATATCTTTGTTTTTATGTTTAGTTTAACTGAATTATACTGTAAATATTAGTGTAAATATGCAGCCCATATATTTAAGTATATTTTGAAAACTTTTATTAGTAAGTATTACGTTAAAATATGTATACAAATTTTTGTTTTGTTTAAGCTGGGAAAATGGCGATATTTCGAAGTAAACATGGAATTACAAATATTTTGTGTTGAGAATAAGAGAGTAGATAAATCAAATGCTAACTTTTAAGAACAGTATACTAATGCAAAAACTGGCACACGGGCTAGTAGAATATAATATCTATTTACCATGCGGCAATGCGTTGTTAAAATTGCTCAAAAAGTACTATTCGGACCTTCCGCTAGACACCAGAACTATACTAAATCAAACTTCCAAAAACCGTGTAAAGTAGTTAAAGTAGGAAACGGAAATTACAACTGTATTGGTTATCAACATAATTTTGATTGCAAAAGCGACGATATAACAAAGATGTGATCAAAGCCGATATTGGAATAAACGGAGTTTTGTTACTAAAGACTTTTAAAATTGAATGAAAGCAAACCATCAATAAGAATTTAATCGTAATACGACCATAAATACCTTCTGATTTTGGTAGAAAACAAGGAACACTTGATGAATTAGAGCACTGGCGTTGTAACACTTATGGATGTTTGTCAGATAAATATTCACATTTTTGCTTCTCGTTTGTGACATAAATATTAAAATTTTTAAATTTTATTTAGTTTCGAAAAGATTTCATAAGAAAAATTCTTACAAAAAATTAAGCAAATAATCATTAAAGGATTGTTTCCTTTACAACACAAGTTGTGACCAAACCTAGAGAATTAAAAAAGAATTTCCATCCATCGCTGAAGAAACCGCCTACACCACCTTAAACAACATGATATGTACACGGAAAAATCCTAAAAATTCACTTAATTAAATCACACAAGCTATACGACATATTCTTACAAAATGTGAACAGCTTTTTCATAAATCAAATAGCTTTTCTTAATGTTGGAACTTATTGGGTGAATCAAAATGAAGAAAATAATCAAAATAGCAAATTTACAATATTTCTTAGATCTAAAATACACAAATATGATGATTAAAACAAAATCGAATTGCGATTATGAATCGCTACATCAATTTAGTTTGTTTTTAAACTATCTTTTTATTTTTCAGAAATTGTACAACAGAAATCTTACGACACGGAGCTATTTGAGTCAGATGAAGAAGCTAATTCCGACAATTTTTTGTGTGAAGATATAAACATGCCCTATATAACAAGTACCCAAGCCAAACCATCTAATAGAATGCAGTCCGAAATAAATTGTGAGTACTTTACAAAGTTCTAGATACATTATAAATCCAATACCATTATATTCATCAGCAGTAAATGCATCAATACCAGAGCCAACAATTAATGATGTTATGAATACATTAAACAGCCAAGGAAATATGATCAGATTATTAGTGAGCGAAGTGAAATTGTTGCGGCGCGAGTTGCGGGGCCATGATGACAACAAAACCAATCACAGCAAAGATATAATAAAATTACCTATTCCAGCTACTTCCCCACTGGAATTTGAGCAGCTGGAAAATGAAATAAAGCGAGACAAATTAAAGGAAAAAATCTTGGTAAACACTTATCTATCAATTTTTTAATTTCGACTTTCAATAACATTACATAATTTACGTTTAGATTAACCGTTTTGAAAACATCGATGATCAGAATTTGAATAGATATATTCGGGGTTGCCTTAGAATTATTTTAACGGATGAAGCAGCTTGCAGTTTCTCATGGTTTGGTCGACACGAAAATATTTCTGTAGAGAGTTTTCATGTGATGAGCTTAATTATAGGTATGTAAATACGCCAAAGCAATTTCACTAATCAGTTAATAAACTTAGAAGAGCGCCTTGTTGCTTGATAAGTGTCACTATTTCACTTGTATATTATAAGCTTTCAGAAATAAGAATCTTTCAAGAGTGAGGGCGTCACATGTGAACAGTATATGTTTGTATATTTCCCTCGCTTTATTGTGCAATCTCTAAAGGTTTGTTGGGGATTTCCGTATATTTTTCAAGTGACCATTAAATAGGCTTTTGTCATGTACACTACTAGGGATCTCAGTGATTGATGTTTCTAGAGTACTCTGTTTATATATCCGATGTTATAACTAAGAAACTTTTTAGTTTATCTCGTTATTCTATAATGCGAGAGTGGCCGGAGGACCGCATTTAGGTAATTTGCTTTTTGTGCCTAGTTATTTTAAAAAGCATTAGCACTCTTTGTCAGCTTAAAATAGAAGAGCAAACTGGCTAGGGCTGGCAATGCTCCTTAGCTATCCGGGATCATGAAGATCTCAGTTTTCGTTCAACTTCTTCTGACATATTCATGTGTGCAGCACCCTATTGTGACAATTTCCGCGTGAACTATAGTTCGGGGTTTTCTTTTTAATGTAGAGCGTGAACCTAGTCCCGATTACTTCAGCTCCAGTCATCGTAGCCGTTTTTCGTCCGACAGTGTATCATAAAGCTGAAATAAATTTCTTTAAACCGTTGGTTTTGTCATCAGGTGTGATAATTGGACCATTTCATTTACCGAACGTAGTTTGAGCAAAATACTGCTATGCCCTTTTCTGTTGCGTTTTCTTTGACTTAATAATTTTGGTTTTATAACTCTAGAACTGGCCTTGCCTTTGATATGTGTGTACAAGTTTGTGAACCCGAAAAGCTCCTCGAGCACAGCTTCGGAACAGATTTTCATAGATCCTATTACACGGACAGATTTGCTTCTGAATTTTACTTAGGTTGTTTTTTTACTACGGTTTAGGCCATAGTGTAAATTGATACATTACGTTTTGCTAAATATTCGTAATTTTATTGGTGATATACGAGATGGGACTTTATGTCATGGATACATGGGACTCCATGTCATGGATATTTCCTGCGGTTTTTAAACGTGGTAGTGGTTTAGTAGCCTAAGAGCGTGCTGTATGCGCTCCCTTATTGTATGATTAGATCAGCATAGCTAATGTTCGTAATGAGGGTATTTTGAATTCAGTAATTAATTGCTCTAGCACTAAAGCCATAAAACAGGTGAGTAAATTCCCTTGGAGACAGTCTCTTGTCAGCAGATTCCTCCAATGGTGACAATGTTATTTGACAGCCTGTAGGTTTCTGATGAAGAAAATGTGTGTGTAAGTTTTCTTTTATTGTTTAATTATCCAGAATTATACTGTCGGAGAAGGTTACCTTTCACTAATGAGCTAAAGTCTCCTCTTTTGAGGTAGTCAGTTCAACCATTTGTACAGTGTGCTTGTGGCCTTGTACAGTCGACAAGCCAACTGGAGTTTCTAGAGAGAAATCAGAACTCTCTCCAGCTGTTTCTTTTACTGCTCCTTAGTGCCGTTTTATATCTAGTGAGAGGGTCTCGGTATCATTGATTCGCTTGGTCCTGTTAAACAACTTACGAATATCTTCTCGTCTTGACCTCAAGGTCATGATCCCACCAGTAGCGTCCCTTGATGTGTTTTGGTGATCTTAATAAGATTTTTATTCTTTGAGGAATTTCGATATTAATACCGTGTGCCTAACATCGATTTTTGTCTAAATTTCCAACTAACTAAATTGTTGGTTAGTTCATACCAGTCATTCATAGATGGGAAATACAAAGATCGTCTAATATATTGTCATAGAACGGTGCTTCCTTCGATACAGGCCAATTTACGATGTTGTTGGTCGTAGTCAGGTACATCCAGTTCCTCTCTTGACGTATGGTATATATGAAGGCCGTGATACTCCCTGTATTACCGTAATGTTATTTGATAAAGAATAATAAAAAGAAAATGCTCATCTGTTAAGTTGGTGTCGATGCTTTCCCGGGCTATGTGGTGTAACTTTGCCTCGCATCTGATAACAAATTTTTGATGATGAGCTTTAATAATTAATGAAGCTTTGCAGGATTGCAGGCGGGAATCGTTCTTGCCTCAGGGAAAGTCGAGTGAGTAATAACTTACGGTTTGCTTATCCGCCCTTTGGCAGATGTGTCTAAAGAAATCTCGGTTAAACCTCTGAAAATAAATTAGTTTATGGAGAAGATATTAAGGCTTTTGGTCTACCCTCTAGATTAACTTACCTATTTTGTTTGAAATTCCAAAAATTCTTTAATTCGATCAAATGTTCTTCTATATGTGTCATGTGCTAGTTCTTCAATGTAACAGGCGACAAAGATTAGCATTTGTTTTCTTTGACCCATGCAGGCTAATTAATCTGAACGCACCTTACTTTGCTGGGTTTCCTCCGATGGGTTATTCGATGGAGACAGTCCATCATTTCCTGACCTCTTTTCCCAGTCTTTTCTATCCTGTGCCATCCTATTATTAAGGCTGGGGAGGTTTTGACCTTGATTGCTGATGGAGAGCGAGCGTAGTGGCTTTATTCGTGCCCGATACGTCTTAATAGTACACACATGTAGTGGCTTTTACCGGCCTTGTCAAACTTGCCGAGTTCTCCTGTTTATTCGATGAGGTCTTGGCCCTTATCGGTTGTTTCTTTATGGGAAGTTTATCCACCCTCAAAAACCACTTTTTAACTGAAGCCTTTCCACGTTATTCGCTATTTTGGGTTAGCCAGAGGTGGTTAATTGTAAATGCCCAACTTCCCTAAAGATGTATCTTCCACTCGGCGCTCCATAGCTCCTTGTTTTGAACCAGCAGGAGCCGGTTTATTTTCTCATTCGTCTCGGTTCTCGTCCTTCCAATAATTTTTAATTTTTCCGTGACACATGAGGTGGTCAGGTTGTAGTCTAAGCGAGGGATAAATACAAGACTTGCTTCTTGTGCCGGATCTGCTGCAACTACAAAAGCACTCACTGCCTTCTCGTGGCGGCCACCGGTAACCACGACATAAAAAGAATGGGCGAAACGTGTGAAGGCTAGTTCCTTTGAACCTCGAACATAAAAAGGAAGATTCGATAAATTGCGATAACTACCGTGTATTAGCTTTGTTATAATAAAAAAAGTATTAATCATGGATCGATGGATTTAATATCCTTTTAAGGTCAATTAATACACTCTTTTTCATTCACTCACATCCGCTCCACGTGAACCTATTCACCCAAATACTTTTTTTTAAGTTTGAAGCACAGGCTTGTTAACTTATCACTATAATACGTCGATACTCGCCCAGCAACTCAACATAGCCCAATGCAGCTGTCTCTATACTAAATAAAGTGAGCTATAAACATATTCTGATGTTATTTGTTCTCCTGCCATTAGAGTCAACAGCTCATCAAATTGGCCTTTAAATAAACGAAGCGAAAACCAAATATATGGTTATCGCAGGAAGGCAAATACGCGGGGAATTTTTGTCGGATGAAACGCAGTATGAGAAAGTGAAAGATTTGAAATTTTGTATCGGTATTAACGGGGCAAAATTAACTTTCTGTTGATATAAATCAAGGATCGTAGCTGAATATCGAGCATTTTACGCAAACATTAAAATCTTAAACACCCTCACATGAGATACGAAATTATCTCGAAAATGTAAATATGATAGGTTTCATAAAATTATAGACTGAGGTGGCATCTGGAGAAATATCGTTAGGTCAACAATAAGGAAGTAAGACTGCCTTTGTCCTTGGAACCGTCTTGTTGAGCCATGATTCTGTATCTTCATCCGCACATCATTTCTCATTCTGCAACCCAGAGAATTTGAACTTACCTTACATTGCCCGTAGGGAGTTCCGCTAGCGCACCCGTGATTTAGGCGTGAAACGTAACCATTTGAGTCCTTTTTACAGAGACCTCGAGGAAAGTTTGGTCAGTGATTGGTAACTTGATATAGCCTTTAACATGTCACTGTACCGAGCCTGATTTTTTTGTAAACTTTTTGTTTCTTTTGGTATTGTGACACAGGTTTTAAAATCGCCATTCGTTTCATTTCTGCTCCGTTCAGTTTTGGTCTTTTTCGCTTCTGGGAGGTATAACTTAAGGGGTCATCGACCTCGGGGATTGGTGTGTTTGGAGGAGCACCGCCTTCATGGTTTTTATAATTAACGGATGTACGGATGCAATAGGTGATGAAAAATGAAGGTTCACCACAGCTTCTTACTGTAGAAAGCTTACTTGAAAGATGTCATAGTGAACAAATAGTGCACGCGCAAAAACATAGAAACCACCTTAATAGTTGCACCATTTCCAAACATCAGTTCACATATAATTGAAATTTGTTTTATGTTTTGTAGTGATTAATGATGTAAATTTACTGTCTCTTATAAACGCAGAAAAATACGTGCCGAGTTCGTTTATTCCATTAATCATACAAATATTTTGTTTATCTTTTCAGAATCAGCCACGAAAAAATTTCCATCCAGTAATACCGCAAATTTTGTTTTTATCATAAAAAGATGGTTTAACTACGCCAAAGACCGAGTACGAAAGTGTAAAAAATAAATCGTATACCACCACTAGTATGTAATTAATTTTTAATATGCTATATTTTTTAATTTACAAGTTTATTTTGATTTTGAATTTAAAATTTGGTGATTTTTATTAATGTTGAAAACTGTTCAACTTCTCTACGATTTCACAGACATTAAACAAAAAATCTAATTTAATTTTGAATGAAGCTCGCTTCACGAGTTGAAGAAAAAAATTCGTATATTTTATCTGCGAACTATCAGTGAAAAAAAAATGCGCGAAAATAATTTGGGAATTTTAATCCGAAACCTGTACATGATTCCATGTTATCAAAAAATCAACCACATTTGATTTCTAGAAATGTAATTATTTTTTTATGTTTGTTTGTAAATTTTAGTTTTTATGATACGTATTGGGACTGCATACGTATGAAAGAGTATGAAAGTATGAAAGAATGCATACAGTATACAGTAAAAGTAATGGAGCAATTAAAATAGTATTTATTGTGTGACAGAGAAACAAAAATATTCCATCTTTCTCGTTAATTTTGAATTTTCGGAAATTAAATTTGTTGTCAAAGTGTTTGGTTGTTACAATAGCCCGACTAATTTACTGGGTTGTCAAAATATGAATTTATATTATAAATTCGCGGGGATATGTCAATTGTAAAGTACATATTTCATTTTCAGCGATAGTTTTTTAATGAATTACATCAATATAGTTAATAATTTATAATTAAATTGCGACTCCTCAATTTTTTATAATTTGATCGTACTTAGTATTATCTGGCATATCAAATGTTTCGTAAATCCTTCCGGTTCTGGTCTCACATACATTAATATTGTTGCGACTTGAATGTCGCTATCCTTATTATAATCCGCTCGCCACTGCGCTTCTATTGTTTGATAAAAATCGATTATTATAGTTATATCCAAATGAGATCACGCATCAGCGAACGCAATAAATTCAGCTTCGGTTGAATGAATGAAGAACTCCCTAATCATCATCGACATAGCAGTTGAGAAAATCATCGTTTTGTTCATTCCCCAATTTCAATGTTTGTTTATTTTGTATCTCTTTCTTTTGTAAAAATGTCTATATTTTAAAACTGCATTGATTATTTATAATTATTGGTACATATTTCACTGGAAACATCAATGGCTGTCGGTATGACCTTCCAACACAGTTTCTACTGGTTGTGTTTCTGATGTGTCTACACCGAAGGATGAACACACCATATTAGTTGGGCGATTTACAAAAAGCTCGCTCATTTGCTTCATATGTATACATTTTGAAGCACCATTTCCACTTTTATTTAATTCTCTGTGTTCTTTTAATTTTATCACAATGTTTTTGAATATTTCGCCATGTCGTTATGTCTTTTTGTCCAGTTGTTTCATAATATCTACATCTACACATATCTTTAAAAATAATTTGGTTGCATCATTTTCCCACACACACACTTCACATCACAATTTATATCAAATGTCAAAATATCCAGTCTACTCCACTACACTAGTGTTCACGTGGTACGGATTTGCAAATCCACTACACTTCACTCCTCACATTTTGAGTGGAGTTGTTAATCCACTCCGCACTACATTTTTCGGTGTTCACGTGGTGGGTTTCCAAATCCAGTCCATTCCACTCTGCACCACGTGAACAAGATAATACATACATATTAACTTGTTATATACTAATTCTATCAACAAATAATAATAATAATAAAAATATTTTGTACTTAAAAATTATCACATGAAAAGTTATCACTTTGTATGGAATAATATAAAGCAGTTGTTTTTTCCATTTAACATAAATGTAGCTTGCATTTAGTACAAACTACATCTGATCGCGATAAACAACCTGGCCGTTTACATCTAAATGCCGAATGTAAATCTTCAATACTTGGAAGATGGTTGAAATCGAAATGGAATCGAAACGAATATCAAACGCTGATTTTGTTTCATGACTTTGTCGAACGTTATCGAAACCTTATTTCGGATTTTCGTCTCTTATTTGAAATTTGAACATTGGTTAAGCTTTGGGGTCGATTCATTTTAAAGTCGACGAGCGTTAGTATATATTTCATTGCACGTCGTTTATTGATCTCACACTCCTTTTTATACTCCAGGTAACTTGCGCAAACAGTAAAATCTATGAAGTGAGTTATAACACGTAGTGTCCATTTTTTCGATTTTATGAATATTCTATAATAACTCATAAATTGATCAAAAAGATCTACACCGCCAATTCCTCCATTGTATTTTTTAACTATTGAAGGTTGTTTGATCTACACATATTTGTTGGCCTTGTTTCCATTCGATTTGTTAATTCCTCAGCGTTTCCTCTGCCTTGTTTTTTCAACGCGGCGTCATTACTGAACTGGAGATTGTTGAAACGATTCACCCGAATTGTTCTAGCAGCATTTATTTGTTTCTGGGATAGAAGTTCGAATAATTGATACGTTGAGAAATAGTTGCCGAAAAAAATTGTGTGTCCTGTTGATTTAAGTCGATCAATTAAGTGAGCTACAATTGCAGAACCAAGTCCTAATTGAGCACGATCAAATCTTGCTCCTTTGGTTTTTCTCCTGCAAGTGTTGCACATTCGATCTCCTCGTCTCTATGATGTGGTTCAACTGTACCTAAACTTTCAATGATTGTTGGGTTTAGGTTCCTCAATTTCTTATCTTTTTTGCATTTATGGTTGCCAATATTATAATTATGATGACCACTAGTGAGAGTGACTCCAAATTTGTTGTGTAAATTGCTCGCTCTTTTGGAGCCCTATGGACATGTTATTGTTGATGATTTCTGTGAATCTGTCTTCAGTAGGTTTGGGTTGCAGTATGGCATGGAGAGCACGAACGGCCGATTTTTCTTTTGAAACGAATATTCTGTTGTTCACTGATATCGCCAGATTGTTAAACTTGATTAAGTAGATTCCATTTAGCAGCTGTGTTTCATTTCCCGTGTTACAATTTCCGTCGTATTGGTTGAGTAATATTAATCCTTCTGATATCTTGCTTACAGTTGGTACATGATGACTATTGGTATGGTTGCATTTGGATGGACGGCTTTTGAGTAACTTGGGTATACAGGTAGAATTACTTATATCTAAAAGATTGTCTTGCTTACAAATTGACATATAATTGATCGTTTTACACTCATTATAATGTATTCCTTTAAGACATCATCGATTATTATTTGGAAAATCGCGGGCCAATCCAAATGGTAGCCTCATTTTCCGTTCATTGTCGAGAATGCCGACTTTGGTATATCATCTTTCATTTGTATGTTATTAAATCCCGAAGTTAGGTCTGTTGTTGTGAAGAATCTAGAGTTACCGAGATTTGCGATGGTGTTGGAGATGTCCGGTATTGGATAGGTGTCCGATGTGGTGACTGCATTCTACCTTTTATAGTCTATGACCATCCGATATTTTTTCACTCCTGACGCATCCTTTTATTTCTCCACAACCCAGATCGGTGAGTTATAAGGGCTTTTTGAATGCCGTCGTTGAGAAGTTACTTTATTTGTTTGTCCACTTCGGCCCTCATGTTAATTGGGCATGGATATGACAGTGTAGATCGGCTCGTCTGTTGTTGTTTTAATTTGGGCTTTTACATTTGTCTCGATGATTGGTTGATCTCCAATCGCTCGAAAAAGTGGTAGGTATTTGTTTAACATCTAAGCTTTAACTTTGTTTTGTCCTTCAGGTAGGCATTTTTCGTTTCTATGGTGTTCAAAGGAATCCTGATGTCTGGTTTTATAGTGAGGATATTAATTTTCCTGTCTATTAGTCCTTCTAGTTTGTTTAGGGTGTCGTCGCCTATAATCCCATCGAACGTGTTCAGCCCTGGTAGAATATAGAAGTCCAATAGAATGTCATTGCCGAAACCTTTAAAAAATTGCGTTGATAGTTTTTGTTGAATTTTAATGTCTGCTCCCGCAGATCTGATGTTCAATTGTTTGTCTACTCCTGGCGATTTCGGGTCTTATAAAATTTTTGTTTGGCCTGGTGTCGACAAGGAATCCTAGGGTATTGTTGTTTTTTGTGCGATACTCTTTTGTGCTGGAGAGGCATTCTTTGTAAAATTTTCCTCTATATTTTCCTCGATCTCTTCTTCATTCTCTAGGTCACTGTAATTATCTATGCACTCTTTGATGTTTATGATGGTTTGGGCGAATATCGGGACTTCTTTCCCTTCTTGGTTTTATATTAATGTTACTTGGCCTATTCATATAGTTGACCCTCTTTGTGTTGCCTGATTCGTCGATGGACATCAGTACTGGTGGCTTCGGTTGAACTGGCCTTGGTGGTGGTGTTGAATCATTCGTACGGCTGATGAGATTTTTGTTGTTCATATGCTGTTGGTTGGTACTGCATATTATACGCCATGTTTCGCTGTAGTGATAATCTTGGCAGGGGCGTTGGCCTAGACAATTGCTGAGTTCTGTTTGAGTTGATGTGATTTATGGGAACTGTGATCGAATTGTCGAAGTTCCTATTATGTATCGGTATACTTCTGAAGGTGATATTTTGTATTTCGAGGCATGATGAATACGCCTCCGGAAGATTTGCTGGTCTCTGGATGGTTAGCATGTTTGATATGTGACCGTTTAGACCCCTAATAAATACGTCCAGTGCTCGGTTCCTGTATATGTTGATTAGAACCGTCATTGTATGTGCACTATATTTTTCTGATTTAACTTTATTGATTATTAGGGATAGTTGTTGGTCCACCGTGCGTGAGCATCCTTTTATCGCACTCCAGTTTCCGTCAAAAATATTGTAGGATAATATAGAACTATAATATACAATTGTGGCATCTTATTGAACTTTTATATTCGATGCTATTTTTGTTTGCGGCTTCTCTTTCTATATTCACCATTGTTATTCTCTTTCACGATATTCGGTAGCATCATTTCTATATTTGTCTCGGCCCACTTTATTCTCTCTGTAAGCTCCTGGATAGTATTGCAAACTGGTTTATTTATCCAACTGTATATTTTATCTCTCCATAATCCTCTTGATATATACTTAATGATAGCCGGTTCGCTTAATCCTCCCGATACACCAATCGCATACATTTTCATCACATATACCTCGTATGCTTGCCCCTTTGCATATACATTTCTGATTAGTTTAAAAAACACATGCGGTTCATCATCAGCATTACCATACTGTTTAAGCAGGGCTTGTTTTAGCGTTTCAAAGGAATTGATCTGCTCGCCTTTTGCTTCATGAAATAACTTTGGTGCCCCATCCAATCTTGTTATTGCATAAAGCAATGTGGCTTCATCCGACCATTTATGTAATCTGCTATATTTTTCAATTTTTTTTGCCCATCTTTCCGCCGTGATATCTCCATTATCAAATACTTGGATTAAACTTTTTATATTTTCGGGATGCATCCACATTTGACGCTCTCCAGGCTCTTTTACATTTTCCTCGTTGCCATGTTCATGAAACGATTCACTATTTTTATTTTTCCGTGGCATCTTACAACACAAACTTTAAATTACACTGAATATCAGTTTTTTGGATGTTTATCCCACTTCTGAACTATAATCTGAGTTTCGATGGCCCCTAATTGAAACAATTTTTATCAATTTTATTTTCACTTTATTTTATGCTCTTTGTAAAGCGTTTACTCTTCGACACGCTAAACACTTCTGATTCTTCTTTTCCAATTCCTGTGTGTTGTTAAATTTCTCCGCCCATGAAACACATTTTCGTAATTCATATATTATAGGGTAAAACCCTATACGGCTAAAATACTATAATATATATATATATATATAATTATGAATTATTGGTTCATAAGAATTTAAAAAAAATTTATTTATTTAATTAATAATTTTTTTCTATTTTATATGTTCATTCTTAAAAACCCAGTTTACAACTACTTTAAATTATTTTCTATATTAATTATTCTACATAAAAATGCTTATCTAACAGTTGGAGTTTATTGATGTCACTTTAGGTGGCTCATGTTTCCTTAGTGTGCATGTTCAATTGTGGGAAATGCAACTACGCATCTTTATACATTCTTATTAGTTGTTCCACGTGTGGGAATTGCAACTAAGCATGTTTATACAATGTGTTGACTTTCTTGCAATGAATCTTCTGTAATATCCTGACATTCCAAGAAACTGTTTAATTTCTTTCGTAGTCTTTGGTAGTGGCCAATCTATTATTTGTTGGATCTTATCGGGATTAGGTTTCACTCCATTTTGGGTGAACACATGTCCCAAAAATTCCGTTTCCCTCCTCAAGAACTCGCAGTTGTCTAATTGGATCTTTAAATTAAATTCCGACAATCGTTTTAGTATTGTTTCGAGGTTCTCGAGGTGGTTTGTTAAGTTCCACGGCTATGTCATCCAAGTATACATGGCAAATGGTACCTATCAAGCCATGAAGAACATTATTCATAGCTCGCTGGAATGTAGCAGGTCCATTCTTTAAACCGAAAGGCATACGAGCGAATTCGTAATGTCCCTGGTCAGTGGAAAAAACCGTTTTCTCTTTAGACTGTTCGTCCATTGGGATTTGGTGAAATCCAGACTTCAGGTCTAATGTTGAGAAATATACTGACTGACCTAAATTGTCCAATATTTCCTCGATTTGTGGTATCGGGAATTTATCGTTGATGGTTTTTTCGTTCAACTTACGATAATCAATCACCACTCTGATTTTGCGTTTTCCTGACGCATTCAGTTTTTTCGGGACTACCCAAATTGTTGATGAATACGGACTACTAGAGTGTTGGATTATACCACTACTTAAAATCTCTCGTATTTGTTCCTCTACATCGGTTTTGTATATGAATAAATGAGAAATAAATTTTTTGTAATACATGTACTGGAACAAAATCAGCCAATTTTCTAATCAAGCAAATAAATGGGCAGATTTTAATACAAATAGAATTAATATGGTCCTCCCACGTCATATGCGTGTCGAATATTACTCCAAGGTACTTGAATTTGTCCACACGCTCTATGGTGCAATTTGCTACTTGAAGTGGTGGTAAATCAATGTGTTGCAGGCGTGGGGAGTGAAAAATTATATATTTCGTTTTATTAAAATTAACTGATATTTGGTTTAAGTGAAGAAAATCCAAAAGTAAAATAATATCATCCCTCATATGTGACATTGTTACCTGACAATCTCTGGATTCATAGAACAGGGCCGTATCGTCAGCAAACATTCAAATACGACCCGTGAGCGGTAAATTGGCCATATCATTTACGTAGATTAGAAATAATAGAGGGCCAAGGACACTCCCTTGAGGAACTCCACAGTTCACACCTAAAGTCGAGCTTTCCACCATTTAGAATCATAGTGATGAGGATACCTGTATGTTTTGGTATACACTGGGTTGTTATCTGTTGTTATTATTTTATGTTTAATGATTGTCGTCGAGGATAATTTCTCGTCTTGTTTTAACAGAACCTGTTGGTTTTGCCAGATAGTTTCTACAAGTAAATTTCTTTCATTTCTGCTCAAATGTTCTGTTCTCATTAGATTTTGGATAGTTATTCTATCAATTTTTCTGAGCCTAAAATACCGTCAAAAAATTGTGGAAATTCATAACGTAATATGTTTGTATTGGTTGGTTATTGCCTACTAAATTAATTTTAAACTTGTGATTAATTTCGTATGTCCCTGCACATTTTTTACTATGGTTTTTTCTTTTAATTTCTCGTTGCTAATGTTAATTGAATTGTTTGGTACAACATCTGGCCTAATTATATTTTTGTTTGCACCAGTGTCGATGAGAAGTGTTACGGTGCGTTTGAGTTTATCACTGTAACACTTCAGATATGGGAGATAGTTTAACCTTCCGTATCTGATTCTAGATTTTCTTGAAAATTTCCTAGATTATTGTCTTCTAATTCTGGGTGTTCAGTATTTGAATAGCCTTGGTAATTTTCTTCGTTATTGTTCATTGTTTCGTTATTGTGAATCATTTTTTTTTGCTAAATGTGTTCCTGGACCTCATGGATATATCCATGTCCATTGGAGCGGCGGTTGATTCTTTTACCGAATACGTTTGTTTTCTAAACTCCTTATTCCTTTGATTAGGTATATTATCTTTTGAATGGTTGTTATTAAAATTTGTTTTTGATTGATGGATTAATGGTTTTCGAACGTTGTTAGAAATTATCTCATTTGAGCTAACTTTGCAGAGGAAAGCGTACGCTTCCTCTACATTTTTCGGTTTGGCGGCTTGCGCGTAACCGAAATATGGCTTACGTAGCTCGGAGATGAAGGCGGCTAATGCATCTTCATCAATAAAAGCGTTTATCGCTTCCCATGAATGATTATACAAGGCATTTAGCTTTGCTAGTGCCTTGATATTCTGAATATTTTGTTTTATTTTATTAAAGTTTATTAGTATTTTATTAAAGCACCCTGTTTCGTCGCCCACAGCTGCGATTTGTAGTACGACAATTTTTGTTTGTCGCCTAAAGTTTCCAGAAGTAATTCCTTTATTTCTTGAAAACTCTGTGGATTTCCCGTTAAGCATAAAGCGTCTTTCGCTTTGCCCTTAATCTTGCTGCTTACAGCTTTTAAAAAGAGTATATGTTGTGATTCACTCACGAGAGGTGCAAACACGTTCAGTGTGTCCTCCGCAGTCTTGATCCACGCCGTTAATTGACTTCTGTTACCATCGTAATCCGGTATAGATTTATAGGATCTGGTATTTTGAATAAATCAAGAATTACTTGTTGACGATCAGTTGAAGGTATTTGTGCCATTGCAGCTGTTTCCTCTGTTTTCTGTTGCAAATAAGCTAACGTTCGGCCGTGTTCTTCCGACTTTAACGTCATTAGTTGCAACTGTTCAAACAACAGTTTTTAAATGATTTGTAAGCTCGTTTACCATTTGTGGATCCATTTTGCGAGTAGGAAAAATATTTCTATTTTTTTAGAAATCTTTCTTGTATTTTCTTACTCATTCACTTATGGCACTTAAATTTTTTCTCCGTCTCTATCTGGTAGTGCACGGGTTATGTTTCACAGGTAATCACACAAAAAAATAAAGTGTATAAAAAGTATTCTTACCTTTGGTAGTCGTGGAAGCGGGTTTCAAGCGTCTAGTATTATGATGCGCGGCGAAATTCTCTAGTCTCTTAGCGGTTTAACCTTTAGCTAGAGATGTTACGGGGTAAAAAAAAATTTCACAGATTTATATTTAACGTCCGCAACGGAATTCACTTTGAAACACTTTTTATTCTGTATTTCTTTGCACTGTTTTCCACTTCACAACACTACACTCCGCGAGGCTGCGCCAATTATGAATTGTTGGTTCATAAAAATTTAAAAAAATTATTTATTTAATTTTTTTCTATTTTATATGTTCATACTTAAAAACCCAGTTTACAACTACTTAAAATTATTTTCTATATTAATTATTCTACATAAAAAATGCTTATCTAACAGTTGGAGTTTATTGATGTCACTTTAGGTGGCTCATGTTTCCTTAGTGTGCATGTTCAAAATGCAACTACGCATCTTTATACATTCTTATTAGTTATTCCACGTGTGGGAATTGCAACTAACCATGTTTATACAATGTGTTGACTTATAATTATATATATATATATATATATTATATATTATATATATATATATATATAATATATATATATATATATATATATATATATATATATATATATATATATATATATATTATATATATATATATATATATATATAATATATATATATATATATATATATATATATATATATATATATATATATATATATATATATATATATATATATATATATATATATATATATATATATATATATATATATATATATATATATATATATATATATATGGGTGTTTTTTTTAGGAGGTTTGTTTTTCCGATAGATGTCGTTTTATTTTATGACAGTTGTTTTGACAGCTCAAAGTGGCATTTCTACTCAGTATTGTTTGGCAAATCATTATGAATAGGTTAACTCCAGAACAACGTTTTCAAATCGTGGAAATTTATTTTCAAAATCAGTGTTCAATTAAAAATGTTTATAGAGCACTTCGTGAATTTTATGGTGCACATAATCGTCCGTCAGAGACCACCATAAAGAACGTAATTACCAAATTTCGGTCTACATTCACTCTTTTGGATGCCAAGCCACCGACAAGAATGAGAAGAGTTCGTACAGAAGAAAATATTGCTGTCGTTGAGGCCAGTGTCGAAGAAAACGACAATTTATCGATTCGTCGTCGTGCTCAGCAAATTGGACTTTGTCCATCGACTTTATGGAAAATTTTACGTAAAGATTTGGGTTTGGTGCCATACAAAATTCAATTGGTGCAAGAATTAAAGCCACACGACCATCGTTTGCGCCGTGAATTCAGTGATTGGTCGTTAAATCAATTGAACGAAGATTCATTTTTTTACCGTAAAATTCTCTTCAGTGATGAGGCGCATTTTTGGTTAAATGGATACGTCAAAATTGTCGCATTTGGAGCAAAGATAATCCACACGCCGTTCTAGAATTACCAATGCATCCTGATAAATGTACTGTTTGGTGCGGTCTATGGGCTGGTGGGATCATCGGTCCATATTTCTTTAAAAATGAGGAAGGACGACGCGTTACCGTGAATGGAAATCGATACAGAACCATGTTAAATGAGTTTTTGTTGTCAAATCTTGAAGATATGGATATGAATGAA